>CM053622.1:212411054-212438577 GCA_028646595.1 Phalanger gymnotis | reverse complement strand
ACCGACCTTACCCAGAGACCATCCAGGCTGTCCTGCGGTGGAGCCCTGCTTCCCTCTGCCACTTTGTGGGTTCTGCAGCTCTAAAATTGGTTCAGAGCCATTGTTTTATAGGTTTTTGGAGGAACTTGGTGGGGAGCTCACGCCAGTCACTGCTTCCCGGCTGCCATCTTGGCTCCGAGAGTGCAGAAATTTCACCAATAATGACTCCAGTTCTATCTCAAACCAGTTTTCATAAGCAATTTATGTTGATTTAATAAAACCAATGGCAATCTTACCATTAACATAGAAGAAGCTCTATTACCAATTATACTAATTATGAGAAAACATTTTAGGACTGATACAATTATAAGGAAGTCACAAATTAAGTATATATGGATAGATAAAAGCAATGAAGATTATAATGAAACTAATATTGCACACACCCTTTAATATAGTTGCTGTGGAAGCTAACAGAAATTTGAAAAAATAAAGCATCTGGAGAGATAATCCTACAAGTGGTTATTTTTAATCAAGTTCACAATTATATAATTAAAGTTGTGTATGAAAGCCTCCTTCCTAATAGAAGAACATACCAGGTGATGTCTAAATCTCACGCTTTCCCTAGACTTATTGATCTCCTAGATACCCTACTCCTATATTAAAAAATTAAAAAGCACTAAATCAGGTTCCCAGAAGTAATAATTCTGCAGTTTATCTGAATCCCTCTACAATTCATTTAATCATTATTTTATCAAATCTAACTCTTACAGGGTTATTGTCTCACTGGAGCAAAAACATTAATGATTTTTCTTTCAAAGTTAACTAACTTATTAATAAATCACACCTGCTGGTAAAAAGAAACCTCTCATTGGCATCTATGATATGTCTCCTTTATCTTCCAAAATCCAGCTATAAATAACATGTAGTACGATCTTGCTACTGAGAGATGCTTAGAACAAAGTCAATGGAGGACTGGCTTGAAACCCAGCAGAGAGTTATTAAAATAAAATAGATGATGGATGCTGGGAAAACAATTTGCCAATCTGTGTCCAGACCCAAGTTCAATAAAATTAGAGGAATAAGCTGAAATAATAATAGAAAAGTGGGTATAAATTGGGAGAATAATATAAGAATACTAATAGGCGCTATTAGGTATTTCACACAAATTATCAGAAAGGCTTTAACTTAAGTTTTAGCTTAAAGAATTATTGGCCAATTTGATGTAATTTTGGACAGATTTTTTAATTGATCTGATTAATAGAGTCAGCTATTTATATAAGGAGCTCCCAGCTTCTAGGATTTGGAACTCTCCAGGATAATGCGCATGATTTTAGCTTTTTGAATCCAAGTAGAACCAGAAATTAATATCATTCTTAATTTCAATAGACCTGTAATACTTCAAAAGACCCATGATGATCTCACAGATGTGGTCCAAAACTGCCAAATCCTTAGCTTATTCATGACACGTCTTTCTATGGGACTCTTGTCTGCATCCTATCCTCTGCAACATGCTAAGAACTTTACCCACATCTCTTAACATGATTTGGATAGCAGAAAAACATATTTAAAAACACACACACATTTTTCTAAACATCTGTGGAAAGCAATTACAAAGTTTATACTAAAAATACAACTTTTAAATTGCTTGTTTCAAATGTTTAAGAAACTTGTAGAAATGGATAATGGCTAAGTGTGGGAGTTAATACTCATTTTAAAAAAAAAAAGCTATGAGGGGAAATAACTTTTCTTATAGAGAGGTACCAGAGTCCTAAATACATGTCCTATGTTCTTTCTTGAATTTGATAAATTTCTGTTTTGAAGAACCTTTGTCTATTTGAAGCTCCAAACTTCATAGAGTATTGGCCTCCATTTATTTTTTATGTTCGAATCTTTTGTAAGCCACGAGCCATAGAAATAGAACATACAGCTAAATTCCCAGTAGGGGGACAATACAATAGCCAAGTAGTTGCAAGGAATGGGCTGACTGCCCATTTAATTTTTAATATAACATTTCTATTTAAAAGAAAGTCTTCAAAGACTTTTGTATTCTTCTTCTGCTCTAAAAGAACTTGTATTTTTCCTTTGCTAATATTTGAAAGATAGGGATGGCCTTGGAATTTTAACATGTCTATTATTTCAGGGCCGCTAGGTGGCACAGTGAGTAGAGCACCGGCCCTGGAGTCAAGAGTACCTGAGTTCAGATGTGACCTCAGACACTTAACACACTTACTAGCTCTGTGACCTTGGGCAAGTCACTTAACCCCAATTTCCTTGTCTTCCTCCCTCCAAAAATAACAAAACAAAATGTCTATTATTTCATCACATAAGTGACAAATCAACATAAGTAGATTTCAGCCATGTTTGGATACTGATTGAGTGTGTCATCAGGCAAGCGTAGAGTCTACCTTAGACCTACTAAACAAGAAGAAGACACAGATTGTTGGGGTTATATGACTTCTGTCTAGGAGAGTGTGCCAATCTCTTTTAAATCCACCTCTCCAGAGAAGAAAAAAAGGACTTTAACAAAGTTGTCAGACACATTAGTTACTAAACTTGTGACTAAACTTCATCATTACCAAATCCTCCTGATGTTTCCATGCCTTTCGGCAACTCATTACCATGCCCCAGAACACAAGGCTGTCCTAAGGGAACATGCGTGGAAACCCAGGGAAAGACATCCTGTTATTCACAAATTTTCTTTGCTCTTCAGCTGCAGTGAAATGTCTCTTGGTTTATTATTTTTTCAGTTTAGTTAATTTTGTTTCAACAAATATGTAAAAGTCTTTAGAATGGAAGGCTTTTCTTTTTTTTCCTTTCTCTTTTCTAAATTTGGTTTCCCCACACTTACCACAGGATCTGCCACATAGTATGCACTGAATAAATATGGAGTGATTAGTTGTTCTGTTTACAAAGCACTGAGGTAGGCAATAGAGATACAGTGACAAAAATGAAACTTTTTATCCTCAGAAATCAAGTTTTTCTGGGGATGTTATGCTGCAAAATTAGGTTAATATAATAAAGGGCACGGAGCAAAAGGGCAAGGTCAAATCAAATAGACTTACAGGAATATCTGAGGAGGGAGGGAAAACTAGAAATAGGAGGAGTGTCTTGTTGTCTCCCTCATTGAATTGTGAGCTCCTTGAGGACAAGGACTGTCTTTTGCCTCTTTTTGTATTTTTGGGCTTAGCACAGTGCCTGGCACATAGAAGGCATTAATGAATGTCTATTGACTGACAGAGTGTGGAAATCAAAGAAGTCTGTGTAGGGGAACTTTGTGTTTGTCCTTCGTTTTCTAAGAGGACCATGGCATCAGGGAAATGATGACATAACTTGCCACCGACTTTGAGTGAAGGATGGCTGTGCAAGGTCACCAGCCTCACTTTCTCCTCCAGAGCGATGTGGGTCCAGTGGTCTGATATTCATTAGGATGACTGGAGATGGCTCAGGATGCATTGGCAGACCCTGGCCCTTTTAGGCTAAGGTCTTTTCATGTACTTGCTTTGACTGAGGTAAAGCCCATTTGGTGAATAGGCCTCTTTAAGAAGTGAGTCAAGGGATGGCACCTTAAATTAGAAAAAAAGAAAAAAAATCAAGCTGGGAGGGGAACACCCTTAGGGTTGCTGTTCCAAAGAGAAACAATTACCACTGACATTCACTCTAAGACAGGAGGGCCAAAAATACAAGCCATTAAGTGGAGCTTGGGCAGGGACCTATTGTGGTCTAACCTATGAGCTCCAGAGTGAACTGGACTTTGTAGAAGGATAAGGATTTTTAAAGGTAGAGATGAAGAGGAAATGTATTCTTGCCCCAAGGAATGGCTTACACACATGCATGAACACAAAGGATGGCAATCAAGTCTATGGAACAGCTAACAGTTCATCCTGGTAGCGACAAGGAGTGTGTGAAGAGGAGTAAAACGGAATAAGGTTGGAAGAATAAGTTAGAACCCAAGTTGTATAGGCCTTAAACTGCAAACTTAAAAAAAATCTTCCACCATAGGAAACCCCTGAATCGTTGTTGTGGTGGTGGTGGTGGTAGTGTAGTATGGGAATGGTATGGCCAGAGCTATATCTTACGGAGATTATTTTTGCAGCTGTGCGAAGGATGGATTAGAGAGACAAGAGACTGGTAATAGAATTATAGCTCGTAGGATCATAGAGGCACACAGATTAAGTCCTGGAAGAGGCCCATTTCCTCATTTTCTAGAAAAGGAAACTGTGGATCAAAGGGGTAAGGGACTTGCCCAAGGTCATTTACGGGTAGTAAATGACAGAGCCAGAATTAGAGATCAGGTCTTCTGACTCCAGGGCCTGTGTGTTTTCCATGGCACCAATGAGGTGTCTCCTTAGGGCTTAGAACCCTACGGCTATTCTGCAATGCCAGTACCGAAGACCCTGCGTTTTAAGATTATAATCACTAATTTAAGAAAGGTTTAGTTTGGGAGAGAGGTATTTGGATTTATCAAGAGTTTTGTCTGCTGTTGTGACCTTGAAGCCCACCCCTACCCCCAAATCGTCTGCTTGGCCTTCCTTGGTCAGCTAACATGTGAGCATTAAAAGAGACAAAGAATAAGCAAACCTTTTACTTGAGATTCATCTCTTCCTGAATCACTGCAACATAAAAATTCAAGACCTCACAAGAGCCACAAACCCAACATCGAACTACTACACCCTGGCTCATACACAACACAGGCAAAGGTCAGTTTATACATAGACTCGTGGACTGGAAGTAACGTTGTATAGTAGGAAGAGGGGTAGACTTGAAAACAGAAGACATGAGTTCAAATTCTTGAGCTAAAACTACCTTGGAAGTGACCTTGAAAAAGTCATTTAAATTCTCCTAGTCTTTGCATATTTGTAAAAGGACAGGATTTGGAGATGCTTGTTCTCTAAGGCCCATTTTTAGCTCCAAATCCTTTGCAAATTAGATTTGGAAGGAACCTTAGTGGTCATGTAGACCTACCTCATGTCTGACTTAGTTCATAGGATTACAGATTTCAGTGTCTCCTACAACATCCCTGAGAAGTGGTCACTGAGACACCACTATAAAATTTCCTGCTCAACCACAATTCAACTTAGCTAATGCATAAAAAGTGCCTACTCTTTGAGAGGCGCTCTGCTGAGTCTGCACATGCCAGCAAAGAGTAGACATTGTGCCTTGGAAGCTGCAGGGACACACTGTTAATTACAGCTCTACTTTAGCCCATACTGTTTGTTTTTTTAAACAGATTTTAATTTTTAAAATTTACCAAGGATTTCTTTTCTTCCTCTTGCCCACTAAGAATGAAGGAAAGAGAAAAGAAGAGAGAAAATAAAGAGAGAAAGAAAGAGAAAAAGAAAGGAAGGTAGGAAAGGGGAAGGAGGGACAAAAGAAAGAAAAGAAGAAGGAAGGAAGGAACGAAAGAATGAAGGAAGAAAAGAAAGACCAAGAAAATCAAACAAAATACATTCCTATCTTGCTCATATACTAAAATATATTTATTGTTCTGCATATTAGTTTCCCTTTCTTCTGTTTTGAAGTGAGAGTAGCATTTTTCATCAGTCCTTTGAAATCATGGTCTATCACTTTGTTGATTAGAGTTCTTACATCTTTCAGAGTTATTCATTTTTTTAAAAAAATTGCTATAGTGTAATTGTTTCTTCTGGCTCTGTTTATTTTAATCTGCATCAGTTCTTACAAATCTTTCCAAGTTTCTCTGAAACTATCCCTCCTTCATTTTGCCTTTGCCACTATTATTCTGGTGTTCATGAGAGGAATGGGGATAGAAAATATTCCTTAATTTAGATGTAGGGAAGAATGTCAACTTTAGATGAAGGGAAGAGTTGGTGTTTGCAGTTAGAGTGACTGCAGGAAGTTAGTGTGCAAAAGAGGAAGAGGGCATAACTGTGTGGAGGAAATTTAATTTATCATATGGAAGAAAGCCTGGGAGTAAATGTCAGTATGTCCTTATCTTTAATTCTGTCCCCTGATTCCTATTAACAATAACAGTATGGGCAGCTATGAGGAGAAAACCTAATCCTAATTTCCATATCAACAGCATGCCTCTGAGATTGCTGTACTTAGTCACAGCAAGGTCAAAGGATCTACAAAGTAAGGGACACAAGGGAGCTTAGAGCACAATACAGGCCTGGTAACAGCATAACTACGCATGAGAGGTTTTAAAGGGAGTGGGGGGAAAGAGGGCTACCTGTTTTGCTTTTAAAGACATTCAATTAATCATGAGATTATAGTTTTAAAGCTGGAGTGAACTCTAGAGGCCACTGAGTCCAAACCTCTTATTTTATAGGTGAGAAAATCGAAGCACAGAGAGTTTTAGTGACTTATCCAGGGTCGCATAGCTAGTTAGTATTTGAGGAAAGATTTGAATTCAAGCCTAACTCCAAGTCAAGGGCCCTTGGCACACTGCCTTTCATTTGTTAGGAGGTTTTCTTTCTTACAATCAACCTAAATCTGTCTCTCTGAGACTTCTGTCTATTGTTCTGTTCTCTAGAGCCAAACAGAACAAATCTAATCTTTCAGCACTTGAAGACAACTACTATCCTACTTATGTTTGTCCTTGGTTTTCGAAGAGGATCAAAACATCAGGGAAATGTTGACATGACTTGCAATGGACTTTGACTTGAGTGAGGGAGGGCTGTGCAAGGTCATCAGCCTCACTTTCTCCTCCAGAGCCATCTGGGTGCAGTGGCCAGATATTCATCAGGACAACTGAAGATGGCCCAGGATGCAATAGGAGATCCTGGTCCTTTTAGGCTAAAGGCTTGTCAGGTTCTCACTTTGAGTGAGGTAACACCCATTCAGTGAATAGGTTAAAGACTTGAGTCAAGGTATGGCCCCTTTAATTAAAAAAAAAATCCAACTGGGTGGAGAAGACCCTCAGGGTTGCTGGTCAAAAGAGAAACAATTACTATTGACTTTCACTCTGAGCCAGGAGGGCCCAAAATATAGCCACTAAGTGGTGCTTGGGCAGGGACCTATTGTGGTCCAATCTCTGAGCTCCAGAGCCACATGGGTTTAAGTTTTGGTCTTTGAGAAAAGAGAAAGAGAGAGGGAGAGAGAGAGATACAGACAGAGGGAGGGAAGGAGAGAGAAAGAGGAAGGAAGGAAGGAAAGAACGAATCTAGCCAGTAGACCCTAAGTTAATGGGGCAGCTTCTGGCAATCAAAATTTACCTTCCTTTGACGAGAAGGACAGGGAGAGGGGTCTTCCCCTCCCAGTTTGATATTTTTTTTTTTAAATTAAAGGGGCCATCCCTTGACTCATTTCTTTAAGAGGCCTATTCACTGAATGGGCATTACCCCACTTAAAGAAAGAACCTGAAAAGGTCTTAGCCTAAAAGGGCCAGGGCCTCCCATTGCAACCTGGGCCATCTCCAGTCATCCTGATGAATGAATATCTGGCCACTGGACCCAGATGGCTCTGGAGGAGAAAGTAAGGCTGGTGACTTTGCTCCCTCATTCAAATCAAAGTCAACTGCAAGTCATGTCATCATTTCCTTGATGTCTTGGTCCTCTTCAAAAACGAAGGACAAATGCAACCTGTGAGTAGGCTGAGGTGCCTCAATGGAGATGCAGGCAGTTGGGTAACTCAGCTTCTCCTCTCCCTCTCCCTCTCCTTCTCCTCTCCAAAGGAAGTTAAATTTTGATGGACTATCCTACTTACTCCCTCCCTCAACCTTCTCCTCTCTAGACTCAATATGCCCTTAATTTAGTCCTCTGTGTAATTTCACCTATCTAGATTTCCTTAGCTTCTAAAAAATGTGTAAATTGCTAATAACCTTAGGAAGAGAAGTATAGCGGAAGCCATTGCCAAGGATATCTATAACTGGAAAATGAAGTAAGGTGGTCATGTGGTGGGAATGGAGACAATAGGCAGACAGCTTGATGTAATGACAAGCAAAGTGGGACTTTTTGCTGCTTTTTCTTTTGGAGTGCTTCTCAGCACTAAGGCAATCAAGTGCCTTTGACTGAGTCTTGCCTTTGTTTGAATCAAGAGTCTTTGACTGAATCATCCGATGTTGATTGGAACTAGCATATATTGCTTGGAGGAAGAGGTATGGGTAGAGAGAGAGAAGCAGAACTGAAAGTGAAGAGAGAAGCAGAGCTGAGAGAGAGAAGCACGTGTGAGCAGCTATGGGAAATTGCTTGTGGGGAGGCCTAACAGAAAGAATGTTTGTGATGCCGGCACTTTGTCTGTTGGTGTGTTTTAATTTGTCAGAAGTCCCGTCTGTTGGTGTGTGTTAATTATGGTGCTGGTAATATGTATAAATATTGTTGTAGCTCTGTTAAGCTTTGTTTTCCCAGAAACAGAAACCTCAGACAGGAATCCCTGGAGCCTTGTCAGGCAGGAGCAGGAAGAACTCGAAGTAGAGCAGACCCCGTGAGCTGAGACAAGTAGCAGGAACAGAGAGTTGCCTGTGTGTGAATCCAGGCAAAAGCTGGGAATGGTCAGCCTGTGGAGAAGGAACCATGGAGTGTGGAAGTCAGCCTCGAGTCAAGATAAAAGAGGACTTTACTTGGACACTCTGTATTGACTGAGGAGATTGTAACTTGCTGTTAGCTAGGGGTATATAGAGTTTGTATTTTCTGCTACCCCTTAAGGATGACATGTTGTGTTAGGGAAGACCCTGGCCTGGGACCCCTTGCTCGTGTAAACAAGTATTTTGGGGAATGCTGCTGAAAGCTATGATACATGCTGGGTGGGTATTCTGAGAAATGCTGTAAGATATACTGAATAGGTTTTATTTAATACTATGTGGCCACCTTTCTAATAATTTGTTATGTTATTGTGAATGTTATGCTTTAGTTCCCTGAGCAATGTATAGTTCTGAATAGAGAGTTCATTATACTATGTGATTAGATCGTTAAAGTTGTTCACAGCAACAGCCCTCAGGTGTGCTGCCATGATTGGCTTTACACTTGACCACTACGTTGTTCCCCTTGAGACTTTAAGAAAACCATAGAAAGCTCTTTAGATTCATTTGGTAATTGGTGGAGAGAGAATCCACATCAGTTAGATGTGGTTAGATCATTTAAGGTGGGGTTCGTAAATAGGCTTTTAAAAAATAATATTTTTAAAACTATTTCATCCTAATTGGTTTCTTTTGTTTTCATATATAGATGCATATATATACATATACATGCATGTATATGTATGTGTATGTATGTATATATGTATGTATGTATATGTATAAATATATATATATATGTATGTATGTATATAAATGCTTTTATGCTAAAAAACATTATTTTGAGAAGGAGTCCATAAGATTCACCGGAGAGCCAAAGGGTACCATGACACACATTTAAGAAGTCCTGAAAAGCATCTAAGGATGAGTTCTTTATGGCCTATTATTTTTTCCTATGCTGTGTTGAGAAATTGGGTGATTAGTTTGTCAGGCAGTTGCAATTTGGTTTTCAAACTGTTTACATTGTTTTCCTTTTAGTTCTTTGTCTCCAAACTTGTGAATGACTGTTTCAGTTCAAGGCAGTGATTTTCTTCTCAAAATATGTCTTTCTATCCTTTCTTGGGCTTTGGGCTTAGAACAATCCCATGTTTGACTAAATGTCTCCTCATTTTCCCTGCAGTCTTCTGTCAGATATTTTCAGTGACTCGATTAGGAATTGCAATGGCCTAGGGAAAAAATAGAGAAGAAAATCTGACTAAAAATATGGGGTTTACTTTGTATCTTAATGGCCAATAAAGGGACTGCAGGGAAAGTATATTTCAAATTCAGTTACCTACCATGGAGTATAATAGAATAAACAGAGAAGAGGAAAGAAAAAAGTGGGACACATAGCAGAAGGTAAATTATGCCTCATCTAGTTTTTGTTTTGCAAATTATTTTTACAGGCCTTCCAACCAAAATTTATTGGGATGTTTATTTGTGCTTTCTCTACTGTAGTTTTCCACATCATAATTAAACTAGTTGTAAAGAGTGACTCAGTAGCAGATCCTACATCAGATGTAGGAAAATTTGTTTTATGAGTGAATAGACCTATCTTCAACCAAATTTATAAGTTTCCTTGATGAAAATATGAGAAGATAACAGGCAGACTTTGGCAAACAATTTTCTACAGCGTAGTTAGTTAGACAAAAAACATTTATTAATGCCAGGCATTGTGTAACGCACTATACAAATAGAAACAGAGAGAAAAATTGTTCTTGCCTTCAAGGAGCTAATGTTCTAGTGGTTCAGGCATGGTAAGGAAAGTCCTGTAGATGAATCAGCAGTGCAGCATTTAGGGAAGAAGACATCTTTGGTCTCTTACAAAATCGGAAGTTCCTCCTTAAATGGTAGGTTCTGGGATGATCCACCAATCAGAAAGTAAGGCATCAGGGCTGGGGAGTACTTCCTTTTTGAGAAGGAGTTCAGGGTAGAGGGTGCTTCCAGGATGAAGAGTTTCTCTTGCATGGTAAAAAAAAAAAAAAAAGTCCTATGGAAATGAGGCTAGAGTGTAGCTTAGAGATAGATGAAGACCACATCTTCATAGTCACATAATTGGCTGAAAGGTACATCAAATATAAGATCCTACTGTGCTTATTGTTTGTTGATTACAAACAGTTTTGATTCAATAAAGCAAAAGATGGTCTTTAAGCTGTCCTCCAACAAGTGTTCCTCCATTCATATTTTTGAAATTGAATTTTATTTTATACATTTTGTTGTTAACACTATTTTCAATCTTCTAGCATTTTTTTTTCTCTCGCATCCATGCACTGGAGGAAAAAAAATGGTTACTAAGTAATGTAAATTCACATATTGACCATGTCCAAAAATGTGTCTCATTCTGCATATTTATTCCATTACCTACGACTAGGTGGCACAGTGGATGGAGTGTCAGGCCTGAATTTAAGAAGACTCATCTTTGTGAGTTCAAATCTGGCCTCAGACACTTACTAGCAGTGTGATCCTGGCCAGGTCCCTTAATTCTGTTTGCTTTAGTTCCTTACCTGTAAAATGAGCTGGAGAAAGAAATGACAAACCACTCCAAATCTTTGCCAAGAAAACCCAAAACGGGGTCACTAGAAGTCAGACAAAACTGAAAGACGACTGAACAGCAAGAACAAGAACAGTATGTTTCATCGTCAGTGCCCCCTTCCCACTCCTATGCTTATGTTTAGTTCACAAAAGATATCTTTTGAAATGCAACTACAGTGTATGTTAAATGATCTTCTGAGTAGTAACATATAATAACGTATAAAACTGGGACAGATATGTTCTACTCAGAGGTAGTTAGTTCAACACTAATGGAGGATATGCCGAACAAAGTCCAAATTTTAAAAGATTTCCTGTGGTTGATGGGGTTCTCTAGATATTGCTTTCTGTATATGATGTGAAGATTGATTAAATCCCAAAACATTGTAGGTGTAACCAATGGAATACATGACTTCTCAAGTAGATAAACCAAAGTTCTTAAAGCTAATAATCTACATAGGAAAAACTAAATTGGTGACAAAATGCCTATTGTCCACAAGACTGACTCAGTTAAATAGACAGCACACTGAACTAATGTATTTATATACATACATATATATATGCACCTTTATATACATATATATGTATATGTAGATATACATATATATGTAGGACAGATACCATAGATGGAAAATGAGTTTATCCTAGCATTGAAAATGTGTGAGAGGAATACTTCTCCTACCCTGCATTTGGAAAATCGTAATGTTTTCCAGGGTAATTGAACCAACTTTTTTTAAACAGTGGAAGAATTCCTGGCAATGCTGCAGGACTCCAAATTCTGGAACGGTGTAATATCTGAAGAATAAAAGTGGGTAGGCCAAAGGGAAGAGACAAAAAAAGATGGATAGTAGGCATAAGTAGACTGTAGTATAAGTCCTATGATTACTAATGGTGGCATTAAGGCTGTCATCTGGGGAACATATGATAGGGAAAGAAGGTAAGGCAACCATATAAAGAGCAAGAGATAAAAAGGCCCAGGCCAAATTCTGCAGTGTAACCTATAACACATCAAAAGACAAAGTCTTATCTAGAGGAAGGATTCCAGCCTAAATGTTGCTGATTCAAAATATGGAAAAACCCTAATTAAAACATGAATCAGTTGCAAGCTTCACTGATGTAGGAAAGACTCATGTCAATGGGTTTATGGGTCCATTGAAGCATCAGAATATTGAAATATTCAAACATGCTTCAGCTGAGTTAGGATTTTGGACCCCCCCAAGAGAAATAACAATATGAAAGAAAGAAGGACCTTTCTCTTCCTTAGTCTTATGGCTGCAGATGATTTTACATTCCTTACTGTTAAGCTGCAGGTTTTTGATGATCAACAGTTGCTAGCCATTCCAATGAATAGCATGTTGTTCATGTTTAAATAAACCCACGCTCTCTGAGTTTTTTCTAATATTGGTAAATGATTATGTTAATCCATACACGCTCATATAAAACTCCACACATGAATCGTAATATATATGTGTGTACACACACACACACACACACACACACACACACGTGAAACAATTGGCTAGGGCTGAATGTACAATCTTGTGCTTTTTCCACAGAACAGCAAAATTTGCTGACTTTAGTGACTGAAATTTTGCATTTTCTACATGATTTCATGTATTCAAATATATAGGGTGATGGAGAGATCTTGCACTGACTAGGTACATATTAAAAGATATTGGAGTGTGTGTGTGTGTGTGTGTGGTTTTATCTCTTGCAAACATACATGAGAGAAACAGGAATTTAGGCCAAAATGGTAGCAGGCAAGAACCTTACCTAACTTTTGCTTTTGCTTGACTTCATTTGGATTCTAAATAGAGATGATCTTTGGAATAAAAGGACCTTAGCCCTACCTTCTGCATAATGCCTCTTGTGACATTTTGGAGCACAGGATCCTCTAATGGGTTAGATGTACATTAAAGAAATTTTCTAACTGTAAGTCTGGGACTACCAGCTTCCAATCAGCCTTAGGCATAAAGAGACTTAATTTTAGCCTTGTGGGTCTCTGCGAAACTTTGATTGGCTACTTTAGCGCATAGTCTAGTGGCTTTCTGTCTATTTTGTCTTAATATATGAGAGCAGGGAGCCAATAAAATGCTGACCAGAGATATCTAGAAGAGACCATGTGATGCCAAGCAGAGGCAAAGGCATGATGCCTGACAGGGAGCAGCATGATGAAATTGCCAGAGTATATCAGCAGCCCTGAATAATCAGACATATTGGCTACTCTGGCCCCATGTGCCCTGTATGTCATGAACTACCCCATTCATGTACTTTGGCACATAGGTTCTTGGTGGTTACCTTTTCTATGTATATTCCTGCATGTGTGTTCCCTGATCATATATGCCCTGTGTGTGTGCCTTCTTCCCTACCCCTGTGGGAAAGTCTAATCTATGCCTATATGAGGAAGGGACCTTTTCTTATTACTTATTCACTGTGCTATTTGGTTCAATGCCTCTGTTTTGATCCAATATGTCTTTGGGTTGATTGGTAAAATTACATATTTGTGGGTGTTCTTGAGTTATGGTTGCAAGTGGACACTGAAGTGCCTAGTAGCTTTCATGATGACTCAAATAGGAGAGCTAGTGCCCTACATGCTACAGTTAAAATCCTAGACCTTTAGAGCCAAAAGGAATGTGAAAGACTTGTCAAAGTCCTACCATTTTATAAATGAGAAAAACTGAACTCCAGAAAGGCTATGTCTTTTCCAATGCTATAGTCAGTGAAAGAGAATAGTGTGATAATAGAAAGACGATTAAATTTTGAATCCTGGCTTTGCTTATTTCCTAGTTATGTCAACTTGGGCAAGTCTCTTGACCTCTTTGAGACATTTTCTTTCCTTAACCTGTGAAACGACAGTATTGCATTAGATGGGCTTTCTGGTCCTATCTGGTCCTAAACTCTATTATCTTGTGAGATAGGAGTAGAATTGGAGTGTCCTGATTCTTACTCTAGTGCTCTTACTCCTATAGCATACTGTATACCTATCTTAAATCTTTGTAGATATCAGCCTTTCCCATACATCAAATTTTGGCCTTAAAGCTACTAGAGTTATAATGAAAAATGGGGAGTTTTTAGAAATAGTTTCTTTGAAGGTCTTAAAAAATGCAATATATTTTCATCTTTCTTCAGCTGGTAAAGATGCTGTCTTATCTCAAGACAGAGGGATGGAGTAGATGACCTTTCAAGGTTGCTTCTGGTCTTGTGATTCTGAAATTTGAATCATTCAACTGACTCCTGACTAGAAAGTCTAACTCAGAAATGCCTGGGACTCAAAATTCAGTGTTTTTCAGATGAACTAATCTTTGTCCATTTAAAATGTTAGTTATGTAACTTTTTTTTAAAAAAACTGTCATTCATCAATAATCTAGGTTTTATTTGTTATAGAACTGGGGAAAACATTTTTATAGAGGAATTTTATCATATATTTTGCTAATAGGGAGTGCGAGGGGAAATCTTTTTATGGTGAATTTTCTTTTCTTGGATAAACTTTTAATTTTCCCCAGAAATTTTGAATTGATCAGAGAAGATATTATTCATACTCTCTGCCTTGCCCTCGTCCTACCAAATATATCAGTCTTAACTCAGGTACATAAGAGAAAGGATAGAGTGGGGTATTGAATGATGCCAGAGGATTTAGGAAAAATATACCAAGCTGCCCAAATATTTTAAAGGACTCTGCTGGCCACAGTTAATTCCAGCCTCTAATCTCCAGGCCACAGCTATCTATTAATTTTCCATATCCATTCAGAAAAGCCAAGCATATGAATGCATTGATTCCTTAATAGTCCACTTTTGCAAGACAGAGGAAATTCCTTTACTTTTATTTTGTTTTTGTCTTTTATTTCTTCATTCATAGAAACTTAGAAAGTTTCCTATTTAACCTGAATGGAATGTCTTTGGAATGTGGTTCTTTAGATTGTCTTCATCACCAATGACTGCAAAGTACAACATTTTCAAGGTTGGATCTGCAGCATTTTCCTTGAACACTGTCACTGAGCTGAGGACTCATCTGAATAGGGAGAGTTGGGGGCAGGTGGAATCTTGAGCAATATTTGTAATATCTATAGCTAACTTTGAGAATTATGGAAATTTGGCAAGGAAATCAAGCTGCTGGTGCCGTCAAATAATTATGAAATGTTTGAAAGCTCCTAGGTAAGCAATCTCTTCAGAACTGGCAGGCTTCAATGGATCATTAATTATTTTCTGTGTTGCTGTCTTTCTCTGACAAGCTTTCCTGAATCCCAGGACACAGCAAAGGGAGACAAGCTGGATGGGCTACACTCAGCCAAAGGGGGAGTCAGAACAAAAGGGAGGGAAGCTCTGAGACGGTTTTCAACACTCCAAGCAACTATGGTTAGCTCACTTGCCAAAGTGCTGTACAAGGTTGAGGTTAAATAGGACAGTAGTTTGTCTTGAGGGAGCGATGACAAGCGCAGATGCCCAGGCCTAGTTTACCTGATTCTATATAATATTGCCAAATTTCTTCATACACCTGCTTCTTAAACTATATTTCCCCATGTAACCAAGCACTTAGAGGATTATAAAGAGGCAAAATATGTGCCGAAAAAGATGAGATGGGGGACTGCCTGATGATATCTACCATAGAAGTAGTTATAATGAAAGGAGAATTATAGAAATTGGGACACCCAATTCACTATAGACAAAATCCAGCAGTAAAACTCATGGTCTAACATAACTGCGCACAAATTCACAAGCAATTTAGACAACAATCAAGGTGAACTACAGGCTTTAACAGAGAAAGTCAAATTTGGCCACATAGATTTTACTGAGATGTGGTGGAATGACTTCTGGAATATGGCTCTAGGGAAGTATACTGTTTTCAAAAGAAACAGATTAGGAAATCAAAAGTAATAGTGTTGATTAAGAAGATATATTCATGTGAGGAAATCAAGAAACCAGAATTGGAAAGAATAATGGAGATCATTTCAGTGAAGATCTATGAAGGGAGAACAGAAGACATTTCATCATTAGAGTATACGCCAGACAACTTGGACAAAAAATGGAAATTGAATGTAATAGGGGAATGTTGGCATATAGAAGAGAGAAGAAACGGGAGTGAAAGAGAGACTGGCATGAGTAGGTCTCTTAGACAATAACAGCAAGGCATCCCTTTACCAGGAGGGAGGAGGAGAAAGAAAGGGACAATATCAGATAGAGAAGTCTTACCTCTAGGTTGGCTCTAGGAAGAAGATATGCGTGGTCAGGTAGGATTCAACTCCTCTTATTCTTGATGGAGAAGAAGGAAGTACTCCTCAACCACTCAGCAGATTGACTCTCTACAGCAAGTGTCAGAGGCCAAATTTGAACTCCAATCTTCTTGACGCTGGGCATAGTGCACTATCTGTTATGCTACCTGCCCGTTTAGGTGACTAAGAGATAATTCTCAATGATAAATGGACTAAGGATATGACTAGGATGGTCTCATAGAAGAAACCCAAGCTATATTGAAAAAAAAAATCCTCTATGTCACTAATAATTAGAGAAATGTAAATTAAAGCAACTCTAAAGTCCTACCTTATACCTATCAAATGGGCAAAGATGAGAAAAGAGAGAAAGGATGAATGTTTGAGGGACTGTGGGAAAATGGGCACTAGTGTATTGATGCTAGTATGACTTGATTGAGTCATTCTGGGGAATTAATTTGAAACTATTCTCAGCATACCTGTTTACCCAGTTACCTCTACTAGGCATCTTCTCCAAAGAAACCAAAGAAACATGAAAAGGATCTATAAGTACACAAAAAAATTATAGCAACTTATTTGTGAGTACCCCCAAATTGGAAACTAAGTGGGTATCCTCCTTTGGGGAATAGCTGAACATATTGTGGTCTTTTGATGTAATGTAATATTGATTAAATATGACAATAATTCTAAAGTGATTAGAGCAGTGCCTGGGACATAGTAAGTGCATATAAAGTTATTTATTTATTATTATTAACTATTATTATGCTATAGGAAATGATGACTTAAAAAATCTCAGAGGAAACTGGAATGACCTTTTTGCACTGGTGTTGAGCAATTTGAGCAGAATTAGAAGAACAATTTGTACAATGATATCATTATAGAGAACAACAACTTTGAAAGACTTTAGAATTTGTATCAAAGTTATGATAAACCGTAAGCCCAGAAAGAATGAGCATATACAATAATAAAAATAACACTCACCTCCTGACAGAGAGGTGATAAGCTTAAAATGTATAAAGAGACATAACGTTTTAAGACATTGATAATCTGAAATTTTATTTCGTCATGTGGCTATGTATTAAAGGCTTTTTCTTTTTTCTTTTCTCTCTTTTTTTCAATTGCTCAGTGGAAGAAGAGGAAGATAGTAGGAGGGAGAGATTTGTAAAAAATTTGTAAATTCAAAAAATAAAACCGTTTAAAACATTTTAAAAAGAAAAGAATACAATAGTATTTTCTATAAAGCAAGGAGGGCAAGCTGCAACCCAAAATAACCTATACTGCAAAGCTAAGCCTAATAATCATCAATGAAAAAAATGTGGATCTTCAACAAAAGAGAGGTATTTGAGAAATATCTTTCAAAAAACAAAATACCAAAGTAAGCAGATTATTCAGTTGCAAACACCCTAAATAACAAAAATGCAAGAAAGTTAAATGATTATAATTATGAAGGAAAGATTGAGTAATGAGATAAATCCTCCCATATTCGTGGAATTTTAAAAATAAAGACATCGAACTATGAGGTAAAAAAAAGAGTAAACATAAGAACTTCTGGGAAAGCTGGAAAGCAGTTTGACAGAAAATATATTTAGACCAATAATTTATATCACATGCTACAATAAGCTCAAAGTAAACATTTGAAGGGAATGTAAAAAAAGCTCACCAGTGTTTAAAAAAATGAAAAGACCTAAATGGGATCCATTTTAGAGTTATGGCTGAATTTCTTAATTAAACCAGGACTTACGGAGTTCCCAAAAGATAAAAAATAGATTGTTCTAATTACATGAAATTGGAAAGCTTTTTGCACCAACAAAATCAATGCATCTAGGATTAAAAGTGAATTAGGAAAAAAAATCTTTGCAACAAATATCTCTAAGCATCTGATATCTGAAACACATAAGTAATTAAAACAAATCTCTAAGACCAAGAGCCATTCCCCAATGGTTAAGTGGTTAAAGGATATTAAAGAAAACAACTGTTCTCCAAAAAAGCATAGTGAACTAATAACAGCTATGAGGAAGACTAATCCAAATGATTAATAATAAAAGAAATGCAAACAAAACTCTGAGGATTCACCTCTGACCTTTCAAATTGGCAAAGGTGACAAAAGAAGAAAATAGTTAATGTCAAAGGATCTTTGGAGGGCAGGTACTCTAATACACTGTTGATGGAGTTGTGAATTGGTGTAACTTCTGGAAAGCAATTTGTATCCCTAGTACTTAGCACAGTGCCTGGCACATAATAAATGTTGATTGATTGATTAATTTTGCTCAGTTCTCATGAGTACATGTCCATCTACCAGCCCAGAAGAGTATGCTGAATACTTGTGCCTAAATAAGCTTATACCTTATACCAATGTGTATGCCTGAATGTTTATACCATTTGCCACTTCAGACATTGGGTTATGTTGTGACTAAAACAACAACAATAAAAAAAATCAAACAAGAACTAATTTTATATAGTACCTTCAGGTTTGCAAAGTACTTTTCTTACAACTTTGTTAAATATGCATCAACAACAACAACAATGATAGTAACTAGCTGGCTATGGTTCTTCAAGGTTGGTAAAGCACTTTACTGTCTTATCTCATTTGATCCTAACCACAGCTTTGTTAGGTAGATACTCTTGTTATCCCAATGCTATTGAAACTGAGGCTTAAAGTGAGTTGCCCAAAGACAACTAGCTAAACTAAGTACCTGAAGCAGTATTCAAATTCAGACCTTTCCAATTCCAAGTCCAACATTTTCTCCTCTGCATTACCTATTTGCCTCGCAGTGAATGACACAGTGCCTAATCATCATGTAGAGAGAAGAAAACAACCTTGGAAAGAGTAAGTGACCTGACCAAAGTTATGGTCAAGCAGCTTGAACCTGGCCCTCCTGACTTTTCTTTTTAACACTATAATTAATTCTCTGTCTTCTAACAGAAGATAGAGAACTATCACGCAGTCAAATGGAACTGCTTTACAAAAGTTATCATTTGATAGAGGTGGATGCTTCCTTCACAACTGAAGAGACTTCTTCCTCAAGGAGACTACCATTCATATGCTTCATATTCCTTCATCTGCCCAATGCAGATGGAGCCATCTCTGGGTTACCACTTTCAATAACCTATTTCTGTTATATGACTCCTAGGTCACTTGAATAGGGCACAAGCCAGAGCCAGATTCTCTGGGAAACAGGGAAACACCCCTAGAGCAATTGGATTATCTGTCAGACAGTCCTCTCTACTGCTGCTGTCTCCTTCAACACTTTCATCTCTTCCAGGACAACTGATTTTCCCCGGATGCAAGAAATCTTAGCTATGTCTTTGTCTCCTATTTATATGGTATACCATCCCACTGGATATTTTGATGTTAGAAGACTTCAGTAACCAATTTCTGGAGACCGATTGTATTATTAGTTACATGGGATTCTAGATTGGGATCCACGCCATAAGCTAAGCAATGGTGAGGTAGACAATAGGGGTGGAGAAAAAAAGCAAAAAAAAAAAAACCCAAAACAATTTCTTGAAGCAATCAAGCCATTTATTATTTTTCAAAATGATTTTTATTTATTTTGTTAAATATTTCCCATTTATATATAAAAAGTTTAACAATCATTTCTTCAAGTTTTGAGTTCTAAATTCTTTCTCTCATTTTTCTAGCCTCTTTGAGACAACAAACAATTTGATTTTGATTACACATGTGAGGTCATGCAAAAATGTATCTCCTTATTAGCCATGTTGCAAAAGAAAACATTAAAACAATAAAAATAAGGAAAGTTTAAAAAAGTATGCTTCTTGGGAGGCAGCTAGGTGGTGCAGCGAATAGAGTACTGGCCCTGGAGTCAGGAGGAGCTGAGTTCAAATCTATCCTCAGACACTTAACACTAGCTGTGTGACCTTGGGCAAGTCACTTAACCCCAATTGCCTTGCCCTCCTCCCTCCAAAAAACAAACAAAGAAATATGCTTCTATGTGCATTCAGACTCCATCAATTCTTTCTTTGGAGGAAGATAGCATTTTTCACCATGGGATTTTTGGAATTGTTTTGGATTATTGTCTTGATCAGAGTACCTAAGTTTTTCCACAGTTGATCATCCTTACAAAATTATGGTTACTGTGTACAATGTTCTCTGGTTTTGCTCACTTAACTTTGTGTCAGTTCATATAAGTCTTAGCAGGTTTTTCTGAAATGAGGCCTTTATCAGAAAAACTTGCTGTAAACCTTTCTTCACTTTCCTGTTTTTCTTCTAATTTTGGCTGCATTAGTTTTGTTTGTGTAGAAGCTTTTTAATTTCATGTAATCAAAATTATCTATTTAACTTCCCATAATCTCTTTTATCTCTTTTTTTTTGTCATAAACTCTTTGTTATCCATAGATCTGACAGGAACATTTTCCATGCTCTCTTTGTTTACTTATGATATCACCCTTTATGTCTAATTCATTTAACCATTTTGACCTTATCTTAGTGTGCAGGGTGAGATGTTGTGCTATGCCTAGTTTCTGCTACACTGCTTTGCAGTTTTCCCAGCTTTTTTTGCCAAATGTTGAGTTCTCCCCCCAAATCTTGGATCTATGGGTTTATCAAACACTAGATTATTATGGCCATTTACTACTGTATATTGTGTATCTAAGATACCCCATGAATCTACCACTCTATTTCTTAGATTGTTTTGAAGATTACACTTTTGTAATATAGTTTGAAATCTGAAACTATGAGACTACCTTCCTTCACTTTTTTCATTTATTCCCTTGATATTCTTGATGTTTGTTCTTCTAAATCAGGGCTGTCCAGCAATAGGTTTTTATTGAAACAACAGACAACATATTTTGATTTGCCATTTTAGAGAGAGATCTGCGGTAGCTCAGCTTCATTTACTAAAGCATTTCTGTACATTTCTATGCTTGTAGGTGGGCTGCATAAATTGCACTGTAGGCTGCATGAGGCCTGCAAGCCACATTTTGGACAGCCCTGTTCTAAATCAATTATATTATTTCTTCTAGCTTATGAAATAATTCTTTGGTAGTTTGATTGATATGGTTCTGTGAAAGAAAATTAAGTTAGATAGAATTGTCATTTTTATTATATTGGCTCAGCCTACCCATAAGCAATTAACATTTCTCCAATTGCTTAGAGCTGTCTTTATTTGTGTGAAAAGTATTTTATAATTGTGTTCATATAATTTCTGGGATTGTCTTT
Source organism: Phalanger gymnotis (assembly GCA_028646595.1). Lineage (NCBI taxonomy): Eukaryota > Metazoa > Chordata > Mammalia > Diprotodontia > Phalangeridae > Phalanger > Phalanger gymnotis. The sequence continues at coordinate 212,417,240 of CM053622.1, read as the reverse complement.
GTAGGTAGACTCCCAAATATTTTATATTGTCTTCAGTTATTTTAAATGGAATTTCTCTTTCTATCTCTTGCTATTGGGTTTTTTGGTTGTAGAAATAGAAATGCTGATGATTTGTATGGGTTTATTTTATATCATGCCACTCTGCTAAAGTTGTTGATTATTTCAACTAGTTTTTCAATTGATTCTCTAAGATTCTCCAATTATACCATCATATCTTCTTTAAAGATTGATAGTTTTGTTTCCTCATTACCTATTCTAATTCCTTTAATTTTTTTCTTTCTCATTGCTATAACTAGCATTTCTAATGCAATAGTGAATAAGAGTGATGATAATGGGCTTTATTTCATTCCTGATCTTATTGAGAAGGTTTCAAGTTTATCTCCATTACAGATAATGCTAGCTCTTGGTTTTAGATAGATAATACTTATGTTTTTAAGAAAGGCTCCATTGATTCCTATGCTTTTTAATATTTTTAATGGGAATGAGTATTGTATTTTTCCAAGGCTTTTTCTGCATCTATTGATATAATCATATGATTTTTGTTGTTATTGTTATTGACATGGTCAGTTATGCTGATAGTTTTCCTAATATTGATCCAGCCCTGCATTCCTGGTATAAATCCCATCTAGTCATCTTTACCATATACTCCTGTAATCTCCTTGCTAGTATTTTATTTAAATTTTTTGCATTGATATTCATTGAGAAAATCGATCTATAGTTTTCTTTCTCTGTTTTCATTGTCCCTGGTTTGGGTGTCAAAATCATATTCTGTGATGAAAGGATTTTGGTAGGACTTCTTTTTAACCCATACTTTCAAATAATTTATATAGTGTTGGGATTCATTGTTACTTAAGTGTTTGGTAGAATTCACTTATGAATCCATTTAGTCCTGGAGATTTTTTCTTATTGAGATCACTGACGTCTTGTTCAATTCCTTTTTTCTAAGATAGGGCTATTTAAGCATTCTATTTCTTCTTCTGTTAATCTTGGCAGTTTATGTTTTGTAAATATTCAACCAGTTTCACTCAGACTGTCAAATGGGCAAAATAACAATTGCTTTAATTTAATTTTCATTGGTGGTGGTACATTTACCCTTTTCATTTTTGATATTAGTAATTTACTTTTCATCTTACTTTTTCTTAAAAATTAAATCAACCAATGGTTTATCTATCATATCAGGTCCCCCGCCCCCCATAAAACCAATTCCTAGTTTTATTGATCACTTCAGTGGTTTTTTGACTATCAATTTTGTTATTCTATACTTTTATCTTCAGGATTTCGATTTTGGGGCTTAAATGGGTATTTGTAATTTGTTCTTTTTCTAGTTTTTTTTTAAGTTGCACGCCAAATTCATTAGCATTGCTCTTTCTCTCTTTTATTGATATATGCCTTTAGGGACATAAATTTTCTTCTAAGTAATGCTTTGGTTGCATCCCAAAATTTTTTTAATATTGTCTCATTGTTTTCATTCTCTTTAATGAAATTATTGATTATTACTATGATTTGTCCTTTGACCCACTCATTCTTTAGTGTTAGAGTTTAGGCTCTGCCCAGCCTGGGATGCCAAAAACTGTTGAGGTTTAAACTCTGCCAACCCAGGGATGCCAAGAACTGTCGCTGTTTCAACTCTACCCACCCAGGGATGCCATAAACTTTTACGGCTTCATGATATGTTGTGGTGGAACCATCTCAAAGAATTCAGAGTCATACCACTTCTAATCCAAGTAAATGCATTTATTGAGATTGATGCCACTCATGAAGCGGGGTATATTCCAAGAGAAACCAGCAACTTCAGAGAAAGCAAGATGGATTTTTATAGGATAAAGACACAATTACATAACAGAAATTATGAATGTTATAAAGGCAGGAGGGGTTTATTAAGGGATTAGGTAGTAGGGGAAAGGTCCCAGCCACAGTGGGACTGAGCATGCGATTACCCACAATACATATGGAAAAACCCATTTGGCGGGTGGTATGCACATATGATAATGATAATATAATAAGCCTCTCTATGTCATAAGTTCACTCTAGGTTAGTTTGTTACTATTACTGTGCAGGTGCCTACTTAGGGAAAATTCCTTCTATTGTTTTGGAGTCCTCATCCTGCTTGGACATCCTGGTGGTGCTGCTTTTTGGTTGGCTAACTACTGTGGTCCTGTCTGAGACTAGATAGATGTGGTTGTGGTTGAGTGCATGGACACACCTGTTCTTTCTGTGAGAAATATGAGGAATAGGTCTGGGGACAGTAGCTAGCTAGAGGCAGTGGCTGGGATCCCATCATGTGAACATGACTGCTCTTCTGTGAGAAATATGAGTTCATGGACACACCTGTTGTTCTAGTGAGCAGTGAGGCATGTATGAAGAAGTTAGGATATTGAGTAGGGGGGTATGTGTGGCTAGGCAGGTGCAGTGGGCCTGGGGCTTATAATGAAGTTAGAATATTGGGGCTGGGGGCAGCCTTATTAGGATTCCATCATTTAGATTATTTAGTTTTTAACCTTTGCTTCCATGGCTCTTTATTAAATGTAATTTTTAGTGCATTATAGCCTTACAAAGGTAAATTTAATATTTCTGCCTTTCTGCATTTGGTTGTGAGCTTTTAGGCCCTAATACATGGTCAGTTTTTGGGAAGGTGCCATATATAGTTGAGAAAAAGATAAACTCTTTTCTATTCCCATTCAGTTTTCTCTAGAGCTTTGTCATAACTAACTTTTCTAATATTCTATTCATCTCCTTGACTTCTTTCTTATTTGCTTTATGGTTAGATTAATCTAAGTCTGAGAGGGGAATGTTGAGTTCTTCCACTAAGTAGTTTTATTGTTTAGTTCCTCCTCTATTTCATTAACTTTTCCTTTAAGAATTTGGATGCAATATCATTTGATGCATATACACTTAGTATTGATATTATTTTATTGTCTATGGTTCCTTTTAGCAAGATGTAGGTTTCCTTCTTGTCTCTTTTAATTAAGTTTTGCTTTGTTTGAGATCATGGTTGCTCCCCCTGTCTTTTTTACTTCTGCTGAAGCATCATAGATTCTGGTCAAGTCTCGTAATTTAACTTTCTGTGTGTCTCTGTTTCAAGGTGTTTCTTGCAAGCAATATATTGTTGGATTCTGATTTTGAATCCATTCTGCTCTATGCTTCTGTTTTGGGTGAATTCATCCCATGCACATTCATAGTTACGATGATTAACTGTGAATTTCTCTCCATCCTATTTTCTTTTCTTTATACTTTTCTTACTCTTTTTATCCTGCCCCTCCTCTAAAATCTCTTTTGCTTCTGACCTCTGCTTTCTTTCATCACTCTTTTTTTAAAACTCTCTCTCCCTTTTCTTCTATCTCTTATCCCTCCTGATTCCCTGTTGGGTAAGTTATATATTTATTACCAATGGAATACATATTTTTCCCTCTTTGAACTAATTGAAATGTGAATGAGGTTCAAGCATTGCCAGCTCCCCCTCCATTTTCCCGTCCACTGTAAAAGCTCTTCCTTATGTGCCTCTTATGCATGAAACAGTTTTCTCTCTCTTCATTCCCCTTTCTCCCAGGGCACTGCTCTTTCTCACCTATCCATTTTTTTATATCATCCCAACATAAAGACTCACTCCCACATCCTCTTTCTATGTAGTATTCTTCCAAATGCCCTAATAATGACATAGTTTTAGAAGATACATGTACCTCTATCTCATCTTCTTATATAGAAAACTAAACTGTTTAACCTTTTTGATTTCCTTACGATTTCTCTTTTATGTTTACCTTTTTATGTGACTCTGGAGTCTTGTATTTAAAAGTAAAATTTTCTATTCAGCCTTGATCTTTTTATTAGGAATGCTTGCAAATCCTCTATTTCATTAAATATTCATTTTTACTCTTGAAGGATTATGCTCAGTTTTCTTTGCTAGGTTTTTCTTAGTTGTAATTCTGGCTTTCTTGCCTTCCTAAATATATTCTAAGCCTTCTGCTCCTTTAATGTGGTAGCTGCTAAATCTTGTGTGATCCTGAGTGGATCCATGGTATTTGTATGGCTTCTTTCGTGCTGCTTGAAGTATTTTTGACCTGAGAGCTATGGAATTTGGCTATAATATTCCTGGGAGTTTTTGTTTTTGGACCTCTTTCAGGTAGTGGTTGGTGTATTCTTTCAATGTCTATTTTCCCCTCTGGTTCAAGAATATCTAGATAGTTTTCCTTGATAATTTCTTGAAATAAAATATCTAGGTTATTCCCTTGGTCATGACTTTCAGATTGTCTCAGAATTCTTAAAAATATTATGTGTCCAATCTATTTTCCAAATCAGTTATTTTATCATCTCAGTCACCCCATATGGAGTGGAATTTATCCTCACAAAAGCATTCTCTAGAACTATTTATGATGACTTTGGATCAATTGTGAACTTTGATTTGCTTGTGATATTGAAATAAACTGAATAGAAGATAGCAGCCCATCAACTTATCAATTCAGAAGCATTCATTAAGGGTCTACTGTCTTCTAGGCACTATACTACTGCAGATATAAGGACAGAAATAAAGGAGCTTACATTCTAATGCCATAGACAACATATTCACCTAAATGTATATATAGAGACAGATATGAATACAAGGAACCTTGAAGTGGAAAGTGTTGCCAGTTGGTAGACCAGGAAAGCCCTCCTGCAATAGGTGATACATGAGCTAGTACTTGAAGGAAACCATTGATTACAGGGGTCAGAGATATGAGAGGAGAACATCTCAGGCATGGGGGACCACCAGGGCAAAGGTGTGTAAGTGGGCGAGCATTATGTTTGAAGAAAGCAAGTAGATCAGTATCACTGGACTGCAGAGAGTATAGAGGAGAATAATTCTCAACATAACTAGAAGCATTAATTTCCAAGTAGACTTTTTTTAGTTTACTTTTTAAAACCTTTAACTTTATTATATCTTGGACTGGAAATATACTTAAAAAATTAAGCAGCTTAGTTTTGTGGTAGAAATAGATCTGCTTTTTGTTGGGTATTATTGGGTAACTTCGAAGTGACCTTTATCCTTTGAAAACTAAAAAAAAAACCAACTACTATGTATGTAACTTTTAAGATTTTCAAAGCATTTTAAAAACATTATCTTATTTTGTCCTTATGATGATCCTGGGAGGTAGTTGTTATTTTTATCCTTATTTAATAGATGAGGAAACTGAGGCATACAAAAGTCAGGTGATTTTCCTAAAGTCACACAGCTAGTAAGTATCTGAGGCTGGATTTGAACTTGGGTCTTCCTGATTTCAGGCCCAGCCCTCTAGCCACCATGGCCTGGGTGGTGGTCATTCAGACTCACTTTCACTCAAACACACTGCTTGCAGTTTCCTTCTACACCATTGTCAATATTTCTCCCCATGCCTAGCATGCCCATGCTTTCCGTCTACGCCTATCAAAATCATCCCCACCCTTTAAGACACAGTTCATAAGCCACCCGCTTCCCTGCTTCTCTCATCCAGATGTGATTTCTCCTTTCTAAGTATCTATAACTTCATCTGCAAGAATCAACCATTATTGAAATACATATATATATACATACATGCATACATATACATGTATATATGTATGTATATATATATATATTATATATAATTGCCAACTGCTGTGGTAGTGTAGTGATAACTAGGGTCTTGTAGAAAGCACAGCACTACAAGAATTCCCTCAATGTGTCTAAATTGCCATGTGACATTGGCAAGTCCGTTAGTATTTGTGAGCCTCAGTTTCTGTACCTGTTAAATGGATATAATAATGCATATATTACTCATTTTATAAGATTATTGGGAAGAAAGCAATTTGGAAACTTTGAAGTATCATCTAAACGTGAGTTTGAGATAGCAGAGTGGATAGAAGGGCAGCCTCTTAGGCGAGAGAAGCTGGTTTCATATCTAGTTGCTGACTCATGCTGGTAGTTTGACTCTCAGTACCCAAGAAATTCTCTTAGGCTATATACATAGAAAAGTTGCTGCTTTTTATTGGTAGAGGAAGTTACCTACATTAATAAAACGGCAGATCTGGAATGAAAATGATATATATGTATGTGCCTTATCTCCCTTACTCCACTGCAAATGCCTAGAGGACAGAGATGATGAGTTTTATATATTTGTATTAGCCACAGGGTATAGCATAGTGACTTGCATGTATCAGATGTTCAAAATAATATTTGTTCAATGAGTAAAGGAATGA
>CM053622.1:212392551-212410554 GCA_028646595.1 Phalanger gymnotis | reverse complement strand
CTCTTATATCCCTTAATGTGGAAGCTGCTAGATCCTGTGTTATCCTGATTGTTTTTCCACAATACTCAAATTGCTTCTTTTTGGCTGCTTGCAGTATTTTCTCCTTGACCTGGGAGCTCTGGAATTTGGCAAATATGTTCCTAGGAGTTTTATTTTTGGAATCTTTTTGAGGAGGCGATCTGTGGATTCTTTCAATTTCTGTTTTACCCTCTGGCTCTAGAATATATGGGCAGTTCTCCTTGATAATTTCTTGAAAGATAATATCTAGGCTCTTTTTTCGATCATGGCTTTCAGGTAGTCCAATAATTTTTAAATTATCTCTCCTGGATCTATTTTCTGTCCCCCACAGCTATTCCCACTAACATTCTCTGTTGTCTTTGGTGTTTGTGGGTTGAGAAGTCTGGTAACTGCCACAGCTCACTGATTCAGGGCACTAGGGCCTGTTACGCCCAGCTCCTGGTATGGTTGGTCCTGCTGCAGCCCATGCTGAGCTCCACTCCCCTCTGCTCTGTGCGCAATAGACCTCATCCAGCAACCATCCGGGCTGTCCTGGGCTGGATCCCTGCTTCCCTCTGCTATTTTGTGGGTTCTACAGTTCTAGAATTTGTTCAGAGCCATTTTTTATAGGTTTTTGGAGGGACCTGGCAGGGAGCTCATGCAAGTCCCTGCTTTCTAGACCCCATCTTGGCTCTGCCCTAATACTTCTGAGACATGCCTCTTTTGATGATTATCTCAAAGATCTTGACTCAGTTCCACATTCATGACTCAGTCATTTACTAAGAATATGTAAAACAGGTCCAAATAGAGGGAGAATGCTAGAATATTTGATGGCGACATGGTAATCTAATCTCTGCTTAAAACATGCCACCAGTGCCATAATGTTAAGAATAATCAATATAACATATGACATCTAGAGAGATTGTATTGGCCTCGTATGGTTCTGCCTAGCCTTAAATCAATACTCCTGTCTAGAACTGAATATGGCTTTTAAGTCAAAGAAAGAGTCATATTAAATCTTGCTATTAATAGCTTGATGTACATGGATGACATTATTATATAGTTCTACTTAAAATCATATTGAACATGTATTTTATCTTGTGAAGCTTTCTCCAAAGACATTAAAATTTTGTTTGGTTGTGACAGGTGTAAAATTCTTAATGTGTCCCAAAAAAGACTAGAGAAGAAAGGTTTTGAGCTTGAATATGGCAATGAAATTTAACCAATGGATCTGATACTTACAAATGGCATGGTCATCCAATATTAAGTTATTAAGGAGATATGGAAGTTATACAGGTTAAGAAATGAATTGGAAGTCTAGAGTCAAGGTTGAACTGGAAATACATCTACAGAAATTAATATCTCTGTAATGTTAGTCTTAACCTATACTTTTGGCATGCTTCAAAGATGAAAATAGGGCAAAAAGGGTCCAAACTAAAACACATATGATGCTAACAATATATGACTAACCAGACAAAATCACCTATAGAGAGCTTAAGTGTTTCCTTTTCCAAAAGTGAGGAAAAGATTGATAGATATTCTCTGAGCATTTAATAAACAAATTGATAATGTACACAAATATTTTTTAGAAAAAAAATAGATCTCACTTTGTACAGCAATATTAATGACTAACAGATTTACACCACTAGATTTGTTGAATGTGACTGAAAGTTGTTTATCTCTAGAGAGAGTCAGTGAAATAACTAAGATCTAAAAGTGGAAACAAAGAGCTCTCCAAGGGTGACAATCATATGAATTCAACCAACTATATGTCAAGAAGGAAGCATCAAACAAATAACTGAGTCAGGGAGATCTATCTAATAGAAATACAAGTGCTGACAATAGCAAGATTTTGGACTTGTTCATTGTCACCATAAATTATAGAAGGGTCATTCTTAGGGTATCCCCATTTATTAATTGATACATGTTCATTAATGAAGGGATAGAAATGTTCAACATATTACTATAGGTTGAAAAATATCTATCAAATACTAGAAATATATGCTCAAGTGGCTAGAATTTTATATCGGATCCTTTATTAAGACTATAAATCACACTAGAAATACAAAACAGAAAATATTGTTGATAATTGAATATAAACCCATACTGATATTTGAAAATCACTGTAAGCAGAATTATTGCCTACAACATTGACCTATGAAAATATAATGTCTTGATACCATATCAAATATTAATATTCTCCAAACAACAAGGAATTAAAAAGCTTTCGAAATATAGAGATGCGGCAGAAGAAATTCGGACCACATGAAAACAGGACAAGGTACTTGACATCCCTGTCATTCTAGTTGTTCCAGAAATATTTTCAGTGAATCTGTAGAAGATGATCTTGAATCCCCAAACTGTGTTTGATTACAAAAACACCTCCAACTGTTTAATACACTGTAAAATAGTCTGCAGAACTCATATAAGGAGAGAGCCTAGGACAAATACTTCATAATGTTTAAACTTGGCTACCTACTGGACTTCGACATTGTCTACAGAAACTCATCTTTCTAAAAGACAAAATTAACTCTGAAACTCATACCTCCTCAGTACCTATGGGACCCCACTTGTTCCTCCATTTAAGGAAGGCTGCGATAATTCAGTATTCCCCTCTACTAGATTCCCTCTTTTTAGCTGTGCCTCAACTCTCCACTTTTCAGGGGCTTTTTTATGTGTTGTCTTCTCTCATTAGATTGTGACCTCCCTGAGGGCAGGGACTATCTTTTGACTTTTTTTGTAGCCCCAGAACTTAGCATAGTAGCTGGCACATAGTAGACCCTTAATACATGTTTATTGACTGACAGAACAGAAAATATAGAATAATAGCAGGATGTCTGCATGAGGCATCTAGGTGGCACAGTAGATAAAGGCCTGAGCCTGGATTCAGGAAGATCTAGGTTCAAATCTGAATTCAGACACTTACTAGCTATGTAACTCTGCGGCAAGCTGCTTAATCTCTGTTAGCCTCAGTTTCCTCAACTGTAAGATGAGGATAATAATAGCACCTACCTCCCAGAACTATTGTGAGGATCAAATGAGATTAAAAAATGTAAAAGTTGTTACTTAGGCCAATTCCTGGCACATAGAAGGCACTTAATAAATTCTTTTTCCTTTCCCCATGTCCTCAGAATATTTTTATCTTAACTCCATCAAGGAAAATGAGAAAATGAGATAATAATAATAATAATATTTATCATTCATATAAGCATCACAATAGTTCTGTGAGGTGTTCCCTGGAGGCATTATTGTCCCATTTTATAGATTAGGAAACCTGGAATTGACAAATATTACCCAGCTAATATTGGAGGTAGGATTAGAACACAGATCTTCCTGGGTCCAGCATCCTATCCATTTGGCCATGTGAGATGCATGTGTAAATATATACACACAAACATATATGTGTATATATGTATACATATACATTGTGTACATGTATGTATCTATATACACATATAGACATATATGTATGTAGTCAAAATTTTTAACTTTTTTCATTTAACCATTTGCCAATGTTTCATTGAACTATTGAGCCATCATAAATCTACAGCAAGCAAAATACTTATTTCATTTAATAATTATTGACTGAGACTACACTCAAAGATGTTAGAGATGGAAGAGAATTTAAAGGTCATCTAATTCAGCCCTTCAATTTTTGAGGTGAAGAAATTGAAATCCAGAGAGATTAAGTGATGTTCCCCCTCCCCCCTGCCATATTACATAGCTCTTTCATGCCAGAACTGGTACTATGACTGGCACCTTGGTTTGCTCTCCAGTCCATTATGCCACACAGCCTTTTGAAAGTTGTCTGATTTATAATAGGATTTGTCATACATTTACTAAAGGGGAACAGAAGAGACGAAATGACTGAAATTTTTTCATGACTCCACATTCCAAGGCTGCTTCCCATTTTCGCTTAAGGTAAATATTACCTTACTTGTATCTCCTTATAGAAAGTATACATCACAGCATTCCAGTTTTATTTTTAAAATGTTTGAATGCAAATATCGTGGCTCTCACTTTCTTTCCTATCCAAAATGGACATGGGTATGTACCAAATGCCATCTTTAATTATGCTAAGACAGTCTAGGGCAGGGGTGGGGAACCTGGGGCCTCAAGGCCTCATGTGGCCCTCTGGGTCTTCAAGAACTGACCTTTGAATGAATCCAAACTTCATAGAACTTTAGCTTGGATTCAGTCAAAGGGCAGCACTTGAGGATCTAAAGGGCCACATAAGGCCTCGAGGCCACAGTTTCCCCACTCCTGGTCTAGGGTAAGACTGAAGACAGAATACTTCAACTTCTCTGTCTAAGCACATTCTACATTTGCCTCAATGTCAAATACTTTAAAAACATCTACCCTTTCTCTACTTTGCTATTGTATCTTGAAGAGTTAAGCTCTTCTCTAGACATGAATAGAAGAATATTTCTTAAGGTCTCAGGTTTCTTCCTAACATTTAAAGCAGTAGATGCCTCATTTACATAAGAGATCAATCAGCCTGGCTACCTCTCTGAGCACCAAGTTTCCTCACCTGTAAAGTTAGAAATCATGAGCGCCTGCCCTGCTTAATTCAGGAGCTTGTTGGACATCCTAAAAAGGGATAATATCTCAATAATTGAAAGTACCTTGTAAAATGCCATACAGAAGTATGAATTTATTATGATTTTAAATAGACCTCTATTCTTACATTCCAGAAATTATTCTGAGTGCAGTAGCTTGGTCAGAAAAACTGCAATGTCTTTATTGGCTTCTCCCTTTGAAAAAGGAAATATGAATTAAAGATACTTAGAGACCCCTTTTCCCAGAGAAGTGAGTAAGCAGGATTATCAAATACCCCTTCAATCATTTCTAAGGAATAAAAAGCAATATGTTCCATGAGTTTAGACCTCATAGAAAGACATAGATTTTTAAAAAATCCTTTGACACTTAAAATTAAGAAATTCGGAACAAGTAGATTCTGTGTTTATCTCTAAACTCTAAATCAATACTTACCGCACTGTATTGAAAAAGAACCCTCCAAGCACCAGAATGTATGTCATTTTCCTGGAGTCTCAAGCTAAAATGTCAATATAGGTTGAAATAGGGTTTTGATACCTATAAGTCTCAAAACATAGGAGAGCATTATGGATGTGATTACCAAGCAGAATATTACTATGGTCCCCAATTGTTCACATTTAATAAAAACTGCATTTGTACGTCAACCAATGATTTACATGGCTTGATTATCCATTTTGTGCATTATCCAGACTTATTTTTTGGTGGTATAAATGAATCAAAACTCTGTGTATGTGGGGAGGAGGCCTGGAGGGTATAATAATCAAAGTGCTCTGTGTGTGTGTGTGGTGTGTAAGAGAGAGATAGTAATCAAATTTCTGTGTGTACGTGTTTGTTATGTAATGGGAAGGATCAGAAAATGTAGAGATGATATCAGGAAAGACATAATATAGAAAGGCAAAATAGGATGAGACATAAGACGAATTGGTACCTGGGAATCCTTTTAACCCAGAAAAACTTCTAACGATTTTGATCAGAGATTCCGAAGAAGAGTTTCCAGGCAGTAGCCTGGGCATCCTAGGCCCTCTTTTTTGGTTGGGAGGTTGGTTTCTAGTTTTGGCTAGGCAAAAAGAATATCGAATAAACTTGTCCTATAATTTACACTTGCTTCTCCTCCTCTCATCTTATTTTGTTTTTTTGACCATTTGACTACTTATTTGTGTCCCCACACTTTGAATTTTGTTTTTCAGTAAGAATAATTCAAACGAAATCTCAAAAACAATTTACTTGTCAGAAGCTTTATACTCAAGCATTTATTAAGTGCCTACTATGTTCCAAGCACTGTGCTAAGCAACAGGAGTAAAAAGAAAGGCAAAAGTAGTCCCTGACATGAAGGAGCTCCCAGGCTAATGGATTAGACTTTATATTTAATATACTTAAATTCTTTAAAGATTGGTTATTTTGTCAGCCTGTATATTCCCTCTGCCAATGCATGTTATTCCTTTGTGACTTAGTAGATAGACTTGGAGTATTGGGGTGACCAAAATAGTCATTATCATGAGATCAGCGATAAATGAGCCCCTACAATGAGCTCTAGCCCGGTGGTTGGACTGGACCTCAGATAGCAGGCATAGTCAGTCACTGGAACTGAAGACTTCTCACTTTCATGGAATCTTCTAGAACTTGATCTCTTCTTCCATAACTTTGAAGGATCAATTCCATACCCTGATGGAGTAGAAATCTAGTGGATCATAGAATTTCACACAAGTATAAAAAATATTTATTCTCTCTGTACCTCATTCACTTCCTCTAGCTTCCTTTTCTTTTCCATCCATCATCAGTGAAGAATAGTGCAGAGGAAAGAACATCTGCCCTGGAGTCAGAAAACCTTTGTTTTAGTCTCAACTAAACCACTTATTAGTTGTGTGAACATGGACAAATCACTTGATATGTCCGAGTCTTTATCTCTTCATCTGCAAAATGAATAGAATGATGCCTCCCCCACCTACCTCAGCAAAGGGCTATAAGGACCAAATAAGATGTTCAAATGTCAAATATAATTATAATCCAACCTATAGTTTTTCCTAAGCTGGCTGGAGGTATTACACAATTTTCATTTTTATATCTTAAGAACGCCCCTGACACATACAAATGGGGAATCAAGCGATAAATAAAGACTGTTTAAAAGAACTAACTTGAGACCTTGTCTCTTTAGAAGAATGTCAAATCGCTAGTTTTATTGGGACCTAGTTAGGCCTTCTTAATTCAAATGTTCCCATCTCCAGAAACCTATCACAGAGAGAACCAGTCATTACCAACAGTATATTATCACACACAATTTAATACCAAGGTAGAGGGAGTTATGTCAGCTATTGCATGAAATTGTCTAGAGGAAAACTACAAGTTCAGTTTAATAATGCCATTTATTTTTTCGTAGTGCAGTTCATCCCAGAGCATCGCTGAGCACTTCACAGCCAATTACTGGTCTTAAATGTCAGTGAGAGGATGTGTTAATTTTTATGCAAAAGCAAAGTGACATTCTCATTCCATCAGCCAATGAAATTCTGTTTCTATGAAACTTCCTCCAGCAAATGCTAAATTAGATACATTTGCATATGTTCCCTCTACTTTATCAAGTTATCTTGAAATTATACATGACTTTAGGCATGTTAAGACATTCTGTATGTAAACTGTTTGTTTTTCTATGGATTTAAAAAAATTGATTACAATGGTTTCAATAAATATAGAATTAGAAAATGGATTATAGTTTTATCCTGGCTCCTATCTAATTAGCTAACCATCTAGCAGTGATAACTTGAATATCAATTTTATGAATTGGAAAGGAAGAATGACATTTAATTCAGAGCTATGTGTGATTGAAAGTGGGTAATGGGAAGGATGCAGTTTCTAAGGTAAGGGATTTCAGCCCTTTAGGCCCAGCACCTCAAATTGAACATTTTTTGTGCATGATTAAAATTTTTGGAACTTATTTGCATAAGGCTATGATAAACACTAGTAAATTTACTGATCCTGATTACCCCTTAAGGGTAACACCATAACTGACAATCATTTGATTATGGTCATCATCATCTTCTTTTATATCATTAGAAGGACTGCACTTTACAAATACTGAAAGGACTAACCAAGCTGCATCAATTGATATAGTGCTTCCCCATTCCCCCCCCTCCATAAGGCAAAGAAAAAATAGTAGGATGAAAATTTTTATTTAAAAGTAAAATTATATCCACCTGTAATTGTATGTATTAAAGTACATTTGAACAAATAGGAGGAAGGAAATATTTATTAATAAATTCCTAATTTCTTCCCTCCCTTCTAGCCTTCCTTTCTTTCCTTCTCTTCCCTCCTTTCCTTCCCTCCTTCCCTTCCCTCCCTCTTTCTTTCTCTCCTTTCCTTCCCTCTTTCCTTTTCCTCTTTCCTTTCCTCTTTCTTCACTTCCCCCTTCTACTCCCTCTCTCCCCCCATTGCTTCCTGCCCCTCCTTTCCTTCCCTCCCACCCTCCTTTCCTTCCCTCTTTTCCTTTCTTCCTTCCCCTTCCTTCCTTCCTTCGCTCCTTCCTCCTTTCTTTTGTGATAATGGCTTATAACAAAAAAAATGCATTGAGTACTTGGGTGCCTTGCAATATTTTATATATTCAAAAATATATCTTAATTATACTTTAGAGATTAAAAGAATACTAAAATTCAAGTTAATGGATTTTCAAGTCATAGATTTGACAAGATGGCTGACTAAATACTTCCCTAATTTACCATGAGCTATTATACATCCTCCAACAACCCCCACCCCCCACCTAAAGAAGAATTATTTCTCAGATGTACAGCAGTTACAATTTAGTCCATGGGACAAAGAGAGCTCCTTGATGAGGCAAAATCATTATGAATTAATATAAGAGATGTGCTCACTCAACAGCCTTGCTCCACCCACCTTCATGCTGGAAAGAACACACAAACAGACCCTTGTTGTCCCTAGGACCAATATTGGAACCCCTTTGTGCTGTAGACACTTTGCTGACACAACAAAAAAAGCCTTTTCCCTTTGATTCTGCCAGGACAATTAAGGAAGAAGGGAGAACAGATTGTAGTACTTTTTTGGAGGGGGTAGTCTCTAGCTCAGGGATGCCCAAAGCTACAAAAACAAAACCTGCTTTATCTCCCCCCACCAAAAAAAAAAAAAAGACAATGCAGGAAGATGATTCAGTCCAGCCAGAGAAGCAAAAAAAAAAGCCAAAGGAAGAAATGAAAGGTGGGGTGGTGGCTAGTCTAAGTAGTTACATAGGGCCTAAAGCAAAGGGGATTGAAACACAAGTGAGGCCAATCCAGTGATGTCCCTCAAGAAGATACTTAGGACAGGGGTCTAGGATTGGTAAAACCTAAATCCTCCATTGTGGAAGAAGCTGAGACAGCTTCCCAGTCCCAGTATTCTTCCCACCAGCAAAGGGCAGAGTCAGAAAATGATCGAAGTGGAAAGATAGCCGTATGAGGTTGAATTTGTCTGTAAGGGTCATCCCTTGGCATGTTCAGAGTTGTCATTCCTGGTTCAGGTCAAAAACAGGGGAACTTTGTGTGCTGCTTCTGGCCATGTGTGACTCAAGATTTCCAGTTAGAGATGATGAAGATGTGGCTAACTTAGTGGATCCTTTTTGACTGTGAATCTTGTGAGAACTGTTTCAAGCTCCTTCCTGAACAGGTGGCATAAGAGAGGTGAATGACTTTAGCCACCATCCTCAGTCTTTATACTGTCATGAGTGCATGGTATCTAAAGCACATGCCTTGCCCAAGCAAGCCTAAGCCTGGGTTTGGGGTACTTTTTCTGTGTTTTTCTTTCCTCATGTTAGTCAAATGGATACTTATTCCTGGATCATTACTTTCAAGTCTGGATGCCAGTACTCTCTGGAGAAAAATGATTTATGCTAGAGGTGATGCTGTTTGAAGATATTGAGAGCTCAGATAATCAAGATATTTTAAACAGGGAAAAAACCAAAGATATAAAAAAAAATTCTTCATCATTATTATTACTCCTCCCAATCCCCCACAAAAAAAAGTGACCAAAGAGAAATCACCCATATGCCTAATTCCAATTTATGGAAAATTCTTTTGAGAAAAATCTGTATATACATTGATGATATCCTCGATAAGGATATAAAAAGGAAATAATTAGATTTTTTCAAGCAGTATGCTACAGTAGGACATATCTGTACCAAAACATAATTGCCTGAAAAATATAGAGAATTCAAAATTCTGGGTTTATTATTTGACAACTGTAAAAAAAGTGACTTGGGGCAGCTAAGTGGCACAGTGAATAGAGCACTGGCCTCAAGTCAGGAGGACCTGAGTTCAAATACAACCTCAGACACTTGAAGTCACTTAACCCCAATTGCCCTGCCTTTCCCCCTCAAAAAAAATGACTTGGCAGAACAAAATGCTACCTTGATGCCTCTCTTTCAAGCATCTGTCAAAATCATATAAGATCCCTTGAAAGATATAATACAGATTATACCAAACAGTTGTTGAACAACATCATGAATATCAAATGAAGCATAAAATGAGAGGCATGTTTACCAAAGTCGTTCACCCCTATCATGGCGGAGGTCTGATGTAGATTCCAAGGCAAAGTTTTCTCTCTATGTGACAAAATCTTCCAGATGCTCTTGTTTCTACATGCCATTATTCATTAAGCCCTGGAACACTGCAGAACCCCTTAAATGGAATTTATTGTGACTCAAGAATTTGACCTAACCGTCCACGTGGGAAAACTGCAATGGAGAAAGAATGCTTATTGTCTGTATCAATGGTAGCCAAACATTTCTGATTATCCAGACTGCTCAGTAACACATTTTTGAACACATGTGCATATATGTATATATACACATATTTATATTTATATACATAAACATTCATATTTATATATAGTGGTACATTATGTACATCCACTATTACACTAAGATGGCAGGTACATTATGAAACACTCTGAAATAGAAATTTAAAAGGATGAACTAATGTTGAAATAGATAATATTCAATACTTTTTATTAGTGGTATCAAAAGCTTTTTTCCTTCCATTACAAATAATAACAGCTTTCCAAGAGGTATTATATTTCTGTTTGTAGTATTCTCTGTACAATGTAAAAACAGTGAGCAAAATCATAATGTCTTCTCAGCTGTGTTTTTGTATGAGTTTGAGAACAATTAGAATGCCTATTTCACTGAATTATAGAATGTAGAAAGGGGACTAATGGATAAGAAGGTTGGGGACAAATTGTGAAGAACTGACTCCAAATTCGTGGTTTTTGACGATATCACAATATAGCTTTGGAAGCAACCATATAGTATATAGTCCAAATCAGCTTTTCAGAAAGTGAATGAATCCACCAAGGATTGCCTGTTGGTGACAAAATATTGCCATCCCTAACAAAGATTTAAGTAGATCTATGGCAGGCCTTGAGGCCTTCTAGGTTCTTGGGTACAGCCTTTTGACTGAGTCCAAGTTTTACAGAACAGATCCTTTCATTAGGAGATTGTGTTCTGCAAAGCTTGGATTCAGTCTAAGGAGTGTACTTGAGGACCCAGAGGACCACATGTGGCCCTGAGGCTGCAGGTTCATCACCCCTGATAATGCAAATAATTTGAACAGTACATTTGTCTGACAGTTTCCCGTTTGTGGATTTCAATCACAATTTTCAATCAAAGTTTTTTGGCCTTTGCATCAGACATCCCTAAAATTTTACTGAAGAAAAAGAATCCCTTAGTATTTAAGTTTAAAATATATTAATTTTTTTAAAAAAGTCTTGGAATAGTACTTCCTCACCTTGGCCTAGGGTATTGCATCCAAAGTAAGAAACTAAACTTTTAATTGTCAATAAGTGAGACCTGTGCCAGGCTCAGCAAAACTGTTCATAAAAAAGTTATTTTTCTCCAACTCATTTAAATACATATATATATGTATGTATGTATGTATATAGATTCTTGTTTTTATTTTTATTTTATTTTTGAAAGTAAAAAAAAACTATGCTTCAACCTGCATCCAGAGGTCATTATTCTTTCTGCTTGGAGGTAAACAGAATTTTTCATCATGGGTCCTTTGAAATTATCTTGGGTCATTGTCTGATCCATTCTGCTCTCTGCTTCTGTTTTATGGTTGTGTTCCTCCCATTCACATTCGTAATTATGATGTTTAACTGTGCATTTCCCTCCATCTTATTTTCTTGTTTATCCTCTTACTCTTTTAATCCTTTCCTTCTAAAGTCTGTTTTGTTTCTGATCACTGCCTTCCTTTATGTGCTCTCCTTTTTATCACCCACTCTTCTTTTCCCTCCTGCTTCCTTGTTTGGCAAGACAAATTTCTATTACCAATTTGAATATGTGTATGTGCATGTGTATATATTTTTTCCTCTTCAATCAATTTAGATGTGAAATTGAAGCATTGTCTGCTCTCCCTCCTTTTTCCCCCCACTGTAAAAGCTCTTCCTTGCATGCCTCTTTTATGTGAAATAATTTTACTCATTCTTCCTCTCCCTTCCCTTTTCTGCCAGGCCATCCCTCTTTCTCATTTATTTATCTATTTTTTATATTATCCCTACATAATCAACTCTCTCTCTCATACCCTCTTTCTATGTAGAATCCTTCTAACTGCCCTAATAATGAAAAGTTCTTAGACATTACAGGTATCACCTTCCCATATAGAAAGGATATAGTTTAATCTTACTGATTTCCTTATTATTTCCCTCTCACATTTATCTTTTTACGCTTCTCTTGAGTCTGAATTTCAAAGTCAGATTTTCCATTCAGGTCTGGTCTTTTCATCAAGAATGCTTGAAATTCCTCTATTTAATTAGGTATCCATTTTTTTCCCTTGAAGGATTATACTCAGTTTTGCTGGATAGGTTATTTGTGGTTGTAATATTATCTCTTTTGCCTTCCAGAATATTATATTCCAAATCTTCCATTTCTTTAACATGCCAGCTGATAGCTTTTTTGTGAACCTTACTCTGGCTCCATGATACTTGAATTTTTTTTTTCCTGGCTGCCTATTTTCTCTTTGACCTGGGAGCACTTAAATTTGGCTATACTATTCCTAGGAGTTTTCATTTTGGAATCTCTTTTAGGTGGTGATTGATGAGTTCTTTTAATTTCTATCTACTCTCTGGTGTAAGGGTATCTGTGCAGTTTTCCTTGATAATTTCTTGAAATGTAATGTTTAAGCTTTTTCTTTGGTCATCGCTTTTAGATAATCCAGTAATTTTTAAACTATCCCTCTTCAATCTATTTTCTAGGCCAGTTTTTCTTATGTGATATTTCACATTTTCTTCTAATTTTTTCCATTCTTTTGACTTTGATTGTTTCTTAATGTCTCATGGAATCATTAGTTTCCATTTACCCAATTCTAATTATTTTCTTAACTGAATTTTTGCACCTCTTTTTTCATTCCAACAATATGACTTTTAAAGGTATTATTTTCTTCAGGTTTTTTTGCCTTTTATTTAACCAAGCTGTTACCTTTTTCATATTTTTTATTTGCTTCTATTTCTTTACCTAATTTTTTTTCCTCTAACACTCTTATTTGATTTTTAAAATCCTTTTTTTACTTTTTTGAGAAATTTTTGTTGGGCTTGTGTCCAATTCATATTTATTTTGGAACATTTGCTTGTAGCTATTTTGACTTCATTGTCTTCTTCTGATCTTCTTGATCTTCCCTGTCACCATAGTATATTTTTATGGTCAGGTTCTTTTTCTGTCGTTTGCTCATTTTTCCACTCTGTTTCTTGATTTTTGACTTTATGTTAAAGTACTTCAAATTTCAGAGTTTTTCACAGTCCTGTTTCAGACTGTGGGGGTTTGGAATTTTTGATGCTTTCAAGATGGTGTGATCTAGAGAGAGGCAAGGTCATTGCTCTCCTGGTCTCCACTCTGGTCCTTACACAGGAAGGGTTCCTGGTCCCTTGGGATTGCAATCAATACTGCTCCCCATGACACTTCCTCCCTTTGTACCAGACATGATGTTGTTTCTCAGTGTTCCTTATCCCTTCTTACCAAAACTGATACTGCTACTCGGAACTTCTGCTCACTCTTGACTGAAAATGCTTCTCCCAACCTTTGAACTGTGACCTGCAAGTGGGTACAAGCAATGGAGTTGCCAAACAGTGTCAGATCCTACATCCAGTACTAGCAAGAGGTCCCCTGTAATCTCTTTCTAACCAATTGCCAAGTCCCTTTATTGTCTTTTGCTTGAGAACTATGGAAGCTGCTGCTACTTTGATCACTACTACCACGTCCTACTGCTGGTGTTTCATTCATGTGGGCTCTGAGCCAGCTTCCACCCCCATATCACAGATCTCTCTTCCTGATCTCCTAAGCTGTCTTGGGCTGGAAGAATGTTTCACTCTGACGTATTGTTCAGCCTGCCACTCCGAAAGTCAATTTGAGGTGTTATTTGAAAGCTGTTTGAAGGACCATGTTGGGAGAGCTCAGCTGAGTTTTCTCTGTTTTGCCATCTTGGCTCTGCCTCCAAAAGTCTACATACTTATTTTTAAAAACAATTTGGAAATTCTTCTTTAGTTTGTGTGTTTCATAAGTGGACTATAAACTCCACTGACACTGAAGGCTTTTTGAATGCCAATACAGTTTTAGGTTTTTTTCATTTTTAGACTTTGTACTAGTAAATAGAAAAGAGTAAAGAAGTTGGACATAAATTCCACTGTAGTGACTCCCAGGTATGGTACACTGGGCCAGGCTAGTCTTGCTCTGGGATTTATATTTTCCCATGCCAGACATGTAGTAACCTCATGGGATTGAGATCTGGTCTTTCATTTTCCTTTCCCTCTGAGATGTTGTGGTCTCCTTTTAACAAAGTGTTTATGAAATGGGATAGCTTTCTAAGGATGAGCAGTCCTCTATTTTTCTACAGACACCAGAGGATTTTCCTTCAGCTTTTATGACACACTTCAAAGAGTGTAGAGTCCTGTTCCCTTGTGACTATGTATTGTTTTTCCTGAGCTTACCCAAGAAATTAGAAAACGGCTCTCATTGAATATTGAATGCTATGAGGCTGACATCAGCTGTATCTCTCCTTGAATCCTCTTGGAGCTAATGTAATTTCTAGGCTTCTTCCCCTATTTTATAGCAAAGCTTCTATGGATGTGAAATCAGGTTTTCCCAGGACTCCTATGAGAGTTTGGCTTCATGAGCTTTCATCACAATGGATACACAACTGAACTAAATATCTGCATGTCATGTTTAGGTTCACCGTGCTAACTCCATTGAACAGGTTTTGCTACAAGGTAACCTTTTTCAGGATGGCTTAGGTAGTGGGACTTTCATCTCATGAGCATTCATTGGTTTGGTCTTGTGAACAAAGGGATTTTTGAAAGTAGCTCGTAAAACAATTTCTGATTAGAAAAGATGGGCTACAAAACCTAACACTCAGGTTTTTTTCCTGAATTTTGGTCATTAAACACATCGTGGTATAATGTGGGGGAAACATCCCTCTTCTTGGTGTCTTGAGGCTTGTATCTGAGACTTGCCTGTGATGTTTGCTAGCTGGGTAACTTTGAGCAAACCTAATAACCTTTGTGAGGCTTAGTTACTTTGTATGTTAGTGGCTATAATAATACTTTCATTGCATCCTGACAGGGTTGTTGTGAAGAAAATACTTTGCAAGGCTTAAAGTGCTATTGAAATGTCAGCTATCATTATTGTAATTTTCCCGTAGAAAAGTAGATGCTAACCTAAGGATAGAAGTTTAGATTGTGTTTGCATGATAAATCCCAATAGGTTTGAAAATGGAAAAAGAAAAAAAAGTAAAGAAGGAAGAATGAATAATTTGTTGAGGCAAGAAGACCTTTTAGTTTTAGCATCTGTCTGAATGTATTGTCTCTATTTTTTGTTAAAGAAACATTGGTTCAGTCCTTGAAGTACAGAACCAGACATGTATTTGTAATATATATATATAACATACTGCTTTGAAACATTTGTGATTACTGAATTCATAATTTAAACAAAAAGAATTCATCTAATCAAATTAGTTGGGTTTTTCTCCCCCTCGCTCCTGGGTTTCCTCATTAAAGAACCTAGAGATGAATGACAGGTATGACAAATACCATTGTGGAATCTCTTTTTAAATAGAATTGATGACTTTGAAAATATGTTGCATGTGTTGAATACTTAGCCTTCTGTACATTTGGACTGAGCTCTTGAACTCCTACTGGAAGCCTGGCTATTTGGATCATGTGGCTTCTAACCAAAGGAACCACAAACCACCTGTTCACAATTTACCCTGACAGGAGATTATCCTGCAGGAAGTAAATAGCTCCCAAGTGACAGCTTCATAAAAGGAAGCCTATAAAGTGACAGTAAATATTATAACTTCCCCGATATTGTCTCAACGCAAAAATGAGTCCCTCTTTCAACAAAATGTTGACCTTTCCTTGAGAATGAAGATAATTTCATTTTCACCTTTGCATCCCCCTTAATAATCACAGAATCTGGTACATAGTAGGTGTATGGCAGGCTATGGCCAGGCCTGTATACATTACAAGGAGAAAGCAGATCTAAGGGAACAGCTAGTTTCAAAAAAGGAAATTCCTAGGCCGTAGTGGGGATAGAATGTCTCAGAGTGAGTCCCTAGCCTCTAGAACAGGATGAATTAGAGTCTCTCAAGGGTTCAGGTTAAGGGACGGGAATAAGCATTTATGTAGTGCTTAGTATCTGTCACTCACTGTACTAAACATTTTTAAAAAACAAACATTATCTCACTTGATCCTCACAACAATACTGGGAGGTAAGTGCTATTGTTTCGCACATATTAGAGTTGAAGAAACTAAGGGAAACAGAAGTTAAGTGACTTGCCCAGGGTCAAACCATTAGTAAGTGTCTGAGGCAGGATTTGAATACAGGTTTTCCTGAAGCCAGAACTGGTGCTCTAACCACTGTGACACCACCTACCTCTGATAAGCAGTAGCCCCCTGCCACCTCAGCAGCTACATCATTAAGTCTGCTTTATATCATGTATAAAAGAAAACTCATATTGGTGATGTGTTATCGGGTAGTCCCCAAAGTATTTAAAATCGTGGAAGTATACGGGATATGGTTCCTTCTAACACCTGCTGGACTCTTTACTCCTGGCTGGTCACATGTGCCACCACCCCAACAACATTTCCTTAAAAAAAAGGCAGAGCGAGGGAATGTCTTAGAGCTCAGTTAAACCAGAATTGAACCAAAACCTGTACCATACCTTGTTCTGTATCCCAAAAAGACTAATGTGCTTCCTCTTTTGTAACGTTCTCATTTGGCTGAGTCAGTCATGTGTCCTACCTGGACTAAGATGGCTTCATAAGCCTCCTAACACAGGTGCTTAACAAGTACTTCTTGGCTGACTGACCAAACTAATTTATCTGTAGCCTCATGTAGAAATAGTATGACTGCATTTTCATGTCAGTGTACTCAGCCTCAGATGGTACATAATCATAGTCATCGAATAGGACCTTTTCTTTCTAACCATGGGGACGTGTTCTTTCTAATCACAAAGCTGTGTCATGCATACAGGCTATAGAAACTGAGATGACACAAACACATGGAACTGATAATTGACTAGTTCCTTTTGCCTTTCTTTGTATTTCCATTGCTTGGCACGGTGTCTGGCACCTCGTAAATACTTAATGAATGTTTTGCCGACTTACTACACTTGCTTCTACCTCTGATAAACCACTTCTGTATTTAGCCAAGATCACTTTGAATTCTGCTTCTGTCTTGTGAAATACTAGTATTCCACACTCCACACTGGAATCATTCATAAATCCAATTCTCTCAATTTCATTAGCCAAGATATCGATAGGAAAGAGATAGGGATTGGGATTTCATTAGTATAGGGAACTGCTAAATGAGGAAGCTCTTTACCAATGCACGTTGGTATCTTCTTTGCAATTTGTTTTGGTTTCTTAAGGCAATGAGAGTTAAGTGACTTTCTCAGGCTTCAGTGGCCAATATGTGCTAGATACAGTATTTGAACCCAGGTCTTCCAGGTTCTAAGTCTAGTTCTTTATTTACTGTACTGCTCTGCCTTTGTAATATGGGGAGCAGAAGTATTAAAGCATCATTTTATATAAAGTTGACCCCACTGAGATGCCCTTTGAAATGTCTAGTCATATTAACAGGCCTCTGATTGCTAAGCTTTGAGTACAATATTATAGGTGCTTGATGGTGGTAATGGGGACAAGGAAGACTGCTCAGTAACATATTTGTCTTCGAATTACTGGGTAGTGTGGGCTTTGTTCCATCTACATTATAAAACAGGTGGTTAGGAATGATCGATAATGAGATTATTGATTATTTTCTTTCAAAGACAGATGATTAAAATTGAAGTAATGTTCTTATTTGATCCTAGGAGAACAAAATGCCTATCAGAACATGACCAGTTTGTCATTGGGAGAGTGAATTGGAAGATGCCATTTTAGGCTGTAAGAATAGCTTCTGGAAAGTGTAGACTATAAACATGACAAAAAAAA
>CM053622.1:212372721-212392051 GCA_028646595.1 Phalanger gymnotis | reverse complement strand
ATCATGAGTCCTTTGGAGTTGTCTTTGAACCCTGTATTGCTGAAAAGAGTGAAGTCTATCAGGATTAGTCAACAGGATTGAGTTTTCAGGAGAGAGAAGGGTATGTCCTACTTGAAAAGGAAAGCTAGTGAGTTATTTGGTCAGTGAAAGTCCAATTCAAGGGAAATTTCTTGATCAGTAGTCCCAAAGTATGTTTATTTTCTTGGAAGAATCCAAATCACAAGATGACATTACAAGTCAAGGGCAGTGGTAGTAGTAGTGTGCAAGTATGCTATGAGAGGGAGAGGAATGCACCAGAATATCAAGATTACCTTTATGTTACCATCAAATTCTATTCCATTATGAGAGTTGATGGTCATCCTCATGAATACTTTATGTGTTTCTGTATCTGTTCATGGGCCTCTGTGAGTCTTTTGTTTCTATTGCATTTTAGATGGGATGAAATAAAGGCTGTGATTGCTATTTGGGAATTGGAACCCTATTACCAATATTTGGAGAAAACAGAAAAAGAGCCAAGTATATATGTAAAAATTTTCCTGGGATACCTCTAGGTGGGGGCAACTATCCAAAGAAAGAAAATAGCAATCCTTGTCCCAACTTCTACTCCCATAAATGAATCTGGTGCCTGAGCAAGGTTATACCTCCCCCCTCAGGATTATAGGGTAGTCCTGAAAGACTACGAATGTCTTTCTCTGCTGCTGTTGGCTCAATCCCTTATTCCAGTGTTTTCTCCAAAGTTAACGGCCAGTGATTAGTGCCCCAGTTTCACTTAATGAATTAATATCAATTAGTTTTCATAAAGAGATATTTACTGAGAAAATAGAACAAAAACAGAAGCTAGAAATCATTTCTGCCTGAACAGGGTGAAGAGGTAGGATTACATAAAATTATCACCTCAGTCCCTGGAAAGAGTGAGTTCACACTTGAAGTGCTTGCTAGTAAGCGTTTGTCTACCTAATTCATATTTAATGTGCAATAGACAACGGGGAATCTCTATCTCTCCTCCTACTGGTTTGTATGAAACAAGTTAGTCTTCAGGCCTTAACTGCCACCTCACCTCTGCTCCACCTCCCACAAATCTGTGCATAGACTCCAACTCTTAGACTTCTGCTGCTCACTATTCTGATTTTTCAAAATAGACAAAATTTGTATAGGCGAATACTTCACCTAAAAATGTGAAGAACAGATACAACAGATATAGAAGCAATATCTGTCAAGGCTGTGAGATCAGCGTCCACATGGTGGCGGCATATAGGGAGATAAAGGCCTAGGACTTTCTCCCTACCAGACCCTTACAACACCTATGGTTTCTTCCTCTGAACACTGCCAGTTAAGGAAAGGTTCACTTTGTCTGGTTAAAGATTTTTGAACGTATCCCTACTCTAGATTTTTGAATGTATCCCTACTCTAGTTCAACAGTCAATGAAAAGTCTGTCTCTTCATCATAAGGTCAGCATACTAGAACCAATTACCAAATGTGCATTTACCAAATTGGAGAGCAAGGCCCTTTTCTTATATATCCTCATGCCTTTCTGGAAACAAGCTCCCCCAGCAAGGACACTACATATACTCTTAGGAAGTCCCTCTGTTGGCCAAGCCCCAAGTAATACACAAAAGAAGGTTTATGAATGAGAGGTGTTGTTGTTTTTAGCTATTAAAAAACAAAACCAAAAAACCCATTCTCAGAGACTTGTTCTAATACAGTCATTTTAGAGAGGTGGTCCCCAGGCAAGGAGAGTGAGTGCCATCTTCTGGAGGAGAGTCATCCTGACACGTTGCAAAGGGCAGCAACCAAAGCCAGGAGAAGCATAAAATTAAATGAAAAGCTGAAACTGCAGGAAGCAATGGCTGCAGAGGATGGTGCCAGCAGTGAGCTGATTGGAGCTAGGAGAGAGGAAGAGCTGCAGCAGAACAGTAGAGGAAGGTGGTGGATAGGAGATCAAGGGTAAGCAGCAAAAAGCAAAGGCTGCTGAGAGAAGTTGGAGGGAAGAGCTGCTCTAAGCAAGGAAGTGCAGATAGAGCAGCTCTGGAAAAAAGCAGGATTGATTGCTGGGGTGCGAAAGTCTGACTACTCCAGACTATGTAGCCTTACCCAGTAGGAATGCACAGGTCTCTGGGGAAGCCCTGCTCACTAGAGATAGCATGACTTTCTCTGCTCTCAGCTGCTGGTCTTATCGGCTTCCATTGACTTGTAGTTAAAATTAATCATGCTTTGACCCTTGGGAGAAGCTTATGAATAAATACAGGGGTGGGGGTGGAGGGGAACTGGTACCTACTCACCAGGAAAGGCCAGATACTGGGGATAATACCAGCACTTACCCCCTCAGAGTTGTTATGAGGATCAAATGAAGTAATACAATAATTGTAAATGCTTAGCATAGCGTCTAGCATGCAACAAGTGCTGTATAAAATTTAGCTGCTTTTTATCGTTATTATTACTGAAGTTCTCAGATCACCTGGGTGGGAAGGGAGGGAATAAGTATTTATTAAATGCTTATTATGTTCCAGGCACTGTGATAAGTGCTTTATAAATATTGTCTCATTTGATCCTCACAAAAATTTTGTGAGGTAGGTATGATTTTTGTTGTCATTTCAGTTGTGTTCGACTCTTTGATCCAGTTTGAGGTTTTCTTGGAAAAGATACTGGAATGGGTTGCCATTTCCTTCTCCAGCTCATTTTACAGATGAGGAAACTGAGTCAAACAAGGTTAAGTGACTTGCCCAGGGTCATATAGCTAGGAGGCCAGAATTGAACCTAGGAAGATGAATCTCCTGACTCCAAGCCCAGTACTACCTGCCCTACGTGTGATCGTTAACCCCATTTTGTAGTTAAGGAAGCAGAGGTGGACAGAATCTCGATAATTTGCTCAGGGTGATGCAGCTAGTAACTATCTGAACTCCAGATTTGAACTCAGGTCTTCCTGACTTTAGGCCCAGGTATCACTGTGCTGCCTCTAGGTATAGGCAATGGACTAGAATAAAGAGAGATTCCCAGGGATCCTCTGGCACAAATGGTACATGGATACCTAAGATATTTTATGAGCCCTTAATAATCTCTCACATTTGTACAATACTTTTAAAAGCTTGAAAACTGCCTTAACTAACATTGAATCATTTGATCCTCACAATTCTGTGAGGTAACTATTACAGGAATTATTTTCTCAATTTTACAGATGAAGAAACTGAGGCTCAGAGAAATTAAATGACATGTCCATGGTCACAGAACTGGTAAATAGAAGAGGCAGGATTTGAACGCTATGGCTTCAGGGAAGGTATCATTCATCACTCTTCCAAGACCTAGCTGGATGCTTTATTTAAAGTAAAGATTTAATAGATGGTTGTTTAATTGAATTAGGTAAATGCCATGATTTTGTTCTTTACTTGAGTATAGGAAATGAGAAAAACATGAGTGAGAGGGAAGCAGGGCAGAATTTCTCATTTGTTTAGCTCTGGCAAATCTCTTTGGTTCTTAGTGCTGCCATGATCTTGTAACAACTGAACCGAGAATGTTCATCCAACCTTACTTCACTGATTTTCCAAGCATAATCTTCACATGCATGCTGAGCAGGCAAGGGACTGGGTTTTTTACATTTTCTATTAGCCAGCCAATTCAGTCATCATCAAAGTCCTTATTTGACAAGCCCCTCACAATCGCCTGTCTATTCTTCTCTCGATAATCAATAATTCATTTCTAAAATAACTCCATAGCAATGATAATGACTATAAATAAATTCATCTTCTCTTCATTTAAAATAAAATCTATAATAATACGTGCTACTTAACTGAAGACTGATTTAATTTTGACAGTTATTTAACACGCCTAGATTGTGGTAAATAAATGCTTCCTGTATTAAGAATTGTGTATACATATGGATCAATAGCATTGTCATGGGAGGTGCATTTTTAATCTCTGTACAGAGTTTAAGGTAGCAGCTTCCTCTTATGAAGAAATGAATGTTGGTAAGAGGAAGCTAAAGAAGAGCTTGGTATAGTGGACAGGTAAACAAGAAAAAGGGAGAGTGCTGCGGGTATGTGTATAAATATTAGTTGTTAGATTAGGATGAGAAAGAGCCCCAGACTCCAACTTCTCTATTTGCAAATCTTCACACTAAAATCAGTCTAATTCAGTTCAACAAACAGTTTTGAAGTAACTATTATGCTCAAGGATGGGCAGCTAGGCAGTGCAGTGGAAAGAGGGCAGGGCCTGGACTCAAGTAGATTTGGGTTCAAATCTGACTTCAGATGCTTACTAGCTATGTGACCCTGTGCAAATCACTTAACCCTGTTTGTCTCACTTTCTTATCTTTAAAATGAGCAAGAGAAGGAAATGGTGAACAATTCCAGTATCTTTGCCAAGAATATACTAAATGGGGTCACAAAGAATTGGGCATGACTGAAGCAACTGGACAAAATGATGTTCAAGACGCAAGACAATAGGAATGCAGCTGTGTAGCAACACAGTCCTTGCTCTAAAGGAGCTTAAACTCTAACAGGGGAGTTAGAAGATATACAGAGATAACTCTTTTAAGAATATTATTGTTTATTTTTAACATTCGACACTTTAAAAAATTCCGAGATCCAAATTCTCTCACTCCCTCCAGTCCCACCTGCAACTCATGGAGAAGGCAAGCAATATGATTTAAATTATATGTGTGAAATCATGCAAAATAGATTTACATATTAGCCATGTTGCAAAAAAAGAAAAGAAAAAAGTGAAAAAAATTATACTTCAATTTCCACTCAGAGTTCATGGGTTCTCTCTCTGGAGGTAGATAATGTTTTTCATCATGAGTTCTTGAGAAACTGTCTTGGATCATTGTATTGATCAGAGTAAGCTTTTTATAATTGATCGTCCTTAAAGTATGGTTGTTACTATGTATATTGTTCTTTTCACTTCATTCTGCATCAATTCATATAGGTTTTTCAGATTTTTCTGAAACCACCCCGCCTTGTCATTTGTTATAGCACTATAGTATTCCATCAGACTCATATCTCACAATTTGTTCAGCCGTTCCCCAATTAACGTGCATCCCCTCAATTTCCAATTCTTTGCCACCACAAAAAGAGCTGCTATGAATATTTTTGTACATAGAAATACTTTTCCTTTTTCTTTGATCTCTTTGGGATACAGAACTAGTAGTGGTATTGCTAAATCAAAGAGTATACAGTTTTATAGTTTGAGTATAGTTCCAAATCATTCTTCAGAATGGTTGGACTAGTTTACAACTCCACCAACAATGCATCAGTGTTCCCATTTTTCCACATCCTCTACAGAATTTATCATTTTCCTTTTCTGTCATGTTAGCCAATCTAATAGATGTGATATGGTACCTAGAAGTGTTTTAATTGGCATTTCTCTAATCAGTGGTGATTTAAAGCATTTTTTCATGTGATTATAGATAGCTTTTGTTTCTTCTTCTGAAAACTGCCTGTTCATAAAAATAACATTTAAACAAATTAGAATGATACTGATTTTCGAAAGACCTTGACAGAGAGGTAATGGGCTGGAGATGAATCAGATATGGCTTCTCAGTATGGTTAATGTGTTGATTTATTTTGCTGGAGTAAACATACATACAATGAGCTATACAGAGGATGACTAGAAAGTTATTGCCTTCTTTCTATACAAACCATGTTCACATATTTTTTGAAAGGGAGGGCTTGTATTAGGGGTTGGTGTGGTAGTAGGTAGTGATAGGTACGTAAAAGAGAGTATCAGTAAATCTTTTATTGTTCTTAATACATAGAAGAAAAAGTGAACAGAACATACACAAAGAGCCATTTCAATATTTTCTTTTAAAATTTTACATATGCACATATATATATCACTTCTTAAAAATGTATGTAATAGAATGTCACAGTTTATCATACAAACTTTTTTTCTTCTTAGAATATATAAATGCTTGTGTTTATTGATAAGCTCACAATAAAAAGAATATTTAATTTTAAAATGTGATCATGGTAGATTGGAGAAAGGTAACAGAATTATTAAGGGCAAATGTTCCAATTTTCAAAAAAGGGAAGAAGTTTGAGTCAGCAAATGCTAGGCTTGAGTACTTGGTTTTGATGTATAGTACAATTATTGTACAATTATGTATCATTAAATGGATGGTTTGTCAACATTTAGAGAAGCAAGGTTTAATAAGAAGTAGCATTGCTTTATCATGCCTTCAGCATTTGGATGGTCAAAGGAGATGATCAATCTTAAAAAAATGAATTATAAATTGTCAACAACTATATGAAATGTTTCTTCAAATCACTAACAGTAAGAAATACAGATTAAAGCAGCTCTGAAAGCTCATCTCGAACTGATCAAATTGGCAAAGATGATAACAGGTAGAAATACTCAATGGTAGCAATAGCTATATGCACATACGCTATTGATAGAACTATGTATTGCTATTACCATTCTTTTGAACAGTTCCAATTTGTCCAAGCAAAGTCACTGAACTGCTCATATCTTTTCACTCAGCCATTCTAGTACTAGGCATTAATCCAAGGAACTCAAGAACCAAAGGAATGGCCCAATAGTCACAAAATTATTCACAGCAGTTCATTGTAGGATAATAAAATTAAAATGGAAAGAAAGTGGGTGCCTATTGCAGGGGGGCGGGAAATGACTGAAAAATTGTGTACGTGAATGTAATGGAATACTATAGAATCACAAGAAACCACAAATATAAGGAAATCAGAGAAACATGGGAAGACTTGTATTGACTGGATTAAAAAGCATTTAGTGCCTACTATATCAGGTACTGTACTAGTTCTAGTGAAACAAATACCAGTGATCTCTCAAGATATATAGTAATAGGAAAAGACAATACATACAGGGGAATGAATGGTGGCCAGGGAAAACTTTATTGGCAAAGGAGGTTAGAGTGAATGGAGATTAGAGTCCTACGGCCACTGACTGTCAAGCTCGTCTTACTAGGAATGGCTGTTTTGATTATTGTTCTGAGAAGAGCGAGGAGGATGCATGTGTGGTGTAGCTGCATGACATGGAGATTGCTGGGAAATGGCATGGGAGGCCTCAGGCCAGGCAAAGTAAGATGATTACTCACCAGTCTAAGACTTGGGTCACAGAAATGGCTCCCTTAGTTCTAGAGAGACAAAGAAACTGGGCTATGGTATAATAGGTGTGACGTGGAGATGGTCAGGAGGTGGCCAACTTAACTTATGCAGAGCAAAGCAAACAGAACCCAAACCATATACTATATGCAATTACTCTGATAAGATTTATAAAAAATAATTCTCAAAAGGTTACACATCTCTAGTTGCCTATAATGACTAATAATGATCCCTAAAAACTGATGATGAAATAAACCTCTTTTCTATCACAAGGAAGGTGGGAGCCTATGGTTATAGAGTGTGGTAGACATTTTTGATGTCTTCTGGTTTGCCTTAAATGCTTTGCTACAAAGATGGGTTCAGTGATGGGGGCAGTATAGGTTAAAGGAAAATGACTATGATATAAACACAAAATCATTGATACAATCTAAATCTGTTCCCCATGCTTAGAATGCTCCCTCTCCTCTTCTCTGCCCATTAGCTTCAAGGTCTTCTTTTAAGTCCCAGCTAAAACCCCATCTTCTACAAGATGACTTTTCCAATTCCTCTTAGTTCTAGTGCCTTCTTTTAATTATTTCCTATTTCTCCTGTATATAGCTTATTTGTACATATTTGTTTGTTTAGCTCTCCCCTTCCCCCCTTATATTGTGAGTTTTCTAAAGACACAGACTATCTTTTCCCTTTCTTTGTATTCCCAGCACTTAGCACTGTAAGAACTTAATATATATTTAACTATTGACTACGAAAAAAAAATACAGATCATGTCAGACTAACCTCATTTTTTTTAAAAGAGGAAAACTAGCTAAGAATGTGTTAGAAATAATGTAACTAAATTTCAACAAAGTGTGATAAAATCTCTCATTAATTAGTGGACCAAATGCAGAGATGTGGGCCAGATGATAATTTATTTAAAAGGATTTTCAGCTAGTGGAATGATTCAAAGAACACTCAATTAGGGATATCACTCAACTTGGAGGACAGTCTTTAGTGATGTGCCTCAGGGATCTGTCTAGGCCCTTCTGGTATGCTGTTTAGAATTTTTATCAATGATTGAAATGAAGTCATAGAGGGAATGCTTATCAAATTTCAGATGAGATAAAGCTGGGAGGAATAATTAACACTTTAAATAACCAAGTCAGGATCCTAAAAGATGTGGAAGAGCTAGAAATTTAGTCTAAATCTAATAAAATGGAATTGAATAAATATAAAGTTCCGTACTTAGATTTAAAAAACAATCAAACTTGCAAATGTACAAAGATCTGGAGATTTTAGGAGTCTAGAAGCTCAAATCTGTTTCAGTATAATATGGCCTTCAAAAAACTTCATGTGATCTTAAAATGTGCTGTGTCCAGGACTCAAGAGGTGATAATCCTAATGTATTCTGTACCAGTCAGAAGACCTCTGGAAAAGCTTATTTAGTTGTGAGTACCATATTTTAGGAAGGGTTTTAAGTTCAAACACGTCCAGCAGATGTCAACCATATTAGTGAGAAGACTTGACATACCACCATATGAAGACTGGTTAAAGGATATTTAACCTGAAGAAGAAAACATTTTGTTGTGGTATGACCACTGTCTTGAAGTTTTTGAAGAGTTGTCACATAGACTTGATCTGTGAGCAACGTGTAACCTTTGCAAAGGGGTGTATTTAAATGATATTCCCTCCCCTCTCCAAAGGGAAATCCCCAAGAGTGGTCATGGTATATTTGTCACTGTGATATCAGTCGTTTTTACAAGAAGAAGTAGGTGGTCCTGAGCTATAGGCATTCTACTGTGTAGAGAAGTAGTGCCCTTTCATGGATATAGGAGTAGCTGAACATCCACATCACCATGGAATGAGGTATAGCAGCTTTAGAACATGTTTACAGGGACTTGGCATGCTCTTTTTTAGGATTGTGCCAGTCTCACTTGCCTATGATGCTTACTGTCCAAATCTAGCTCTACAGTGGGAAAAATTTAGCGAAAAGAGAAGCCCAAAAGATAGAGCAAGTGAGCACCTGTCTTCTTCTAAAGGATGGTTCATTCTTTGAGGAAAAATTTTTACTTATATAATGCAACAACAAAATAAAGAGATTCTCTATCCACTCCCTCTAAAACATAGTACTCGTTTATATTAGAATCATAGAATGTCAGAGATGAAAGGGTCTCTAAAGACCACCTAGTCTAACTCAATCTTCGTGCAGATGAGACTCTGAGTGGTAACTAAATTGTCCATAGCTTGTAAACGAAAGAGAAAGGTCTTGACTCCATATCTTCTGATTGTCAGTATACCACTGTTGGCATTGTACCATGGTTCCATTCCTTAATGGTCCTTAAATTTCCTTTTAAGTATTAAAGAGTGGGTTTTCATGGAAAATAAGTGCTCTGCCCATGGAGTTCTTAGGATTTACCAAAAAGAAGATACTTCTATTCCTCAAGGAGCTTTTATTTCTTTGATGTAGGTAGAGGTAGCTATTTACACAGTGGATAGATTGCTGGGACAATGGTCAAGAAGACTTGAATTCAAATGTGGCTTCAGACCCTTATGAGCTGTGTGACCCTGGGTGAGTCACTTAACCCCTGTTTGTCTCAGTTTCATCATTCATGAAATGGAGACAGCAGTAAACTAATTTACAGGTCTTTTGTGATGATCAAATGAGATAGTATTTGTAAAACACTTAGCACAGTGCCTGGCACATAGTACACATTGTGGTCATTGTCGTCATTGTTATTCCCTCCATCAATGCAGATTACAGCCTCTATAGGTCTTATATGTATATGCCTGTATATATGTTTGACTCTTCACACAAAGCATGTTGACGTCCACTATTCTCTGTGTTGGCTTTCACCCTGATTTGCTCTCAGGTTTTCTGGTCTAGGTTTGCAAAGATAGACCACCATCACATAGCTATGCTCAGACTCCTTCAGTGTCCTTGAGACCACCATAACACCAATGTCATATTACATGTAGTCCTTGCCTTGTACATGCAGATACACATATATACATACATGCACATATATGTTCATGTATGTATTACTATATGTATACATACATATTTCACTCTTCACACAAGGTATGTCAATACCTACTACTCTCTTTGCATACATGTATACACACATACATACATCTATATCTATCTATATGGTATTAGTAGGTGACTATCCTATTATATGTCACAAAAATCACTGGTACATCACCATACCTCAACCTGCACATCAATTCCTCAAAAGAGAGCCAATACAAGTCAGAAAGGAACCCTACCCTCCAGTAAAAGCAAGCAGTAAGACACTGAGCCCTAGCACAAAAAACTTGGGACAGTACAGGTAAACACACTTTCATAAAAAAGGCAGAAAAAATGAGCAAAAACCACCACCAGCAACAACAAGAATTTGTCTATAGAAAGTTACTGTAGTGACACGGGGGAGGATCAAGGCAAAAACTTGGAAGAGGAAAATAATATCAAAATGGCTACATGTGAAGCCTCAAAGAAAAATATAACTTGGTCTTGGGATCAAAAAGAATTCCTGGAAGAGCTTAAGAAGGATTTTAAAAAGCAAAATAGAAAAATAGGAGAAAAACTGGGAAAAGAAATGAGAGTAATGCATGAGAACCATGAAAAAATTTACCAAGGAAAATAACTCCCTAAAAATAGAATTGGACAAATCGAAAAGAAAGTACAAAAGCTCACTGAAGAAAATAATTCCTTAAAAGTTAGAACTGATTAAGTGGAAGCTAATGACTCTACGAGACATTAAGATACAATAAAACAAAATCAGAAAAGTAAAAAGAAAAAGAAAGAAAATGTAAAATTTCTAATTGGAAAAGCCACTGACCTAGAAAATAGATCCAGGAAAGATAATATAAGAATTATTGGACTACCTGAAAGTCATGATAAAAAAATAGTCTGGACAACATCTTTCAAGAAATTATCTAAGAAAATTGCCTTGATATATTAGAACCAGAGTGCAAAATAGAAATTGAAAGAATCCACTGATCACCACCTGAATGAGATCCCAATATAAATACTCCCAGGAACATCATACTCAATTTCCAGAGCTCACAGATCAAGGAAAAAGTACTGCAAGTAGCCAAAAAGAAACAATTCAAATATTTGTGGAGCTACAGTCAGGATTACACAGAATTTGTCAGCTTCTACATTAAAGAACCAGAGGGCTTGGAATATGATATACTGTAAGGCAGAGGAGTTAGGATTATAACCAAGAATCACTCACCCAGCAAAATTGAATGTAATCTTTTAGGGAAAAAATGATATTTAATGAAATAGAGGACTTTCAAGCATTCCTAATTAAAAGATCAGAACCTCATAAAAATAATTGATCCCCAAATACAAGACTCGAGGGAAACATAAAAAGGTAAAACAGAAACAAGAAAGAATAAGAAATTCAATAAGGTTAAACCGTTTATACTTCTATATGACAAGATAATATTTGTAACTTAAGAATTTGAATAGTATAGGAGCAATTAGGAGTATATATATTATATAAATATATATAGATATATATACACACATATATGTGTGTACGTGTGCATATGTGTGCATGCGTGTGTGTGTATGCATGCATGCACATGCGTGCATGTGCCCCCCCCAAAAAAAACAATAAAATAAAGGAGTGAGAAAGAAAATTGCACAAGAAGGATAAGGCGGGGGGGGGGGAGGTTGAATGGGATAAATTATCCCACATCAAAGAGGCATGAAAGAGCTACTATAATGGAGGAGAAGATATTTGGGGGTGGGAGATGGGGACAGGCAAAGCTTGCACCTTAATATCATCAGAATTGGCTCAAAGAGACAATAACAAAATCTATCAACCCTATAAGGAAATAAAAAGGGATGGGGATAATAGAAGGGGGATTAATAAAAGGGAGGGTAGATTGGAGAAGGTGGTGATCAGAAGTAAAACACTTGTGAGGAGGGAAAGGGTAAGGGATGAGAGAGAGGGATAAAGAAGGGAAAAAATAGCAAGGAGGGAAATACACATCTAGTTATCATAACTATAAATGTGAATGGGATGAACTCACCCATAAAACAGAAGTAGAAAACAGAATGGATTAAAAACCAGAGTCCTACAGTATATTATTTACAAGAAACACAATTGAAGCAGAGAGAAGGTAAGGGGTTGGAGCATAATTTGTTACGCTTTAGCTAAAGCAAAAAAGCACGAGTAGCAATCATGATCTCAGACAAAGCAAAAGCAAAAATAGATCTAATTAAAAAAGATAAGGAAAGAAACTATGTCTTGCTGAAAGGTACCATAAACAATGAAGTCATACCAATACTAAAGATATTTGTACCAAATGGTATATAGCATCTAAATTTTTTAAGAAGTTGAATGAGTTACAAGAGGAAATAGATAATAAAACTACACTACTGGAGGACCTCAACTTTCCACTTTCTGAACTAGATAAATCTAACCAAAAAATAAACAAGAAAGGATATGAATAAAATTCTGGAAAAGTTAGGTATGATAGATCTCTGGAGAAAATTGAATGGGAATAGAAAAGAATATACCTTTTTCTCAGCAGTATATGACACTTACACAAAAATTGACCAGGTATAAAGACATAAAATCTCACAACCAAATGCAGAAAAGCAGAAATAGTAAATTCACCCTTTTCAGATCATAATGCAATAAATATTACATTCCATAATGAACAATAGAAAGAGATTAAAAACTAATTGGGAATTAAATAATCTAATTTTAAGAAATAAATGGGTTAAAGGAAAAATCATAGAAACAATAATTTCATTAAAGAAAATAACAACGAGACAACTTATCAAAATTTATAAGATGCAGCCAAAGAGGTAGTTAGGGAAAAATTTATATCTCCAATTGTTTACATCAATAAAACAGAGAAAAGTCAGATCAATGAATTAGGCATGCAATTAAAAAATAGAAAAAGAACAAATTAAAAATCCTCAATTAAACACCAAACTGGAAATCCCGAAAATTAAAGGAGAGATTAATAAAATTGAAAGTAAGAAAATCATTGAACTAATAAAACTAGAAGCTGGTTTTATGAAAAAAAATAGATAAACCTTAGATTAAAAAAGGAAAGAAAACCAACCTACCGGTATCAAAAATGAAAGGTGTGAATTTACCACACCTCCCACCCCAGCAAAGAGGAAATTAAGATAATTGTCAGGAGCTATTTTTCCCAGTTATATGCCAATAAATTTGACAATCTAAATGAAATGAATATCTAAAAAAATGTAAATTATCCAGATTAACAGAAGAAATAAGATACTTAGATAACCAATATTACAAAAAGAAATCAAGCCATCAATGAACTTTCTAAGAAAAATTCCCCAAGATCAGATGGATTCGAAAGCAAATTCTACCAAGCTTCTACCAAACATTTGGAGAACAATTAATCCTAATACTACATAAACTATTTGGGAAAATATAAAGAAGGAACCCTATGAAAATCTTCCAAATGTGGTGCTGATACTTAAACCAAGAAGAGCCAAAACAGAGAAAGGAAATTATAGATCATTTTCCCTAATGAATATTGATGCAAAAAATTTTAAATGTTAGCAAAAAAGATTACAGCAGTGTATCACAAGGATCATGCACTAATGACCAGGTGGGATTATACCAGGAATTCAGGGTTGGTTCAATATTAGGAAAACTATGAGCATAACTGACCATATCAATAACAAAACCAACAGAAATCATATGATTGTCTCAATAGATGCAGAAAAAGCTTTTGACAAAATACAGCACCCATTCCTGATAAAAACACTAGAGAGCACAGGAATAAATGGAGCTTACCTTAAAAGGATAAATATTATTTATCGAAAATCATCAGCAAGCATTATCTGTAGTGGGGATAAGCTCAAAGCCTTCCTAATACAATCAGGGTTGAAGCAAGGATACCCAGTGTCACCTCTAGTATTTAATATTGTACTAAAAATGTTAGCTATAGCAATAAGAAAAGAAAAAGAAATTGGAATAATTAATGAGGAAACAAAACTATTACTCTTTGCATATGATATGTTATACTTAGAAAATTCCAGAGAATCCACTAGAAAACTACTTCAAATAATTAACAACTTTAGCAAAGTTGCGGGATACAAAATAAACTCACATAAATGTAAGGCCAATCAGCAAGTGAAAGATCTTTCCAGCCCATTTAATGGGTCTCAGGTGGGGCCAATAAAGGGAGGCCTGATTAGAGGCAGGCCCATAACTTTGTGTTGCTATTCTGGGATTAAAGACTCTTCTCACCCACTCAATAGACTTCAGGTGGGAGGCCTGATTAGAAGCAGTCCCACACCTTTTCACTAACTAGGTGTGAGGCCCCAGGCCCACACCTTTTTGCTAAGTAGGCTCTGAGTCCTCAGGGACCTGAACAGAATAAAAGAGCTCTGAGGTTGCTGTTTTGCCTTTGGGGCACATTCATTGGAAGACTGTTGGTGATTTGGCCAGACAAGACTCTGGGTAGCTATTGGAGGTCCCTTGCTTTGAAAACACAGATATTGGTTCTTCTCTGGTAACTATGTATTGCTATGGATAGACTGATTTGCGTTTATTTGTTCTGTTTATGTAATGTATGCTTATAATTTCTGTTTGTATTTTCTCTGAAGTTCAGAGTGCTGGCTTTTCCCCCTGAACTAAACGAATGGTACATGTATATTTAATTGAAGTGAGATTGTAAAACCCTTAAAGTTGTTTTCCTTAGAAAAGCAGATCAAAGTACCTGTGCTAGCAGCCCTTCTGTGTACTGATCTTATTGGTCTTTCCCACAACAGCTGCTAGCAACATTGTTGTTACAATAAATCATCAGAGTTTTTATGTATTACCAACACAGTCCAGTGGCAAGAGATAGAGAAATTCCACTTAAAATAAATGTAAGCAATATAAAATACTTGGGAGTCTACCTGTCAAGATAAACCCAGGAACTATAAGAACACAACTATAAAACACTTTTCATACAAATAAAGTCAAATCTAAACAATTGGAAAATTATTAATTGCTCATAGGTTGGCTAAGCCAATATAATAAACATGATAATTCTACCTAAATTAATCTATTTATTCAGTGCCCTGACAATCAAACTATCAAAAATATTTTATAGTTACAAAAAGTAATAACAAAATTCATCTGGAAGAACAAAAGCTCAAGGATATCAAGGGAATCAATGAAAAAAAAGTGAAAGAAGGTGATCTAGCCATACCAGATCTCAAACTGAATTTTAAAGCAGTAATTATCAAAACAATCTGGCACTGGCTAAGAAATACAGTGGCAGATCAGTGGAATAGATTAGGTACAAATTACATTATAGTAGATGACCATAGTAATATAGTATACGATAAACCCAAAGATTAAAACTTTTGGAACAAAATTTGTTTAGTAAAAACTGCTGGGAAAACTGGAAAACAGTATGGAAGAAACTAGGTTTAGACCAACATCTCACACCATATACCAAGATAAAGTCAAAATGTGTACATGATTTACACATGAAGAGAGATACCATAAGCAAATTAAGAGAGCATGGAAAAGTTTAGCTGACATATTTATGGATAAGTGAAGAATTCATACCAAAGAAAATATAGAGAGCATTATAAAATAGATGATTTTGATTATATAAAATTAAAAAGTTTTTTTTAACATAAACAAAACCAAAATTATAAGGAAAGCAGGAAACTGCAAAACATTTTTGTAACAAGTATGTCTGATAATTGCCTCATTTCTCAAATATATAGAGAATTCAGTCACATTTATAAAAATATAAGTCATTCCCCAATTGATAAATTGTCAAAGCACATGAACAGGCAGTTTTCAGACAATGAAATCAAAGCTATCTATAGTCATGTGAAAAAAATTCTCTAAATTGCTATTGACTAGAGAAATGCAAATTAAACTAACTCTGAGGTACCTATCAGGTTGATATCACACCTATCAGGTTGACTAACATGACAACAAAAGAAAATGTTGGATGTTGGAGGGGACGTGGGATAACTTGCACACTAATGCATTGTTGGTAGAAATATGAGCTGATCTAACCATTCTGGAGAGCAATTTGGAGCAATGTTCAAAACAGTGCATACCCTTTGATCCAGTAATACCATTGTTAGGTGTATATCCCAAAGACATCCAAAAAAGGAAAAGGACCTATTTATACAAAAATATTTATAGAACTTCTTTTTGGGGTGTCTAAGAATTAGAAATTGAAGGGATTTCCATCAATTGAAGAATGGCTGAACAAGTTGTGGTATGTGATCATGGTGGAATATCATTATGCTATGAGAAATGACAAGCAGGATGATTTCAGAAAGACCTGAAGAGACATATATGGACTGACCCATAGTCAAGTGAACAAAACCAGGAGAACGTTGTACACAGTAACAGCAATACTGTTTGATGAACAACCATGAATCACTCAGCAATTCAATGATCCAAGACAATCCCAAAGGACTAATGATGAAGCATACTATTTGCCTAATTTTCCCAGCATGGACTTGTTTGTTATATATTGATGACATCTCTATACAATGTATACATGGTGCCAAAGTATGCAGTTGTTTTAATATAAAATTCAATCAATTCTACATTCAAGTACATTCAGCTTATCCCTTTAAAAAAACAAAACTTTATTCATAATTCATTTTATTATCACCTAGTTATCTTCCATTGACCTTGGGCTAGTTATATTATAACAGATTTTTATTAAATAATTATATTGATTTTTTTTTACTTAACTGTTCACCATGTCATCAGTTACTCTGTGATCAATCTTAGGATGAGATGGAACAATACAACTGACTCAAAGATAATTGAATTGAGTAATATTTCTATGTGGCTATCCATTGGTTCCTTAGTAACATTATATTCAATAAAATTCAATGAAAATCAACCTAAGCAATATTTACTGAGTACTTAATAGGTAGACCATGCTAAATGCAATGGGAGTAACAATGGATTAAGAAGATTGTTTATGGAGTCAGATCCTGGCCCTAACACTTATTAGCTGTGTGAGCCATGGTGATTCATTTAACATCTCTTAGCCTCACATCCCTTATCAGTATAATGGGGGCAGTTATGTTTGACTCACATCACAGGATTGTTGTGATGAAAATTAATGTGAGCTGTTGGTATTGCTATTATTTCATAATACACAGATTCTGACCTTAAGCAAGTCACCTAGCATTTCTGGGCCTCAATTTCATCAACTGTAAAATAAATGTGGGGAGGGAGAAGGAAGGTGTAGCCAGATGTGGCCTCTTAAGTTTCTTCTAACACTAGATCTATGATCCCTCCAGGAATTTACAGCCAGTGTTCATTGATGTCATAATCCATTATCGAGTGAGTTACAGGGAATTTGTGGTTTTAAGTTTTCTTATTTTCCTTAAGAAGGAAATAAGAATGTATTGTCCCTGGTAATAGCTGCCAGGTGGTATTGAACTGATCACATTTCAAAAGAAAATGCATCTAGTTTGAATTTTCCCAGCCCCTCTGAAGAAGCACTCCTTGCTGTGCAGATTCAGCAATTTGTTTATTATTGTAAATCGAGTTCTGAGCATGGGTTTAAACAAACCTGCTGGGGAAAATTATATGAAAATGGGTTTCAAGTATTTTTTAGCCCCCAAGATTTCAGTTTTCTCTCACCAGGGCAAGCAACCTACACAAGTCTGAGGTTTGCAGAGAGGCATTTTTCCCCCTCAACACATCTAAATTCATGTTGAGTTTTAAACCTTGGTAGAGTCCAAAATGAGGAACAAACAGTCACTTATGCAGTGCATATTGCAGAAATATCCCATAAAGATACAAGAGCTTGCATTAATCATCAGAGCTAGGACAATAGGTGACCTTTTCTAATAAGATCTGAAGCATCTAAAGTGACTATTAAATTCCACAGAAGCTGTATTTACTATACATCTGTGGCATTCATCACTGGTGAGATGTAAATGTACTGAGGCTACTAGAATTTACCAATCATGCTTCACGGAGAGTAACTATGCTGAAGAGCAGGGTATGCGTGTTTACCCCCAGATTTTGGCAACCCTTGGGTCATTACAGTGTCTTTGCAGTTTTATAATGAAAGAAGAGCAGCTGTTGAGCAAGGAAGGTTAACAAACCTTGGAAAAACATTAAAGTTAATTTGTTTTTAGGGCTTTCCTAAGCACAGAAGTTGGAAGAAGATTGTTTTATATAGATACATCAGTCTTGTGATAATCAAATCTGCAGAAACACTCATAAGATTTACACTTTGGGTTGGAAGCAGATATTACCAAGTGTGAGTTTCTGTTTCATCGGCATTTTGTAGTCACTAGAGGCTAATGTGTTGGCTTGGAAAGCAGTTTGGACTAATGACCTGAATAGAAATTTGAAAATAAGAAAATCTGAGCTCAAATACTGATGCGACTTAAAAAAAAGAAAACAAAAGAAAACCCTGAAACAGTCGGTGAAAAGGGTAAATTTCTTAGGTTTTGTCAACATGGCATAATTGGGTTAAAAGTGAAAAAAAAATCCCTCATCAAGAAGGAAAAAAGGGTTATTTAACTGAATCTAACCATTTAATTTGAAATTAATAGATTTGGTCAAATTAATGCATACACACACATCAGGGGTATTTGCATTTTAATAGGGAGTTCTTGAAGAATGTAAAGCTTCCAGGACTGAAATGCATGAATTTCTAGTGATGGAATTTTAGGAATCCTGACAGGAATTGGGGGACAGGGAAGCATGCTTTAGTACTCCTCACATGATATCATGAGAGCATCTGCCAGCTTGATTTACTTACAAAGTAAGTCTGTGTCTTGGAGGGCCTATAACTCTGGCAGTGATATGCTAATGACTGTAACAAATGCAAAATGAAGCTAGTCAGCTCTGGAGTTTACAATGAAAATTTAATACACAAGATACACTTCTTTGAACACATGTGATCAAAAGGTTCTTTTCTTTTGACATATACTTGTACGTTTCTTGTTTTATATTTTGCATAAGGTTTGAGAGGAAGGACTAATTAGGAAGCTTGGTATGCATTATGAGAAGTATATTGGCAACTGAAACCACACCTTAGCAAAAGGTAAAATTCTATAGTATTACAATTTGGACTGAACGTTTCAAAATTTGAATTCTAGTTTAAATTTCTATTTCAATTCAGCTATGTTCAGCCAGTAGTTATTAATCTCCTAATGTATGCAAGTCACTGTGCTAGGCACTTAGGAATACAATGATGAAATCAGAGGCTACCATGCATTGGAGAGAGGACTGGACCTGGAGTCAGGAAAACCTGAATTTAAATCTGACCAGAAAGC
>CM053622.1:212355660-212372221 GCA_028646595.1 Phalanger gymnotis | reverse complement strand
ACCACCCAAGATGGAGTTAAGTGATAATTGCAGGAGCCCCCACCCTCACCCTATAGTCCCTCAGGGACTAAAGAAGCATGGGTTTTAGAATCAGGGAGTAACAAAATGAAGAAGCTAAACAGGGACCTGATAGAGTATGGAGTATAGGTATATTCATGTACAAAAAATTCTCTGGGCAACCTTGAATTCCTGGGCATTATCTATAAAATGGAAACAATGCCTGTTTCATTCAATCATCAGGGATATTTAGGAGGAAATTTTTTTGTGCAGGGCTAAATAAGTTAGAATCCAGGATTGTTTTTGTATCATAAAGTATTTATATAGAGAGATAAGAAGGTTTTTACTCTAGCTAGAATACTACATAAGAGTCAAGGTTTGGTTGCTACCAGATGGGTATAATAAAGGCAGAAATATTGACAGAGTTAAAAATTGATGGCCTTGATTTTTTTCACATAGCTTTTGTTCTGACCCCTCATTTCATTTACATGCTAAATAAAAAAGGACATTGGAAATGATTTCCCCTAGATAAAAGTAATTATCTAACCCTAAATCAGTTGTCTGGGACCATGGACTTTGAAACAATATCAGATACTATTTAATTAAGAATGGTCTTAATCTTAGCTGGGAACATTTTGCTTTTAGTTGCCTAGATGAATAGTTATAACCATTGGCTCTTAGATGAAAGAATAAAAGAGCTAGGAGTCATCTTGTCAGGGAGAGGCTTTCTAGACATTACACTTTAGCAAGAGGGTGGTAAAGAAAACAGTAGTTGGCTCTGAAGAAGCTAGGTAGTTGAAGCCTATGGTAACAGAGGGTAGCAGAAAATACCTCTGTAACTTCAAACTAGAGGTACACGACATGGTAGATATATGATATCCAACACGGATGTATGAAGCTCATTCAAGATGAGTGGTTAACAGAAATCCGATGGTTAGTAGAGAGCAAGACAACAATTTAACCAGAGGACATTGGCATCTCTGTAATGTTAAAGGTGAGGTTTATATTGATTATGTGTGTGCCCTCCACATGTGTGACTTAGTCACACGAGGTTTTCCACATGTACCACTTGTATATATTCCCCGTCTATACACATTCCTTCTATTTAACTGTAGCTTAATATGCCATTTATTCATGTATGACTGTTAGAGTACTGTTGGCTTGTGGGAAGAATTCAACGCTTCCATCTGCCTTGACTATCATTTTAGTCAATGCAAGCAACCAAGGGCAATGGTTGCCTCCACAGGGATACATTATTTGGTAAAGATCTAAGATCAGAGACTTAATAGCAAGGATCTTAGAAGTCACCTCATACTCTTCTTAGAGGTTACTAGTTCTTCAGTCAGATATGTACTATACGTGTGTGCCCACCTCAAGATATGGTAATCAGTGGGCTATTGTGTCCCATATGTT
Source organism: Phalanger gymnotis (assembly GCA_028646595.1). Classification (NCBI taxonomy): domain Eukaryota; kingdom Metazoa; phylum Chordata; class Mammalia; order Diprotodontia; family Phalangeridae; genus Phalanger; species Phalanger gymnotis. Next base: position 212,370,811 of record CM053622.1, on the reverse strand, counting down.
CATGGAAGGATCCTTTTTGTCACATTATTTGCCAGACTGATGGATTAAATAACTTTTGTTTTTTAAAAAAGTATTATTTGACTGAGTAGCTAAACAACATACATAAGTAGAGTCCCCTGAGTTATGGTTTTGAGTAAGTGCTATGAAGGTACCTTGAGTCTGAAGTAGCATCTCTGGGAGTCCACATATGAGGGAGTCCCCTAGATGCTATTTATGTTACTCTTTGACATGTTTTCAATTCACTTTATTTCAATTCATTTTAATAAAGAGCTCTTCAATACATTTTTTATAAAAGGCAATATGCTAGATGAGGGAAGATGAAAAGATAAATATGGCACTTTTCCCTATCTTATGAATACTTGCAGTTTTTTAGGCATAATCAAACTTGTATATGAATAATGAAGATATAAAGTAGAATCAGATAAGCTTGTAAGAGACATACAAAGTGCTATGAGAGCTCTGAGGACAGAGAGATGATTTCCAGCTCTGGGGGATCAAAATACTTCCAGGAAAGGCAATATTTAGGCTGGGGAAAGGGAAGAAGAGCATATACAAAGCTGTTTTGTGTCAGTTCTCTGGAATAAAGAAGTCCTTCCTAGGAGGATGTAGAGCTCCTCTACTGGCCCTTGCTTTCTACAACTGGGCTCACAGGGTCATATTCACCCAGTGTAGATGCAGCTATCAATAGGTTAAGTCTTTGTCCAGTTACCCAGTTTTTGTACAAGGAAAGGACAATGGGCTGCCCAAAGTCACTGGGAAAAAAATAACTCTTTAATGAGTTCAGGTGTTGAGGATAACATACAAAACAATGAAAGTCAATTTAATGCAAAGCTTTATCTCAAGCAGTAGGGAAGGGGAGAGAGGAAAAGGGGACCTAATGAACAATTTAGGAACACACGCTAACAGAGTATAACCCACTTAAGAACAGCACTGTATTGGGGAGCAGAGAGATGGGTCCATTCATTAGGAAGGGCAGGGTGTGCTCCAAAGTGCCCTTCTGAGGGTGGGGCTCTTATATTCTGTTTATGGGTAGCCTCCCTGAAACTGACTTAGTTGCACATCAGGGGCCAGGGCAAAATATCATTTTGAAGGGATTGTTATCAGAGTGAAAAACAAGCTTGTGGTAGACAAAATATTATTTGGGGGACGCAGCTGTACTAACCTTCATAAATGTTACTGTCAGTATCTTTTCATGAGCATGTTCAATAAGCTTACAGCTTCCCTTAAGAGCAGACTGTCATGATGGCCTCAAAACCATCAAGCCCAACCTTACAACAATAATTTGCAGGCATAGATTCTATAAGTTACAGCCTCCCTCAAGGGGAAACTGTCATAGTGGTCTCAAGACCACAAAGCCTAATCTTTTAACATAGGTACAGCTAACAGGTGGGCAAATAGGGAGGAAAGAGTTTGGAAAATGGTGAATTACAAAGTTTGTGCAAAGGGGCAGATTGCAAGAAGAGCATGGAAAGGTTTGCTTTTACTAGTGCTGTGCTTTCATCTCCCCTTCATTCTTATTGTTTTAAAAATCCATTATTTAAAAAACTACTTTCTAAGATTAATAATAAATGCAAATACATACTAAGAAAATCAGCTCCTTATACAGTACTCCTTATAGACAGAGTACAGAATCTTAAGTAATAAGCTAGATTTTTTGTATTTTTTTCCTCTTAATGATATGTATTTAATAGACAGGCAGATCTCTTGTCTCTAACATACATATGTTCCTGCATAATATAACTGATAAAAATGAACATATTTTTCTGATTTTTCTGAGACATCAAATAATGTCTTTCAAGGAACTTGATTTTCTTCTATTAACATCATGCATCTTCTTACCTATTCTATAAGTTGCCACCTTAATAGTTCCAGATTAGACATTTTATAGGATGTGAATGAATGATTGGAAGAGAATTAATGAAAGCATTTCAATTTCCATAAAAATCTTCTTTTAAAATTTTAATAAAAGGGACAAAGTTCCAATGTCAATTGAAGAACCATTTTCTTTTTCCAGACATTTTGTCTCAACCACATATCACACTTGAGGAAGACAAATACTGTTCTTTCTTAAAGAACTCATTTTTTCCCCACGATGGCATCTTTGAAGTCTGTTATTTGTCATTGCTCTCAGCAGGAAGTACAGTGGCTGAGCACAGCTTAACATGCCATTTATTCAAGTACTACTCTTGGAGTACTGTGGCCTGCAAAAAAGCTGAGCAATCCACTCTGCCCTTGACCACCATTTTAGCCACTGCAAAGTAACCAAGGGCAACAGTTGCTTATATGAGAGACAAAATACTGTTTGTGTGTGCTAAAAATCTAAAACATCTATTTGATACTAGAAAGGATCTTAGAGGTCACCTCATTTAATTCTCTTGGTTTATAGATGAGGAAACAAGGATGGAGAAGTTAAGCAACTTATCCAAAGTCGCAATCATAGTAAAGTCCTCAGATTCCTAATTTAGAATTGTTTCCATTGTCCACAATGTATGAAGAACACAAAAAGTCCAATAAATATAATCCTCATTCTTCTGCCATCTATTCCTTGCCTTTTCTGTCAGTACAATTTCCCCACAATGATCCTATGCATAATAATGGTTGTGTCATAGCACAAGGCTCAAGTAGGAATATCTGAGGCATAGCAATATTCTGCTACAGTTCAGTAACATCTTTCAACAGCTGATGCTTCAGACTGCTGAACAGGAAGCCAACACTCATTAGCAGTGAGCCAAATTCTTCCTTCATTAACACTGAGATTCCAATATATGCACTGTGATAATAATAACTCTTCATCATAGAGCTACTAGAACCAAGGAACTTAAAACATTTTGTTAACAAGACCAGAGCACCCACCCCAAGTCTGTTAATAGCCTGAGCTCTCTCTTGCTTGGTGGACTAAATTCCACTGAATAAACTCTAAATTTTGCTCAAGGGAGAGATTTAATGAATACTATCAACCACATGGACTTCCAGGGTAAATTCTAGCTGAATAACTCCATAGAACGCAATCAAAATGACTCCTATACATTGCAAATATTAGTCTTAATCATATCTTTAAAGATACAAGATACAGAAACATTCCTGGAAAAATACAATAGAGTGAATCAAGTGCTGGATTTAGATAAATAGATAGCCTGGCTCCAAATCCTGCTTCTGTGGAAACACTGGCAAGTTGCTTAAACTCTACAAGCCTCATTTTCTTCACCATTAAAATGAAGATAATAACACCTTCAGTATCAATATCATAGAATTGGCTTAAACGAGATAATATGTATTAAGCCCTTTACAAACTTCAGTGTTTCCTGTAAACGTCTGTTGTTATTTTCAATGGGGCCATCATTTCCCAAACTACCGCTAGCGACTATTACAAATGATCAGATAAGGGTAGATCTTTGAGAATGGCAGCATTGCCACTGGCCCTGCTTCCAACTTGGCCCCTGTATTCATGGCCCAGGGAAACAACTCTTGTGGAGATGTTACCTGGCAGCCACACCAACTGAAGACCTGGTAAAGAAAGTTCTGGCTAGGAAAGTCATTGACAATGTCAAATGGCTCAGTAACAGAAAGTACTAGGTTTAGTTAGTGGAAATGACATTAAAGAAAAGCATTACCATCTGCTTTATAACTATATCCATGGCCCACAGCATCTTTCCATCTGACTTGTAGCTGAAATCTCCTTTATATGATGGCTCCCCCTATTAGAATTAGAGTTTCTTGAGAGCAAGGACCATTTTGTTTTTCTTTTTGTATCACCAGGTGTATTGGTAATTAAGGTAGGACTTTTTTACTGTTTTCTCTTTTAGAATGCCAAAGTAATCAAGTGCCTTTGATTAAGTCTTGCTAGGTGCTAAGGGCTAGGACCACAGCCTTTTGCTGATTAGGTGTGAAGCTTTTGGGCATTAAGAAGGGTATATAAATTCAGAGATTAGCATTTCCTTCGGGGCTCTCACTCACTAGAAGAATGTCCTGTGTTTTGACCAGATGAGACTCTGGGTAGCCACTGGAGCCCCCCAGCTTTGAAAAAACCCGGATGTTGGTGCTTCTCTGTTAACTGTGTATTGTGGTTTTGTCAGACAGAAATCTGTGTGTTGATTCAAGTTTATTTGCTCTGTTTATATAATGTATGTTTGTAATTTCTGTTTGTATTTGCTCTGAAGTTCAGGGTGCTGGCTTTCCCACCTGAACTAAGTGAATGATATATGTATCTTTAATTAAAGTGAGATTATTAACCCCTTAAAGTTGCTTTCCTTAGAAAAGCTGATCAAATAATCTGTGCTGGCAGCTCTTGTTGCTGGTCTTGTCGGATCTTACACCTCAGTGGCAGCTGCCAGAAACATCGTTGTTGTACCAGGGCTTAGCATGACACTTTCCACATAGTGACCAATGATTAATACATGTTCATTCATTCATTCATGTCCAATAGAGACATATACTGGGCCCAGCAATACCTCCCATGCAGCCACTAGAGAATAAGCAAAAAAGAGCCAAGGAATCCTCCTTGGTCCACCTGGAGAAGAACAGGTGACAACTATTTTTCTGTATAGTAGAGAAGAGGAGAGATCAGAACCCCTAGAAAACCCTCTCTTCACTGCTTCTGTCCCAGTTCAGGCATATGCTCCTCCTAAGCAAGTTTCTCTTTGCTTTGCCTATATTGGCTCTTCCCCTTGAGAGATCAAAGCAACATGGCATCTTCTACATTTTAAGCTTTAGGGCAGATATAAAGGACAGAGGAAGTCTCTTTTTAAGAGAATATCTATTTCAAATCATATCTTCCCCTGTTAACAACAGAAATCCACCTCCTTAGTTAAGTCACATACATCTCATTGGGACCATTCATGTTCTGGCTGGAACTGATCCCTTTTCCACGCTACAGTTAGAAACTCCTATGAGAAGGCAGTATGTAGTACAGTGTAGAAAGGACATTAGCCCGGAGGTCAGAGGACTGGAGGTGAATCCCATCTATAATGCTGCCTAATTGGGCAAATCATTTAATTTCTCTGAGTTTAGTTTCTTAATCTGCAAAATGAGGATAGTAACACTAAGGCCTACCTGTCTGCCAACATTATTGTTATGATGATCAAATGAGAAAATATATGTAAAGGAATTTTATGATCACAAAACAGCATAGAAACATTCCATTAATATTATTAGTTCATATCACTATTATTGTTAGTGGTAATGACTAGTTGTGGTGGTGGTGCTGGTGAGAGGAGGAGGAATAATCTCTGAATGGGATTTCACTGGTGTGCAGAAGTCCTATTAAGGAAAATTCTACTAAAGCTGATAATAATGGCAGCCAACATTTCTACAGCTCTCACTATGTGCCAGAGACTGTGCTAGGCACAGTTTACAATTATTCTCATTTGATCCTCAACCCTGAGAGGTGGGTGCTATTTTTAAAGATAGGGAAACTGAAGCAATCAGAAGATAAGTGGTTTGTCTAAAGTCACATAGCTGGTAAGGGTATCTGAGGCTGAATTTGAACTCAGATCTTCCTGACTCCAGGCTAGGTGCGCTTTGCATTGTGCCACCTCACTGCCAACTCTTCTGAAAATAATTATGTTAATGAGTTGCTTGAGACATTCTGGAGTTAAGTGATTTGCCCAGAATTAACTCCTCTACTATATGACAAAAGTGGGACTTGAACCCAGGTCTTCTCGAACCTGAGGCCAGTTCTTCATTTACTATGTCATGCTGCCTCTTAGCCTATATTACTGGGAGTTGTTCTTGCCAAATATGAGGCATATTTCCATCCTCCTCCCCTCCTCCTCCTGGGTAATATCTGGTTTGTGATGAAGAGCCTCCTGAAACATGCTAAAATAGAGCATCACATTCATTAACATAGAGACAACTCATATACCTTCAGAAGGAATATAGAAAACATCGCTAGAGATTGAAAGCTTTTTTGTAGGTTTTTTTGGTGAAACTTAATGATATGAGTAATGTTTTTAGCATTGATATCAGGGTAGGAATTTCATATGATAAAGTCAGTAATGTGAAATGGCTGATTAGGAAATTGGTGTCAGAGAATGGGCTGTATGGACTGCACTTTCAAAAACTGGAATGACAGGATAAGAATGGAGTGCATTTAATGAGGGTTGGTGAAAAAAAATACATTTCCCTATTGAACAAAATGGATTCTAAATGGAAAATGAAGGGGAAGAAAGAAAATTGCCCATCTACATCTGCTAAGGCAGAGATCGAAGAGGAGATCAGGTAAAACTTAGGAAGAATATCAGTGGAGAGGCCTATTAATTTATAGGAGACAATATCCAGGAAAAGGGCAATAACATAATTCAAGGCTTCAGATGTCAAAGCGCAACAAAGAGAACAAAAGATCTTAACGCAAAGAGATAAATTTAGCCTCATGGGCATCACTGAGATTTGGTGGAATGTGATTCATAACTGAAATGCAGAAATACAGAGGTATACCTTATTCAGATGGAACAGATTCAATTAATAGCGTGATGGAATAGCATCATATGACAACAGGAATATATACTTGTGAAAAAATCCATGAGTGAGAGGAGGGAGTGGATGATTGTGAATATTATGGTTAAAAATCAGCAGAGTGAGAAACAGAAGTGATATTGTGGAGGTAGCACACTACAGAGCTCTTGGTCCAAAGTGGAAAGTGCACAATGAATTCTTCTCACACCTTGGGCAAGGAGGCCTAATGTAGTAGAGATGGAGGACTTCAGCTGATTGAATACCTGTTGAAGCCCTTTCTCTGCTTAAAGCAGAGCCTCTGCCAAAGCCTAATATTTTCTTTTTTTTAATTGAAAAAAGGATTTATTTCTTATACAAAAATATTTCCTTAAAATAGTTTAATCAAAATATAGAAATGATGCATGGCATCATATAACTTAAGAACTGGAAGGCACCTTAGTCCAAGTCTCCATTTTTACAAATGAGGAAGCCCAGGCCCATAAGTTTTAGTCAAATTCCCAAGCACAACAGGAAACAGAACTGGGATCCAAACCCCACTCTCTGGACTCTGAATTCAATGCTCTTTAAGCTCAATTATTTATTATTCCATTGTTTCAGTCATATCCAACTCTTCGTGACCCCATTTGGTATTTTTTTGGCAAAGATACTGCAGTAGTTTACTACTTTCTTCTCCAGCTCATTTTTACAAGTGAGGAAACAGAGGCAAACAAGGTTAAGTGACTTGCCCAGGATCACACAGCTAGAAAGTGTCTGATGTCAGATCTGAACTCACAGAGTTGAGTCTTCCTGACTCCAGGCTCTATCCACTACACCACCAAGCTACCTTTAAATGATTGAAATGCAGTTATTAAATATGTTATATTCATAACTATACAAGCATATGTGCTCATGCCTGTATACATCTATGTATACACACAACACATTCACATGCACAATGTACATTCACATAATGTATGCATGTCTATATGCATATACAAATATGTATATGCAGTTACATATATATCCATACAACATATGTATAAATACGTGTATGTGTGTATAAAACAATGTTAAGAACCCTCACATTAAGACCCTGTTGTCTAAAGAGACTGATGTTGATACAGGGAACTCACAGATCAAATTTGAGTAAAATTTTTAAAAAATTGGCAGAAGATAGAAACAGATCAGACAACTGAGGATAAACAGAAGAATGATATAGCCCTATCAGAATAATATCAAGAATACTGAAGGGTAGAAAGTGGTGATGAATGATAAACACAGCAAAAAAAATGAATTATTCAAAGTGAAGCTGGGGGCAACTGCAAGAACAAAGAAGTCTGACCATGACTTGGGTTGATTGGCATGAAGATAATATAAAGAAGGAAGGACTTTCTCTACCAAGGAGAATTATTATTAAACTAAAAGATACAGTTGACAAAAAGAATCGAAATTCAAGATAAGTGAGGAAGGAGTGAAACACCACTTATCTGCCTTTAATTAATTCAACTAAGCCTGGATGAACTATAGGTTAGATATTCTTAAACTTGTAGGAAGATGCTGAGCTTCTATATTTCAAAAATCATGGGAAAGGGAAGAGATTCTGGGCAACTTGAAACTGGCCAATGTTAATTTCAAAAGAACGAGAAGAAGGAGGAGGAGGAGGGGGAGGATTCGTTAAGTTATTTAGTGGAGCACTTGACATCGAGTCCTAACAAATTTTTTAAATTTACTATTAAAGTCGTAGTTTCCAAGCATCTAGAAAGAATCATCACAAAGTCATCACAAATGACCAATATGACTGTCAAGAACAAATTATGTCAGACAAACCTCATTTCCTTTTTCGATGATGGTACAGGCTAGTAGACTGTAGAAATGCTAGATACTGAGCAATGTATTTGACAAGAGTAATTTTTTCTTACAAAAGTAAGGTACTGAAATAACTGTCTTTACCTTCTCCCACTATAGGCTATCTCAGACGTTTTCTGGAGCACTTGGGCTGTGGGGTGGGATTCCAGCTGCAGGTGCTATCAACAGGGACTACCTCTGCCCTCCCAACCTTCCTGCCAGTAACTTCTTTCTCTTTTTTCTTCCTGGCCTGACGCCGACTACTCCATTCCTACCCTTAGGAGAGAACCCAGAATCCCCTCTTCATTCTCACTGTTAGGCCCAAACCTTTCTTCTCAGTGGTGGTAGGTCACTCCTGTGGGGCAGACACCTCACCGTATCCTAAGAATTCCTAGTCCTTTCCATCGGCTCTGTGTCTGAATTTGCCTACTTAGCTTGTATTCCAATTAGTATGTGAGCTCCTCAAGAGGAATTGTCTTCTTTTTCTATTTGTAACCCTAGCATTTAGAATGATTCTTGGGGCAGCTAGGTGGTGCAGAGAGTAGAGCACCGGCCCTGGAGTCAGGAGGACCTGAATTCAAATGTGACTTCAGACACTTGACACACTTACTAGCTGTGTGACCTTGGGCAAGTCATTTAACCCCAATTGCCCTGCCAAAAAAAAAAAAACCCTAGAATGATTCTTGCCAAATAGTAAGCACTACTAAATGCTTTTATATTCATTCTTATGCACAACATGAAGAGATGTGGGATGGATGATATTATAGTTAGGTTGATTTAAAGCTGGTTGAATAATTGGACCTAAACAGTAGCTATTAATGTGTTTATATCAATCTGAATTTCTCTGGTTCAGTGCCATAGGAGTCTGTTCTTGTTGTTATTTTGTTAAATATTTTTCTTCTGACTTTGTTTTATTGTGTTTTTTTGATGTCTTACGGAGTCATTAGCATCCACTTGTCCAATTCTAATTTTTAAGGAATTATTTTCTTCAGCAAGCTTTTGTATCTCTTTTTCCATTTGGCCAGTTCTGCTTTTTAAGAAGCTCTTTTTTCAGAGAATTCTTCTGCTTCTTTTGTCACTAAGCCAATTCTCTTTTTTAAGGAGTCCTTTTTCCCAGAATTTTGTGTATGTCTTTTTTACCAAGCTGATAATTCTCTATAATTTTCTTGCATCACTCTCATTGATTTTCTTAATTTTTCTTCTATTACTCTTATCTCTTTCTTTATCTCTTTCAGGAATTTTTGTTTGGGTTATGTCCAATTAGCATTTTCTTTGAAGCTTTGCTCATAGCTATTTTTTACATTGCTGTATTCTTATGAGTTTGTGTCTTGATCCACTTTGTCACCATAATAGCTTTTTATCGTTACATTCTTTATTGTTTTTACAATCTATTTCTTGACTTTGAACTTTATGTTAAAGTTGGGCTCTGCTCATCTAGGGGTGGGAACACACTGTGACAAGCTTCAGGATTTTTGTGCTACTGTTTTCAAAGCTAATTCTGAGGGTCTGCAAGTTTTCTGTGCTTCCTAGATGATATGACCTGGGGAGAGATGGGGTCACTTCTCTCCTTCCCTGTACTCTTGTCTTTACTTAGGAAAGGCCCCTGCTCCCATGGAGCAGTGAACACTAGTGCTCCTCTCTGCATTGGAACTGGGACTAAGCCCCTGCTCACTTAAGACTGATCATAAATACTCCTCTCCATCCTAGAATTGTGTCTCAGAACTATGTATGGGCAATAGAGCTTCTAATCAGTGCCAGCTTCACCCAGTGCCAGCAAAGGGTCCCTTGTAATCTCTTTCTGATCAATTGTCTGACCCCCATACCATATCTGGGCTGAGAGCTTTGAAAGCAGCTGCTGCTAGTACTGTGGAAATCCCCAAGAATCACAGCTGGTGTCGCTGCTGTGTGCACTATGGGCTGCCATGACCGTGGTGTCATAGACCTTTTCGGATGACATCCTAAGCTATCTTAGGCTGGAAAATGTCTCACCCTTTGTTGCCCTTGCCACTCCACAATGTGATTTGAGTCATTATTCTAAAGTTTTTTGGAGGGAAAAGTAAGAAAAATTTGGCTGGGTTGCTACCTCTATTCCACCATCTTGACTCTGTTACCTTTGTTCAATATTTTTTATTAATAACTTGAATGACAAAAAATTTATCAAATTTGTAGGTGATAGGAAGCTTAAAAGGATATATAACATATTGGATTATAGAATTGGAGTCAAAAAAGTCATTGGCAAGCTAGAATTATAGGTTGGAATAAATGCAATGAAGTCTAATATATGTGTTCATTCTAATAGTGATAAATGTGAAGTCTTTCAATTGGATTTAAAATATAAAAAACAGATGTAGAATTATGAAAGATTGACTAGAACACAATGCATTAAGTGTTTTGAAAAGCTACTGCTTTGTAAACCTTAAAATGCTACACATAATTTAATTAACACTCATTAATTGGATTTATGAAATACTATTTCAAAGTGACTGTGCATGTTGCTTTGAGGGATATGAAGTTCACTAAGACATAGACCTTTTTCTCAAGGAACTTACAATCTAACAGGTAGAGAAAAGACATTCTCAAAAATCAATATTGTCAGTTTCCTGATTTTGACATCAGTTGACTTCTCTGTAATGGCCAGGGAGTGAGAGACTGAGACTAGGAACAATTAATTGGCTCATTGGAAGAAAACTCACCTGATGAAGGGAGGTGGTATAAAGTCCAAACCGAGACTCAGGTGAGCAAACAGAAAGACCAGGTGAGATCAAAATCTGGAATTTCCAAAGGCAACTGGCCAAAGGAATATTCAGCAAGTTCTGAAATTATTTTGAGAGTTAAAGTTACAAACTCCAAGGAGGTCTGCATCAATCAAGGTTAAGAAAATGAGAAGCAGGTGAAAAATTACAAGGCAATAGAAACTTACAATTTGGCTCTCATGAGAAATTAGAGTCTAAGAGAATCTGGTGTCCATGTAGTAACACACAACTTCTGCTCTCTGCTGTAGCCATAAAGCTGTGTGTCCAACAACTAGGCAGAATGTGATAAGTGTCATAAGAAAGGTAAATCAGAACAACTGTGCAAGTTCAGAGCAGAGACAGAAAATTTCATAAAAGAGTTGGATTTTGAGATGGACTATGGAACACGGGTAAGATTTGGTTATGTAGAAATTGAAAGATAGTTGATCCAGAAAAAAGGGGGCATTTACAGAAAAGCAAATAGTACAGTTTGGTTGTAGTGTAGGTTTTGTAAAGGGGAGAGGTAGAAGAACAGGCTAGAGGGAAAAAGCTGCCATTTGAATTCATTGATCAAAAATTCGGACTTTATTTAGTAGGTAATGGGGATCTAGTGAAGATTTGTGAGCAGTGAGTGAGTAGGTTGAACCAATAGAACTCTCTCTGTTATGGGAGATGAACTGAGGAATACATTGCCATAATTAATGCTAATGGACTCTGTTTTAATGAATGAAATCAATCTCTTTATTGAATGAAAATACATATGTGGAGGTATATGGAATCTACTTGCTATCTATCACTCTAGAGTCTTAAAGTCTTCAAACTTTTGATATGAAAATGACATAAACGTTGTTGGGGTATTCCACCATCTGGGAGATTCATGGTATCGTATTGATTTGACAGCAATTCTTGAGGTGATCCAAGACTTGAGAGTAAAGGTGAACCTATGTATAATAAACAGTATGAATCACCACAATTACATAATTTAATAAGTAGATCCAAGAAGTGGCCCAATATGGGCCAGGCAGGTGTAAACATAAAAAAAATCACTACTCAAAAAAATCAAATATAATACTTGGATTGTATAGACATAGGAAAATAAAGGGTAAGTTAGAGTAAGTCAGAGTACCAAAAAAACCACTCAAAACCTTCCCAGCCTTTGAGGTGCTCTGGACCATTATAGAGCTCATATGACTGAAGTTGTGCTTTTCTGGCAACAGTGTAAAAGCTATTTCTGAATCCCTACTGATTTGTTGACGTGGTATGTGAAGTACTTTACTATGGAAAAATCAGCTTTAGCAGTCTTTAAGTGATGCATTTTATGCCCTCTAAAGAATTTATATATAAAATTATGTATTATCTATCTGTTTATGTGTCATCACCCTAATGGACTGGATGCTCCATGAGAGCTGGAATCAAGTCTCTACTCTAAAACTTTGCATTCCGTCCAGTACCTTGAACTGTGCACAAAGAATCTTTGTTTCATCTGAGTGAACTGAAGTTACCTAAAATCAAAACAAGTGGCTACTTTACTAGAAGTTCAGCTAAGTCATTACTAGTCATAAACACTGGACATTTATTATTCTCTGAGTTAACATTAATAAAAATGTAAGTGGAACTAGCTGTATGGTCTAAAAAAATCACTTTTTGTAAAACATAAAAATATATTTTCTTCCTTTTCAAGAAAGAATAAGATGGCTTGATCGTCATATACAAATATTTATTGAGTGCTCAGTACATACATGAAACCTCATACATCTGGGCTCTAGCTAAGACTTTTCTTATTGGTATTCTTTGTAGGAGAACATTTTCAAGAAGGGAAAATAACCTTTTGCTGCATGATAATACATTTCCTCCCTTGTACATTATGAATTCAAATCAGTTCAACCAACGTTTGTTAGGTACTTCTTTTATGCAAGGCATTGCTTTTAAGTATTGGAGAAACAAGGACAAACACAAAAAAGTTCCTGCCTTCTAGTAGCATGCATTTTACTAATAGGACATAAGCCTCTTTCTCATCATTGCTATATTTGTTGAACATGGCTCTTCAGAACACCTTTAGAGCTGGAAAAGATCTTAGGGATTATCTAGTCCAGGGGTGGGAACCTGCCTGGAATGCTCTCCCTCGTCTACCCCAACTACTGTACTGACCTCCCTGTCTTCCTTTAAGTCTCAACTAAAATCTCACCTTTTACAGGAAGCCTTCCCCAACCTCTCTTAATTCTAGTACCTTCCCATGTTAATTATTTCACCTCCTTGCATATATTTGTATGTATATTGTCTCCCCGTTTTGTCTGTTTTTGTATCCCCAGTGCTTAGCCCAATACCTGGCACATAGTAGGCTCTTGATAAATGTTTAATGATTGATTGATTTCACAGGTGAGGAGAACTGTAACTCTAGAAGTTAAGTGATTTGCCCAAGGTCACACAAAGAGTAGGTAACGATATTAAGATTTGAACTCAGGTAATTTGATTCCAAATCCAATACCCTTTCCACTATATCCTATCACCTCATGATTTATAACTCTGGGCAATCTTCATTGATTAGGTCTGCTTTTAATGAGACCAATTTGAAGGGGAAGCTGGGTTCACAGTGGATAGAGCGCTGGCCCTGGAGTCAGGAGGACCTGAGTTCAAATTTGGCCTCAGACACTTACTAGCTGTGTGACCCTGGGCAAGTCACTTAACCCTGATTGCCTTGAAAATAACATGAAACCAGTTTCAGAAGGCAAGTCATTTGCCTTATCCTGGTTAGTTTTACCCAGAGCCAGTTTCTGTTGCTATAGGCTGTTTCCTAATCCTGGCACTGCAGATGGCTAGCCCATAGTTTCTACACTTATGAACAATTCATCTCATTTCCCATGGCATTAGGTTCATGGAATATTAATGGCAGCTTTCCCCACTTAGCTTTATCTGAAATCAGAGGCAGAGTCCATGTAATACTAAGTAACTTATTGGAAAAAAGAGGAGCAGATTAAAATTGATAATGTTGTTGTTCCAAGGGGAATATTAATATCAGAATCAATCACATTGTTTGATTTTTAGCCTCTGATCAAAATGAAGCCTCCAGTCTATCACTGAATGATTTAAATTGTTTGATAGGAATCATTAAGGAAACCAAATGGATTGGTTCTGTCTCTGACCCTTTTTGTGGATCACTTGAGCAGTCCAACCAGGCACGATGGATGTTTCATGGCTAACAAAATGGCTTTTTGAAAGTGCCCTCACATTTAGTCCATCAGAGAAAATAAGATCTTGTCAATTGAAAACAAATTGTATTTAAAACAAAGGAAAGTGTCCTCATAGAATCATAGGTCATAGGATCAAAGATATAGAACCAAAACAAGAATCTAGAACCAGGCCATCTAGTTCAAACCCGCTTATTTCACAGATGAAGAACTGAGGCTCAGAGATGTAAAGTGATTTGCTTAGTCATGTACGTAGTGGAAGCAAGATTCAAACCCAAGTCTTCTGACTAGATTCAGCATGCTTGGAAGGACATAGGTGGTTTTGAGAACTACCATGCCAAATACTTTTCCAGAGTACTCTGCTAGAAAGCACCAGACAGACAAACAGATAAGAAAATTTTGTACTCCTTGTAATACTATTGTCCAGGAAGTCATGAAAATGTTTATGACGAAGCTTAGAAAGGTGGCTGACTAGGGACTGGACCCAGCCAGTTTATCATGTTGGTATAACATGTTGACATGTGACATGCATGTAACCGATTTTACTTCACCTCACCTTTTTTCATTTTACTTTATTCATAGGAGCACAAACAGCCATCATTTGGAACTTAGAATTTACCTCAAAAAAGTGGCATTTTATAGACCTAACCACATATCACTATGTGATTAGTGGTAAAAAGCATATATAGGTAGAGAAGGTTTCTGTTCTTGTTCTTGTTATTTTAATTGGGAACTGTGAGGGAAAAGGCTCCCGTATTGTTAATGTATTGTTGATGGAATGGGAAGATCTTTCCCATCCATTAATAGGCCCATGTGACCCGCTTGAGTCACGTGGAAGCCTGAGTCACATGAGTCTGGGTCACATGAGGCTGTGGTGGGAGGAGCTTGCAGAACCTGTGGAGCCAGAAGTTGGAGTGAGTTGGAGCTTGGGTGGAGAGAGGAGGCAGCAGAGAGAGCAGA
>CM053622.1:212335768-212355160 GCA_028646595.1 Phalanger gymnotis | reverse complement strand
ATGGACGACATGGTTCACAGGGTCACAAAAGAGTCTGACAAAATTGAACAACTGAACAATAGGGGTTTAAATTAGTTGTGCTTAATATAAAATCTTTAGAATTATTTCAGAAACAGATCCCTCTATTTGTTACTTGGTGTGGATTTTTAAAGGAGACAGACTGGTCCTGCTTTTGACCACCGGCAAAGTGGTAGAGTCTTAAGTGTGACCTCTTGCATAACTTGCCCTGTGGAGTTCTTACTTTGAGTTTCTACTATATAAACAACACTTTTTTTCTTGGGAAATCAGGAAGGAAGACAAATCAGAGGTTTTGTTTCAACTGCACAGAATTCTTGGAAATTTTTATTCTTTCTCCCTGCTCCTTTAGGAATATAAATTTTTAGATTTTAGCAACAATATTCCAAGGAAACACCTTTACCAATGCAGTTAGACCACAACTCCAGTTCTTTAGGGAATAGTCACCTCAATTCCTGTCAAATGGGATAGAAGCCTTGATCAGCATCTCCTTGATTCAGTGGGCATGCATGCACCTTTGTTATTATTGGAAGTTGTGGCCCTAATATTGCAACTCCCTGGCCTCATTTCATTTATAAATATACTTTGGCAGAAGTATTGGTTTCATTTCTGGGGCAGGGCAGGGGAGAATCATGTTTCTGGCCTGACACTTGATGCGGGCAGGGTGGGCAGAGAAAAATTTCCAGACAGATATTTTGGATTCTTTTCTCTAGCCCTCAGATCCAGACATTGGGTCAAACAGTTGTGGCACAAGCTACAAGTCAGCAATTGGAAAGCAGAGAGGATAAGACTTTTGACTTCTCAAGCATTAGTGGAATCAAAGACCCAGCTGCTGTGTTTTGGCTTGTTCGCCTCAGCATTACACAGTTATGTCTCAGTAGGAAAGACTCAGTGCATTAATGCTCCATTAAAGCAATAAATTTACAAAAAAGTGGCACTGAGTACATCCCTGATAGACCAACCAAATTACCCTCATTCTACAGTCAACACTAGTTAGAAAGAAAGAAGACAGAAAGGAAAGAAGAAAAAAGAAGGAAAGAAAAAAGAAAGGAAGAGAAAGGAAGAAGGAAGAAAAGAAAAAAAGAAAGATTAAAAGATGTACACGAATAAAAAAGTCAGCAGTGGCTTTCAAAGGGTGTTTCATTTGTCCTGGATGTGTCACAGAAGAAGCAGGTCTGTTATTCTAGTTTCAGGATAAGTATGTCTCGTCTCCTTTTGCTGCTCTTTGGCATCCTTGATCAATGCTGTTTCCAGGAGGTTTAGGGGATTTTGTTGTTGTTACTGAAGTTCCTCTTCCTCTCAATGATGCAAATACCAAGAGCTTTTGGAGCATACAGTCCAATTCAGTTCAATTCCATTCAACTCAATTCAACCAGCATTCATTCAGGCCTACAATTCTTTGTGCTTGGAACTGCAGATACAAAGGGGATGAAAAGGAACTAGTCCCTGTCCTCAGGGAGTTTATAGTCTGCTAGAGACATACAACATGTACACAGATAATACCAAATACATACAAAATAAATTCACAGTAATTTTGGTGGAGGAGCACTAGAAGTTGGAAGAACAAGGAAAGGTTTCTTATAGGAGGTGTTGTTCACCCTGAAACTTTCAGGGAGCTAAAAATTCTAGCAGGGAGAGGAGAGGAGGGAGACCATGCCAAGCATGGGTGACCACCAACTGGAGAAAAAACACATATAACTAGCCTTGGGATCAACTGTCCCTGTTAATTATTATTTCCACACCATGTTAATAGTTTTAAAAGTAAGGAATACATCAAATGCTTACCTTCCTGTGGCATGCAAAATGCAGCCATAACTGTACTACCTGCATTATTTATAACCCCCAATGGGGCAGATGAATGGAGTAATACCTAATAAGCAGGACCAAGGCAGACCCATGGGAAACCATGCCATTTTACAACAGATCTCTTAATTTATTTTTAAAACAGCAATTGCTATGGCTTTTAGATACTGTGGAGGTACGTTTTTTTCATCTCATACCTCAACTTGGGGATAAATATCATTATGGATGATCATTTAATCTCATGTTTTATTAAAACACTTAATGCAAAGCCATGTTATAGCTGAAGGTGAGGCTCAGAGGCTGGCCTAAGAAGCTCTCCTCCAGAATGCAGTAATGAGTGAATTAGCACATTAATCTCTGTACAAAGGCCCTTTAGAGATTTGTCTGCCTCCTGTGGTTTCTCTTTTCCCTGAAATGTGGAGCGAGTAGAGTTTCAAACAAAATCCTCCCTTGTTCAACATTTCACATTTTCAGGTACATTTCTGTCAAGACAAGGCTGCTATGGTGACATGTGGAGTGGCATTTCCCTTCAACTTTGTTCTCTGTCATGTCAGTTAGAAGAGCAGAGGCTTGATATGGTACATGCTGAGTTGTCACCAGGCCAACAAACACATCTGAGAGGCATCCAGGCCACCTGTGTTACACAAAGTGACATTCCCCCAGATAATGAGTCTGTTCTCTGCCTGATATCAGCTTAATTTCACCCACAGGGCAGATGAGAAGAAGAATTCTCGGTAGCGTCTACCCTATGTGGCAAGAATCCAGCCTGGAGATGGTACCTAGCCTGCTGAGTGCACTTAAGAAACTCCAAGAGGACAAAAGACCAGAGGTCAAGATAATATTCTTTTGACCAGTTGCTTGTCTGCTCCATGAGTCATCACACCCTGTTTTCTGTTATTCCGGGAACTGCCCAAACATATAACGCTGCACAGAAATGGAAGCTTGCTTCTGGATCAGGGGACACAAATGCTATTCACCTGTGTATCATCAATGTTTTCCTTGCTTTGACAGATGTTTCAAGTTGACAGATGTTTTCAGCGCAGGGATTAATGCTAACACATCCACAGTAAACCATGGTTAGTGTAAGAAATACATGAAGCTTGAAATGTGACACTTTTTTTAAGCATACAGAATTAGTTTACCATTTACCAGCATTCTCTGAGGTTTCTAATCCTATGGAGCTAAGAGAGCCTTAAATGTCTCTGTGGTTAACTTGGATACTTTTTCCTTGGTAACAAAAAGCAATAGACCTTATAGCTGCTAAAGCCAAGTGTATCCTGCAGTGCAGGCCACTCACCAAATGATTGTTGTTACTATTAGAATTATCATCAGGGAGTTCAAGGACTAGGGAGTCATTTAAAATGGCCTTGGAAAATATGTTGAAAGTATTGCCTCAAACCATTTTCCCTGGTGCTCTTTCTTTGTCTTGGTGCTCTAATAGACGATACAGGATAAAATACACTCTGTATATTTATAGCATGTCCAGAAAATGCCACCGTGCTTATGGCTCTGACATTGTTTTCATTAGAGAGGGATACTTTGGGGGATATAAAAACCAACTCTCAAACTCTGCTCTGTGTAGGAACTCCCAATGATGAAAGCTTTTAAGAAATGCTGAAGGGTTTCTGTGAAGATCTAGAATAGCTATTGATAAATTGCTTGGTGGTGAAACAGGAAACGTACCCCCTGGCAACCCAGCGTCCTAACTGGAATCCTGGTCATGCTATAGCCTCCCTCAGGGACCTGAGAATGCTCGTGTGTGGAATCTCACCTAACCATTTCAGCGACTCCCTGATGCTTGTCATTAAATCTGAGAGAGACATCAAAGATTAAAAAAAAAAAGGTAAGTGGCCTTTCCACTTGCGATCCTGCCCGTCCTGCTGTTCCCATACACCTGCTCCCTGTACCGTGGGTCGCTGGAGAAACACTATCTTTTTTCTCTTTAAGGTCCATCACACACTGGAGACCATAGCTCTTATGCTACTATTAAAAATTTCTAATGCTGCTCTTCCCAACAGCTTTGTTCAAGGATGATGAGCATACCAAGCTTAGGGCTAGCAGGACATATCTTTGGCATGTCTCAGCATTCAGCTTTCTCCAATTCTTTCTCATTCCTTGACACCCCCAGCCAAATTGAGTAAACTATAAGGAAAATCTGCGTCAATTGTTTTTTGTCCCCAATAATCCCAGGATATCACTTTTTCTGAGGGTTCATGAACATAATGCAAACTCCTAGTTATCATTCATTCTAGGTAGAAGGGCAGAGGATGAGATCAATTCACTGAATGCTAATCTAGACTGTGATGGTGATAGAATATCCTGTTGTGATTTGCCTTTGAGCAGAGACTGGTTTTCCTCCATCTTTTTTCAGAGGATGGGAATAATGGGAAGATTATATGGCATGGTTTAATCCGTGGGGAAGATGGAGATTAGGATGATAAGAGTTGGGCACTCTGTGAAATGAGTTTGACTCATTTTCTGGGCCACATAATTTAGCACTTGATTATGTACAGAAAATCTACTTTTTTAAGTTGCTTGAGGGAATATTATACTTCTGTTAGATTGGATCAGGTCTTTTAGGTACCACTGGGCACATAGAGAGTGCCCAGTTAGTACTCAGAAATTGAGTAGACTCTGCCTGCAGGGCTTCTCTTTAGACAACTGTTGACTCACTTCAGGAATAGGGTGGGAATCAGAGGTGTTGTTTACAATCCTGGTCCTGGGTCATTTGGGACCTGGGAAGAAGGCCTAAGTTATGACTGACTATTCCTATGTCGTTGAGAGGGTTGGGAGATTGGGAAGCCAAAGGGTTCATGGACTGGGGAAATGAAAAAGACTTTGAGCCAAAGTACTGAACTTATTGGGCAGGAAGGGAGAGTTACCTAGATGTCCTTGAGGATAATTACAGGGACCTGAGCAGATTGGGACACACCTTAAAAAAGAGGAGGTTGCTGAATGCTGGGGGCAGTGGGAGCGTCTTCAAGAAGTTAAGTCTCAGTGAGCACCAGAAGATGAAAGGAAAGTGAGAAGAAAAGACCTAGGAGGAAGGGAAACTTGTCAGTCCAAGAGGGCAGAGTCATATAAGGTTTATGTAGGGCTGGGACTGAGTTTACTAAGGTGGTGGTAGTGGAGAAGATGGCCAACACACACCATTTTTACTGATTTTCAACTGGCTCTGTGCTGCTGCCCAGCATCCTGCATGTTGTGGTTCCCCAAGCAACGCAGGGCTTCAGGGGCTTTCTCTGCCACTAAGGAGGCTGAGGCCCTGGGAGACGAGCCCAATGGCCAGTGTCCTGGAGGTAATTCCAGGGCACACTAATAATCAGCCAATGTTTCCTGGTGTGTGCGTGTATGTGCATGTGTATGTTGTGTGTATATGTGTACCTCAGGACCAGCGTTCATTCCTTCTAGCTCTGTCACAGATATAGAGCCAAATGAGGCCCCCAAAAAGAACATGCGTGCCCTGGGCATGTAGAAGTCAAGATGTGTCTTACCTGAACTATTGCCAAGAGACCAGGCCAGGGACAGGGCACATAACACTAGGGATGTAGGGCCATCCACGATATACTAGGAAAGTGGGATTATTTGACAAATAAGCTTTTAATAAGGAAGATGTCATCTCTTATCACAGTTGGAGACATGAAAATGAAGCACAAAAGCACGAGGAGACCTGCTGTGTTTGGAGAGTACTTTCATGTTTCTACCACAATAAGATTTTGCTTATAGGTGTTCTCATGTACTCATGACTATCTCAAAACAAAAGGTATTTTGAGTCTCACTTTAAGCTTGTTTAGTTGTTAGTTTTAAAAGTTTAGTTATATTTTAATTTCCTTAGTTTGATGGATTAAAAGAATCCTTTATGCTTTGGATAGGAGAGATGACCTGGTACAACGGAATGAATTGGCTTTGAGGTTGAAGGCCCTGGGTTCCAAACATGGCTCTGCTATTTCTTACCTGTGTAACCTTAGGCAAGTTATCTGAGCCTCAGTTTTTTCATCTATAAAATGGGGTAGAATATTGGACTAGATGACTTCAGTGATCTCTTTCAGCTCTAGACTATGCTCCTCTGAGCCTATGAGTATTCAGTAAACAAAAAGAAATGGATAAAAAATCTTAAGTTGTAGGATAATGAAACATGCTACATGTGTTCATCATTCTGAGTATTCACTATTTTAACAGAAGATGCAGTGTAGTTGCTACTGGTTTACATAATTCTTGTTCATTCTAGTTCTGCTATATGAAGCATTGCCAACATGTAAGGGGAGATGGAGATGGGAGCATGGCTAGAGATTCTTAAGTTTTTTTAATCTGTACAAAAGCACGTTCTTCTAGGGCACCATCTCATGTGGGAACGCAGCCAGGGGAGCAAATGGTACTTTTTCCTCAGGCTATCTTGTGTTTCTGTGGTCAGCCGACACAACGCTACAGAGCACGGGCCACAGCTACCACTCTTTAGGAACAGCCAGGGATGGTTTTTATGCCTTCAATTTCATCTCGGGCTGGTGAATCCCTGTTAAAATCAACTGATCTGCTTCCCACTGTTAATTTGTGCCCAGTCTAGGCTAGAAGCAGGACATCCGTGCCTTTGTGTCTCCCAAACCTGTCATTCACAAGAAGACCTTTCCATATGCTAAAGAAGGGAAGAGATGGGGAGAAACTGATGAGTAGAAAGTGGCTGAGCACTCGGTTCTTTGGTAATCTGGTGCTTTGCTGGACTTAGGATTTTTTAGTTGGGACCATGTTCTCCACCAATCCCAGTTACCACCCATCAAACTCATCTCATCCTATGTGACATGTCCATATTTTTACATTAATGTTCTGCAAAGAACTCAACTAGTGATTTTTATTCTTTTAGTAACTCAAGTACCAGTGTTGTTGAGACCACTACTCTGGTCTCTAATTGTGGTCTTTTATTCTAGATACATGACCCCATTTCCAGTCATATATGTATGTATCTGTGCATGTATCTATATTATAGTTATACATAAATTGCCATGTACATACTATCAATATATCTTTAGGTAGATAACACATATAGAGAGATTATATAAATGTATATATATATATATATATATATATATGCATGTGTGTGTTATGTATGGAGAGAAAGAAGGGGAGAGAAGAGGGGGGAGAGGCAGGGAAATAGAGAGAGAGAGAGAGAGAGAGAGAGAGAGAGAGAGAGAGAGAGAGAGAGAATCCATCCTTGATAATGTTTTTGTCATTTTTCATAACTGCTGTAGCTGGTAACCTGCTAAAATCTTCTACTTCACTAAGATGGTTTAAACTACATGACAACAGCTACCCCATTTACCCCACCATGCACCTTTCTGTTGCTTTGGGCACTTTAGTTCTTTGGAGATCATGGTATTCTATGATTTGTAGCCATATACCTTTGCAGGAGAATATAGGTGTTAAAAGAAATTACAGGTGTTAAAGAAATGGACCTTTCTATCAATGAACAGCTGAGAATCTTTGAAAACATTGCACAATTTTCCAAACACATGTAGCCTATGCTCTTCTTGCTATTCAATACTGGGTCCATCTCATTGTCCATCTTTAGCTCCTGAAAAAAAAAAAAGGATCTGGGAGGTTGAGTGTTCTGAGTCAGCTGTGTGGTACAGCAGATGAGTTACTGAAATCAAGGCCTGCGTCAGGAAATAGTCGTGTCATATTCTGCTTTGGGTTGACTGCATATGGATGCCTGTCCAATTCAAGGGGTCAAAGAGCTTAGGAAGAGCGTTGATATTCTAGATAACATTTCTTAGATTGCAGTAATGATGGCAAAAGATTCTAAGTTCATTCCGTATTAATCAATCAGAAAATATATTTTTGATAAGTGCCTACTGTGTTCCAGGCACAGTGCTAGGCATTGGGGATACAAAAACAAAACTGAGGTTGTCCTTGACCTTAAGGGTTTTAAGTGTCAGTGGTGAATGCGTAGTCTTTTCTCTCTATCTCTCTCCTTCCTCCTTTCCTCCCTCCCTCCCGCCCTTCCTTCCAACTATAAGAATCAGGAGTGGCCTTATTATCAAGATAGACAGCGATGCTTCTGCTGAGTCTTGAAAGAAGCTAGGGGTTTCAAAATGTGAAAGTGGAAAAGGAGAGCATTCCCGGTATGATGAGCAGCCTGTGCAAAGGCATTCATGTAAGAGATGGAATATCATTTACAAGAAACAGGCTTTGTGGTGTTCTCTGAATGAAGACAATTACTACGATATCATCTGTGAGTAGGAACCTGTGAAGAATTTTATCATCAGCAGGCAGTCCTTTTGCATGGATTTATATAGATCATCCGGCATTTAATTTACTGGTCTGCATTATTTTCAGGTTAGATTAGAACCTCTGCCCTGCTAAAGAAATACATTCACTAATCAAGAATTAGAAAAGACCTCAGAGGCTTATGGGCTGCCCCACTCATTTTTTTTAAACTTATAAGAAAACCAAAGCCCTGAGATAATAAATGACTTGCCTAAGCTTGTATGAGTAACCATCAGAGGCAAAATTCGAACCCATATCCTCTGATTCTATATACTTTCTCAGCTCACCCTTAATTGCCTCTCCCTTCTGACTGGAGGGTAGAGGGCAGAGCACTAAACTCCTCCCAAAGCCTTTCTTTACAGACAGCTCTCAGCCACCCTGGTAACTCCATTTTCCACCACCTGCCCTGCTTGGCTTGATGCCATGAAACAACATACCTCTCTGGGTCTCCCCCAGTCCCTTCATCTTTCTTTTATGTTTTGTCTTCTTCCGTTAGATTGTAAGCCCTTTAAATCCAGAAACTGCTTCTCTTTCTTTGTTGTAGCTGCCAGAGCTTAGCATAGTGCCTGAAGAGGTGTTTAATAAATGTCTGTTGAATTGAAATAAGATGACTCCAGTCAGTATACTTATATACTATATTTCTATGTATTGTTACATATATATATATATATTCCTATGCATATATGTGTGTATTACACACACACACACGCATATATTTTATACCCTATACTTCACTACCTCTACAACAGACCTCTTAAGTGAAAAGGAATTAGTGAATCTCCATTAGGCCTCATAGCTGAGGCAAAGGAATTATCAAGGGATGAAAGAAACAGAACCAGAAATAAAACTGAGGCTTCCAACTCTGCCATTAGCTAACTATGTACCTTTGTACAAGTCATCCCCCTGGGCTAAGAGTTCCTCAGCTTTAAAATACGGCAGTTAGACTCAGTCTTTCACATACCCATCAGCTCTAATGTCCTTCGCACTTAGGATTCTTTACTTCCTTAGGATTGAGAAATGATATTGTACAAGTGTATATACAGAGAAAACACTGATTTTGTAGGCATACTTTTCTGAATAAAATTCACTTAATTCAATTAGGGAAAGGAAAACATCACAGACTTGTGTTTGCTTTCCTCATATAACTCGTTGGAATTACTTTGTGACATTTGAGAGTTTGCTTTCCTCCTTTCTAGGAGAAAAAAATGTGAAACAAAAATTGTTGCCCACTCTAAAATGTTATTTGCTTCTGTTCTCCATTTGGGGTCTCTTATTTTTTGTTCTAATGATTTCTCTAAGTATTGTAATTATTAATTGTGTTTGGTGACAATTTCTGTTTCACAGCTTTGTGCATATACTATGTTCTGAGCACTGTTAGTCTAATTAGTTGAATAAATACAAAAATAATTTGTAGATTTGATTATTATATAACTTCACTTTCATCTTAAAGATATCCCAAATGCTTTGAATATCTAATGCTCCTTTTCCAAGCACCTTAGTATTGTTTGTTAGGGCATCGGACCTAGATTCACTAAGACGTGGGTTCAAATCCCCACTCAGGTTCAGACTAGTGATGTGACTTTGGACAAATCACTTAAATTTTTAGGGCCCAGTTTTCTTCATCTTTAAAATAAATAAATTGCTCCCTTTCAGCTCTAAATCTAAATGATCACTAACCAAAGGGAGTGAAGACATTTTGATCTTCCTTGTCTTAACTAGGTCATCTTTTTCTCTGTACTTCCCTTCCCATCCCAGAGGAAAAAGTGCCCCCCCCATTTATTTTCTCTAAAACTGATCATGTCTTTGATAGCATGGACTCTGACTCTTCCCCACCCCTGACTTATTGCTGTGCCCAATCTTCCATCTCTAGCATCCTGCATATCTCCCTTTCCAGGTGCTTCTTTCCTTCTGTCTATAAATATGCAGATTTCTCCCATCCTGTTCTGTTTGTTTCCCGGTACTCAATAGACTCTCTCTACCACCCTATTCATTTATACAGTAAGTGAGCATTTATTAAATGAAGGACTGGGAGAAGCTTCTTGCAGAAAATAGGACCAGAGACGAGACCTGAGGAAAAGCCATGGAGCCAGGAGCTGGAGATGATTAAAATCCATTTCGTTACTACCCCACAAATATGCCAAGCTCATTCCTCATTTCGTGTCCTTAATCCTTCATATTTTATCCCCCTTGCCTGGAGTGCCTTTCTGTATTCCTTTTCCCTTTTTCATTCGTTTTGGTCGTGTCCGATTCTCCATGGCCCCATTTTGGCATTTTCTTGGCAAAGATACTGGAGTAGTTTGCCATTTTCTTCTCCAACTCTTTCTACAGATGAGAAAACTGAGGCAAACAGGGTTAAGACTTGCCTGGGGTCACACAGCTAGTGAGCGTCTGAGGCTGGATTTGAACTCAGGAAGATGAGTCTTTGTGACTCAAGGTCACTGTACCACCTAACTTCCCTTTTCCGTTTACCTTCTGTATCTAAATTCTATCCATCTTTCAACAGACAGATTAGTTTGTACACCCTGGAAACCTTTTCCAATTACTCTACTCTTTAATGGATCTACCTCTTATCTGAACTCTTACATACATATAGTCTGAACAGCACAACTTAGCATTTAATTATATGCTGTCTTTTCAAATTATATATTGTTTGTTGCTTTTTCATATGGTGTAAGCTGTGGATGTTCTCTTCAATGCCGGAAGTAGGAGCATGGTAAAGAGTATTGAATCTGGAATTAGAAAACCTGAGTCTGATTCCTAGCTCAGGAACTGATAAGTTATCCTCACAGTGTGTCTCCAAGCAAAGGGTGAAATGACCATTAGGCATGTTTGAGAGGGAATTTTTTGTTCAGGTATGCACTGGATTAGATGACCTGTGAAATCCCTTCTAAATCTGAAGTTTTGTTATTTTCTGTCTGTATAACCTCAGGCCTTATTTGTGATAGAAGAAAACTCAGTTCAATAGTCTCTAAGGCCCTGTCTAGCTTTAAAAATCCTACAATCTTGTAGGATCTATCACACTTCTTTTGAATCTCCTGTACGAGCCTAACTGTATGTGTAGGCACTCAGTATTACTATTTGCTACTATGATTTACATTTTTTCACAATGATATAAGCTTTATTCTATGTTTCACATTTTGTTTTATTCTAGGATAGGTGTAGCTCTTGGTAATGAGCGGGTGAACTGTGGAATGGAATAAACATTAATCACCTATAATGTTCCATGTACTTGTTAAGCACTCAATGGATGTTATTTCATCTAAGTAATAATAATAATAATGTATTCCCTCTTGGGAATGCCTGGGAGAGGAACCTTTCAGGTTGGCCATGAGGATTTGTTTAATTGGCTGATAGGCTGGAGCTCTGGGGATATACCAAAAGAACAGTTCTTTCCACCCTCCACCCCTATCCTCCCCCCACAGACTGTCTGTGAGTCAATAGGTATAAGAATTCTTTTAAGCTTCAGAGGACCAGTAGAGTGGGACTTTTTTTTCCCATTTGGTTGGCTCTTGAATGCATGGTCCCCTAAACAAACCTATGTCTGGAATGGAGCTCCTTACTGTTCATATCTTCTTTCCTTCCCTATTGGGCCTTGGGAGATCTTGAAAGGTAGCTGATGCCTTTCTCTTCCTGGGTACCCAATCATCAGTGAATTGGCCAGAAGAGCAATTGTGATGGTAACAAATGCACTGGCAGAGACCATGATTTACTCTGTAAGAGATAAAGAGTTGCCCACAGAGAGAGAGAAACCACTGGGAAGAAAAAAAGCCCATATGTCTTTCATAAGGTTGTACCTGGTGCAGGAAATTGCTAATGAACAGCTGTTACAAATGTTCCAACAAAGCTAGCTTCTAAACTGCTTGTAGTCATTTTATGATTTAAAAAAATAAATGGCATCCCTTTTCCTATCTGGGATTAGAACTGTCTGTTTCATATTTGCTTCACATTTGTATTCTAGGTACCTTTTTCTTCTCTCCTGCCTTTCCTCCTCCTTCCTCTTCTCCCTCCTCTTCCCTCACTCCCTCACTGAGGTGGACCTCTTAGACTAAAGCCAAAAATAGGATTGTTGCTAAGGAATCTGAGGTAGAGGCAGGACCGAAGTGCTGGGAACCTAGTTTCCTCGTTGAGACCGGTAACCCCAGAGCAATGAACTCAGGGCAGACTCTGAGGGCAGGTGAAGGATGGTGATAGGCCTTGGAAAGTAGGGGCCTGAAAAATGATAATACATTTGCAGTGACTGTGTATATATTACTCTCCTCATAGTAACACTGGTAGGTTGGTAGCACAAATATCCTTATCCTCATTTCACATATGATAAAATGTTATTTTTTCAAGTTTGAATTGAGAGAAGCAAGGTGTTGTCTAAGGCCACATGACTTGTGAATAGCAGAGCTGGCTTCTGAACCAATGTGTTTTATCTCTAAGCCCTCTCCACAGTAACAGGAAGCTACCATTTGTCCTCAGTCTTCCAATCTCCACCTTTGGAGTATACCTCCTCCCTTTTGCCCCCTTTACATGCTAGCCATCCAGAGTGCCCTATTACAATATTTTACCCAGTCTTTCCCTGTCTGGGAAGCACCTCGTACTTATAGCCCTGCCAGATCCTCTTTCCCCGTACAGATGTATCTATCCCATTTTGCCTTATTTTCTATAACCTAGGGGTGCTTACCTGTCCTATGGAACTGATAAGCGAATCCAGACTAATGGGTTAATGCGTTATAAGAGGAATAATTATCGATAACCAATGATTTGGGGAGACCAGAGTTCTCCCTCCTTTTCTAAAGTTCTCATTTCAAGGCTGAACCTCTAAAGGACAGGACCGATGATAGCAGATGGGATTAACATTCTCCTCAATCTAGGTATTGCTGCCCCACCCAGCCTGAGGAAGAATTTAATCTAAAGTAAAACTCCCAGCCTTCTGTTCAGGCTGGGGTAGGGGATATAGACCCCTTGTCTAGATTTCACTGGGACGGGGCGTTGATTTGGAAGTAAATGGCAAGATCAAAGTTACATTTCCACTGCCTCTCATTAGAATGGGTCCACATCTCATTGTAATAGTTTTTAACCAATCAGAGTTGAATGCCACCCTCGGGAACACCCACTCTTCCAAGGGCATAGAAGTTGTGAGCCCACTGCAATGATTCATCAGTGTCACTGACTCATTTTATTGGTAATATGCTAGCATTATTAATAAAGTGATTAGTTACCCAGAAGTTATGTCTCTTGAACTTTTTAAACATCACAGTTGGTGTGCTACGTCTCTCAAGGAATTTATCCAAATCTGAACATTATATTCTTTGGCAATGTGTAAATTTGGAGGCATGACTCAGCTAGTAGAAATTTCAACCATTATATTATGGTAGATGGTTCTAAAAGCATGCTATTTAAGTGACATGAGAGGCAGCACACAGTAATGACCAGAAAGCCAATCTCAGAGTCAAAAAGATCTGAATTGAAGTTTTACTTCTGTAACACACTTGACTGTGTGACCCTGAGCAAATCACCTAACCTCTCAGTTCACCACACAGCCCTCAAAGACCACAAGTTGTGAAGCAAATAGTCATCTGTCCTGGCAGAATAAATTTTCTCATTGACAATTCCCTATATCAATGAAATCACAGATGACCACCTCCCCCCTCAAAAAAAGTATAGGTGACATAAAACTGGTCCTTACACATTAGAATATTAAATTGCTTTTGTGTATTAACCATGAAAGGTAATTTAGATAGATCACTTAAGAGATCATTAGAAACATTTTGGAGAGAAGTTCTAAGATATATATGTATATGTATACATATATATACATATATATATGTAGTTTAAGATATTTATGTATATAAATATATTCTAATTTATTCTAATATGTTAAATTAGAATTTCTTAAATTACAACTAATGTCCAAAAAGTTACTATAGGTATATATTATATGTGTATATATGTATATGTGTGTATACATACATATATATATACACACACACACATGCGCACATGCACACATATATTAGATATTAGGAGGCATCCTGTTTTCCAGAGCTAAGGCCCAGCAAGCAAACTGTGCCCTGGGCTTGGCATACCAACAGTCCTCTGCATTTACCCTCTGGATAATCTCAGCCACAGAATTAGGATTTATGATTTTCATATTATGTATAATGATTATACGAACAATTTAGATTTGTTGGCGCTTCCCTATTTCCCAGGGCATCCTGACCTGAAAGCTGGCACTGCAGCTGACATGCTACAGCAAAAAGTGACCAATTATATCTCTTGACATGCTAATAATCCCTGTACTTGTAACTGCTAAGTGAGCCAGACTAAGTGCTGCATTCCTGTTCCCACCACGCTAATTCTGTTTCTGTACCCTCCTGAATGATCACAAGGCTCAATAACCCTAATGACTTGAGACAGTCACAAGGCTCAACAGTTCTAATAACTTGGAGACTGTTCCCTCAGGACCCCAGAATGCTTGTATTGCCCCCCAAATGTCTGCATGCAAAGGCCTGCTGTGGTAATTGTTTATTCAAGATCTAAGAATGATTATGTTGTGGTCTAGTCATTTGTGGTTTTCGTGCTTAAAAACCCTAGCCCTGCAGTAAACAAGTAAACAAGTAAACCCTCCTTCTCTGGAAGGTGCACTTCTGCTTGCAAACATTTTCCTCACTCTGAAATTAAAATGCTGTATGACTCCTGACCCACCTGTCTCTGATCTGCTTTGTTCGGCTCTGGCTATCCACAAATTAGAGACTGGTCCAGTCCAAATTATATTCAAAATTCTTTTGTATACACACACATGCACACACACAATATCTTAAATTGGAGCCTCTTCACAAAGTTTTTAATGATTTTTCAATTGCCAGATCTAATGACTTTTTCTCACGTCTGCTCCTTTTGATCTCTCTGCAACTTTTGACACTGTCATGTCTCCTGGATTTTCTGTCTATCTTGGTTCTCCTCCTTACTTATATGACCTCTCCTCAGTATCCTTTGCCAGATCTTTGAAAGTGTCATGGCCACTAAACATAGGTTTCACTCAAGGCTCTCTCTTGGGAATTCTCTTTTTCTTACATTCTATCTCACTTGGTGATCTCATTAGTTCCTGTGGGTTCAAATGTTATCTCTAAGTAGATGATTTCTAGACCTATACATCCAACCCTAATCTCTCTCCTGAACATCGCGTCCACATCAGCAATGACCTTTTGGACATCTCAGTTTAGATGATCTGGACACATCTGTACCCATGTTCTTCTCCCTCCAAGCCTTCCCCTCTTCCCAATGTTCCTTTTACTATCAAAGGCATCACTAACCTCTCAAGCTTGCTGTCTCAATATCATTGCCATAGCCAGTGTGTTGTCAGATGTTATTATTTTTCCCTTCATAACAGTTAACTCTCATATATGTCCCCTTATCTCCTTTTGCACAGTTGCCACCCTTGTACAGACCCTCATTATACCTCATTGCATAGACTTCTACAATATTCTTATGACAAGTATCCTTGCTTTCCTATTGTCTTCAGGATCAAATATTAAATCTTCTATTTGACATTTAAAGCCCTTCACAACCTGTATTTTGTTCCCCACCATGCACCTTTCAAACTAGCTATGCTGGCCTATTTACTATTTCTCGCGCACAGCACACCTGGAATGCCTGGTATGTTATCCCTCCTCATCTCCCACTCCAGACTTTACTGGCTTCCTTCAAGGCTCAGTTCAGATCTCACTTTTTGCAGGACACCTTTTGGGGTTTTCTCCTGCTTCTAGTCCTTTCCTTCTGATATTACTTTCTATTGACACTATATATATTTCTTTTATGTACAGAGTTCTTTGCATGCTGTATCCCCTCACCACCCAGTTAGATCTGAGCTCCTTGAGAGTAGGGACTGTGTTTTGCCCTTCTTTATATCACCAGTGCTAAGCACAGTGCCAGAGACATAGTAGGTACTTAATAAATGCTTGTATACTGACTAACTAGAACAAGAAATAAAAATATTATTGTTGACTTATTATTGAAAGTAATTTCACAAAGCCATATTTTTTTTTAGAGTAGACTTTATGTTATGGTAAAGTAGATGGAATAGAAGCACCAGAAAAGATCATTTTTTTTCTCCCCTCTGGGAAATGAATTTAGAAAATAGAATTGAAATTCTATCATTTGAGATAAGATTTTTCCAATTGCATACTTCAGAGTACATTTAGATTAGTACAATTCTAAACTTCTATTAGCTATCTAACACTGTACAGTGTAAATTCCTTATCTTGCCTGAGGGAACTTTGAGCATGTTTGAGGAGTAGACTTCCTGAATTGTGGTAAGATAGTCAATTTCTTTCTACAGTCTCCTTAGCTTACCATCTTACCACAGAGTGATCTGTATCAGAGAAAGCCTAAATTTACGTTCAAGCTATTTCCAAATAGCCAGATGTTGGGCCTCGTATAGTCAAACTATCTGGCCTATTAACTCAGTTTTTCATGTCGTATCTGTTTATTTTCATTGTAGATATAGTCCAAAGGCTTGTGTGCATACTGTACCATCATTGGTCCCTTTGCTTGAATAAGATTGTACAAAGGACCACAGCATGTCCTATAGTCATAATAGCAATCCAGTGTTGGGGGGTTAGAGGGTAGGGGGAAATGAAGTTTTTAAAAACTTTTCCCATATGCTGTAATGGAATCATGCCATAGCTCTTGTAAACTTTGATGTAGCTTCATATCCTCCATTTAGATTTTGAGGTGCTGTCAGCTTTTATTAATCTTAGCTCTTAACTGCATCTGAAAAATGAATTCACCTTTCATATTTGCAATAAGTAAATAGGCTTTGAGGCATTTCTTTGACAGCATCAGAGCATACACTTCTAATAAGTAAACATATGGAAATCACCTTTGAGCTGTCTCCTGCCATCCATCTGACTAACTGAAGTTTTTTTAGGAGTCCCACATCTCAGTGGTACAGGAAGCAAAGTCATATACAATATTCAAGTTTGTGGTGGTGATGAGGGCAGAAGCATGTCTAGATAGAGTCTTAGGGCAAAAGCCAGCTGCAAATGAATAATTCAAAATTTAGATATGAAAATTTACAAGGTCATAAATAAAAAAAATTAAGAACATTTGTTTTTGTTGTTTAGTTGTCTTTCATCCATGTCTGACTCTTTGTGACTCCATTTGGAGCTTTCTTGGCAATAATGCTGGAGTGGTTTGCCATTACCTTCTCCAGATCATTTTATAGATGAGTAAACTGAGGCAAATAAGGTTAAGTGATTTGCCCAGGATCAATAGCTAGTAAGTGTCTGAGGCTGGACTTGAACTCAGGAAGATGAGTCTTCCTGATTCCAGGCCCAGCACTCCATCCATTGTGCCCCTATTAAGCACATACTATTTGCAAAGCACTGTGTTATGCTCTAGTCATATCAATACAAAAACTAAAATAGTTCCTGCCCATGTATTTTGTAAGGTGGAAGATAATGCTTATAGAAGAATGATAACCAGAGAAGGATATTTTGGTCAGGAAAGTTATATGTGGGAGAAAATTGATATGCTCTTTCTAGGGGCAATGGCAGTTAATTTAATTAAGGATTTTTATCATTTGATGAGCTCTAACTGTATGCATTACTCATTGACATTTTTGTTTTGCTTTGCTTTGTTTTTGAGAGGGAATATGGCATAGTGGATGGGGAGCTGACTTTGGAGTCAGGAAAACCTGTATTCAAGTCCAAACTGTGTGAATGTCCCCTAATTTCTCATTGCCCCATTTCTTTACTAAGACTTACCTATAATTCTGAAATCAAAAAGAAGGAACTATAGCCACTGATGTAGATAAGTTGCTCTACACCCTTTAGTCTCAAAGAATTTCCTGGGGCAATGAGAGATAAAGTAATATACCCAGGTTATTACAGCAAGTATGTGTCAAGGTAGACTGGAACCTAGGTTTTCTGATCTCTGAGGTTATCTCTCTATCTATTATATTGCTTCTCAACTTACATATAGTAGGCACTTAAATGTCTATAGTTAGTGATGTTATGGACTGTTAAGGGGTCCCCTGAACTTGTCTTCTTGAGTTGCCATATTTTCTAGAAACACTGGACCTAGGACATGCCAGGCTGGGAAATTTGCTTGTGCAACTAGGACTTCGTGGATAAGCAGACCATCCTTTCTTCAGAGCCTAGCAGCTCCCAAGGGAAAAGAATGTGGCTTTTGCCATTGCCTTGCTCCTCCCCTTGGGGGAGGGGTCATTCTTTTCCAACTTTTACTGTACTTTTCCTCCTCCTATGCCATGCCCCTTTAGGGTGGAGTTTTGTTTCCTCCTCCTTCCTTTGTCCTACTGTCATAAATATGCAAAATTCCCTATGAATTGTGAACTCTGGGTTCCGCATGCATGTTCATTTCTCTTGTAATAAACCTAGTTTTCATGTAAGTTTTGTGAAATTGTCATTGCCTGTTAACAGCGATTACTGAAGTGAGTAAGATAGATGAAAAAAAAATGAATAAATCCTCATCTTATACATAGTAGCCACTAAATTTATGCCTTTTGAATTGAATTGACCATTTTCCCCTCCTCAAGTTGCTCACAATCCATTAGAAAAGATGACTGGTAGACAAATAGTTCTAACGATCAATGCGAGTATTCATTAAGCATCTATTACTTGTCAGGCACTGTCTTAGATGCTGAAAGTAGAAATATGATGAGTGAAATAATTTTCATTTGTAAGAAGCTTACATTCTGATGAAAAACAAAGACGGGGGGCGGAGCCAAGATGGTGGCTGGGAAGCAGTGACTGGCTTGAGCTCCCCACCAAGTCCCTCCAAAAACCTATAAAAAATGGCTCTGAACCAATTCTAGAGCTGCAGAACCCACAAAGTGGTAGAGGGAAGCAGGGCTCCAGCCCAGGACAGCCTGGATGGTCTCTGGGTAAGGTCTGTCCCACACAGAGCTCCCAGCCCCTAGCCGAGGGGAGCGGAGCTGAGCCCAGCGCACATAGTGCGAACAGACCAGACGCGGACCTACCAGACCAGGAGACAAGCGGAGAGTGCCCTAGCATCCTGAATTACTGAGCTGTGACATCCACCAGACCTCTCAACTCCCACAAAGAGCAAAGACAACAGAGAAGGTTAGTGGGAAAAGCTGTGGGACTGAGTTTGCGGTTCGGCCACCGCCCCTGGAGCAGTGGAGGTGGGGCAGCTTTAGAACTAGGGCTGCAGTTGCTTCTGGCCCCAGGCCCACCTGGTGGGAGGAATTAAGTGGCTGATCAGAGCAGGAGTGAAGAGCCTGCTGAAGATTTAAGCCCAGTCCAGGTAGGGGGTTCTTGGGGAAGGAGGAGTGCTGGTGAGGCA
>CM053622.1:212316534-212335268 GCA_028646595.1 Phalanger gymnotis | reverse complement strand
TGAATGGGTGGATGGGAAGGGAAGAGGGGAGAGAATTTGGAACTCAAGGTTTTAAAAAAAATAGATGTTCAAAAGTAAAAAAGTTTTTTTTTTCATGCAACTAGAAAATAAGATGCACAGGCAGTGGGGCATAAAGATTTATCTTGCCCTACAAGAAAGGAAGGGAAAGGGGGATGGGAGGGGAATGGGGTGACGGAGGGGAGGGCAGACTGGGGAACAGGGCAACCAGAGTGTAAGCCATCTTGGAGTGGGGGGGGAGGAAATGGGGAGAAAATTTGTAATTCAAATGCCTGTGAAAATCAATGCTGAAAACCAAACATATTAAAAATAAATTTAAAAAAAAAGAAAAACAGACAGATATTAGATTAAGTATAAAGAGAATAATTACAAATGCAAATTAGTTGAATACAGAGGAATTAGGGTGGAGGGCATTAGTGGTTGGTTAGGATCAGGAAAATTCAGTTTGAAGGCTATACTCAAGATGTGTTTTTGTAGGAATAGAGAGATTTGACAAGGGAAAAATGAAGAGAGAGTACGTTCAGGTACGGGAGAGGCAGGATAAAATTTTTGAGATTTCAGGCGGAATGTCCTACATGAGGAATAGAGACAGCTAGTTTGGTTAGATTGTGGAATGCCAAAGGGGGTTGGGTATAGACAAGGAAGCTACAAAGATAAGTTGGGGTCAGATCAGAAAGGCCTTTAACAGTTAGGCAGAGGAGTTTATATTTTACGCTAGGGGAAAATAGGAGCCACTGAACTTTATTGAGCCAAGAAGTGACATGGTTAAATGTTCACTTAAGGAAAATAACTTTGGTAGCAATGAGTGTAGGCTGAAACAAGGAAGAGACTTGACATAGGGAGAACAATTAGAAGGGCAACGTAATCTAGGGAAATGGGGATGAATGTCTATTCATGCTTAATATGTGAGTAGAGGGAAGGGCTTGGTTGCAAGATATATTGTGAAGTTAGAAATTAGACAAGATTAGGGAACTGATTGCACATGTGGTGTAAGAAAAAATAAAGAACTAAGGATAGTACCAAGATTATGAACCTGAGAGTCTGGATGGATGGCAAGGCCTTGGGACAAAAATCTGGAGATTTCAAAGAGAGATAGTCTTTTGGGGAAGATAATAAGTTCTGTTTTTGATATATTGAAGTCAAGATGTCTCTGGGAAATCCCATTTGATATGTTCACTAGGCAAATAGTGATGTGTGAATGAAGCTCAGAGGAGAGATTGGGGGTCAACGTAGTAACCTGTGAATCATTTTCATAGAGACAATAATGAAACCCATAGGAACTGATGAAGTTAGCAAGAGCGATTTTATAAAGACAAGAGTAGAAGGCCAAGGACAGAGACTGGGGAACACTCACAGTTCAGGAGTGTGGTATAGGTGGTGAGCCAGCAAATGAGTCTGAGTAAGGAATAGCTAGTAGGAGAACCAGGAGAGGAGAAGCAGAAACTGAATTGAGCCTATTCTTCTGAAAGACTCAAGCGATATAAGGAAGATTGTGCCTGAAGTGTTAGGGGTTGTGTTTATTTTATTCTTGCTTTAATTTCAAATAAGTATCACTTTGCAAAATCTACAAATGTTAAGTGGTTCAGTGGACCTGAGGTCCCAGTTAACTGGCCCCTAACAGTGGAAGGAACATAGCCAGTGGAGTTGTTGGCAGTGAAGACAGACAGCTGAACCCGTCAGGGTTACCCTGTTGGACCCTGAGAGGACAGATGTAGCTTGTCTGATTTGAGGATAGTAAGCTAGAATGTATATGCTACTACAGAGATCTCATTCCATACCTCTAACACATAACTTCTCTGTCAGGAGGTGGATACTATTTTTTAACATCAATCCTTAGGAGTTATGGTCCTTCATAAATCTGATCATAGTTCTGAAGTCTTTCAAAATTGTTTTTCTTTAAAATGTTGCCATCATTTTATAAATTGTTCTTCTGATTGTATTAACTTCACTCTAGATTAATTCAAAAAAGTTTTCTTAAATTTTCTAGATCTGTTTCTTTCAATATTTTTATAGTGCAATAGTATCCCATTGCATTTATATACCATGATCTGTTCAGGCATTCCCTAAATGATGGTCACCCCCTTAGTTTCCAGTTTTTTGCTACAACAAAAAGTGTTGCCAAGAATGTCTTTGTACATAAAGTTTCTTTCTGTCTTTTAAAAAATAATGTTTTTAGGGTATTTGCCCAGGAGTGCTATTGTTAAGTTAGAGACTATGAATAACTATGAATAGTTATTGGGTTTTTTTTCATGTGTAGTTTCAAATTGCTGTCTAAAAAGGGTTCAAGTTCAGCTTCTGACACTTACTAGCTGTGACCCAGCAAGTAATTCAGTCTCTTAATGCCCCAGGCTACTCTCTAAGACTATACATTGCAAAGTATGTGTCAATCTGTAACAATAGAGGGGATTTTCTCTGTTGTTATTGTTCAGCCTTCCTTCTGGAAGAGGACCAATGACAACATGACAACATGAAGGTGATGTCTTGACTCACTTGTGAATTGGCTATAGGTGAGGCAGAGCTGTACAAAGGCCTTAATTCCACTCTTTCCTCCAGAGTAATCAAAGTCCAGTAGCAAGACAAAGGTCAAGACTTCTGGTGACAGCCCAGGATGCAATGGGTGACCTTGGCCTTTCTAAATTAAGGTCTTTCCCAAGTCTTAGTTTGTTTGAGGTTGCAGCCCTTCAATGACTAAGGGCTAGATAAGAGTTGAGACAAAAGATGGCTCAATTTAACATGAACAAGAGAGGGGAAGACCCTCAGAGTTTCCTCAGAATTTCTGGCCAGCACAGAAAACCGTTGTTTTTTACACTCATTCTAAGCCATCAAAATCTAAACAAGGAACCACAGAAGCTTGGTTTGGGGCTATTATTGACTATTCAAAGAAAGAGTGATTTGAGTTTAAAAGCTTGTCAAAGTAGTTTCATTTAAAACACAATAGGCTTTTTGAAAGCCTGTCTTTTCAGAGCTATATTTCAAGAAATTAAAATTGAAAACTATAGGAAAAGTAAATTGTTCCAGCTTTTGAAAATAAATACTTAAACAAACAAATAAATAGAAGAAGAAGAGGAGGATCAAGAAGAGAAGAATGAGAAAGACAATAAGGAGAAAGAAGAGGTGGAGGAGGATAAAGAGAAGAACAAGCAACATCAGCATTCCCCAACTTTTGCTCAGATTGGCAGTTTGGGTCCCCAGGGGGCAGTTACTGTTATGCTCAGATAACATGGTAAAGACAGTTAATACAAAATGTTCTCCTAAGACCTGGGTTCACTCCTTCCCACAAATACATACAGCATCCATGGGGGGAGTAAGCTTAAACTTAGACCATGATAGTAGTGAGACACACATGTAAGAAGTATGTGTGACAAGGTTAAACTCACAGTACCTGCTCTGGAAATCCTGTCTGTGTAGAATTTACACAGAACTCTTGTTGTCCTTGTTGTTCATTCTTAGTTTTCAAAGAGGACCAATGACATCATGAGGGTGATGTCTTGACTAGCTCATGGATTGAATGTAAGCAAGGCAGAGCTGTGCAAAGTTGTCAGCCTTTGTCTGTGGATTTTCTCTACCAATGAAACAAAATATCTGCTCCAAAAAAAAAGAAGTTTTATATTTGAATACTTGAATAGAAGAATCCATGGTTTTGTCATTATGAGGACTTATTTAATTTGAATGAGCCCTTAATCCTTCTGTGGCTTAGGAGGAAGTCAATCAGTGTAGCTCTGGCTGAAAACCTTATCATTCTGCAGCCAACCTAGGTGGCCTTCACAAACTAAGATAGGCCTTTCCCCAGGGCATAGAAAAACATTCCATTATTGGTGCCATACTTAAAACCTTCACAGTTTGGTAGGACCTATCAGGAATCATGTTCCATTAATATATTCTTGGACAACTTAGGCTCTTCTCTGTGCTATAGTGAGGCACTGGAGTAAGACTTTAGTAGAATAAGTAAATAATCATAACGAGAACTAAGAATTAATGAATAGCTAATTGTAGTAATATCTTCAGGCAGGAAAGCCCTCTCTGGTGATGAGCCTGAAGTTTATATTATAAATTGGTTCATATAACCAAATTGTTTTAATGTGATTTTGACAATAGCAATAATATATATAATACTTAGAATATATTGATGTAATTTATCATAACATATGATATATAATAGCATATAACCTAACATATAGCTTATAAGATGATATATAATATGATGTATAACATTATTTCATAATAAATATGTAACTATATAATAAGATATACTACCTATTATAATATTACATGACATACATGGAGGTAATAGTGTAGAATGATGTCCAAATTTTATGTAGTCACAGTTTAATTTTGTAAAAAATAAAGATATCACTTTTTATAAAATGATCTACACAAATTTTATCCAAAGTTAAAATTCATTATGATTTGATAACAATTTAAAAAAATCTTAAACATACAATCAGAATAATGTTAACAATCACTGCAACGTCAAAATCACAGATTCAAAACTAGAAAGGCCCTTCCATACTCTCTTGTCTAACTCTTATCTAGCGAACTGATGAGGGAGAAGAGGCTGAGAGCAGTTGATTGAGATTATTAGCCCAAGCTCCCTCAGAAAGGGGCAGTACCAGCATTTGGACCTAGTTTCTTCAGAATCCAAATAGAGCATTCTTTCCACCTTCCCACATTCCCTCCAAATGTAAAGGGGAAAACAGAAGTGGTTGGAAGTACCCTAAATTTTTAAACTGTTAAGGACTTGGGACCAGGGGTATAAGAAAGCTGTTGGGTTTTCATCCTACCCCCATGGAGGACCCAAACAAGTCCTCTACTGTCAGAAGCACCCCTGATCTGCCCACGCTGGGAAAGCATGTTCACCAAAAGAGGAATGGCAACCCCAGGAACAGGCAGACAAGCAAGCCCTGGAATGCTTCTACAGAGCTTTGGGCACAGAGTGTGGTTATGGAGCAGCAACATTTCATTGTTTGACCACCAGGAGCCTCAGAGAACCTTGTGACTACAAGAGATCCTGCCCTTGCCCATTGAGCTGGTGGGATACATCTGTTTAGCACTGCATTACTGCCATAAGTTTCTCTTCTCTTCTCTTCTCTAGAGGATATTGGCCCTTTTCTCCTATGACTTGGGCCTGGGCCAGAGAAAAGTAGGGTGGGCAGTGTCTCCAGCTGCCAGTGTCTAGGTCTATTGCCAAGGTCCCAAGCAGGTTTGCTCCCTTGCTGCAGCCACCAACCAGATAAAGAAAATTCATTGAATCGGTTTCACTTTTTAACTTTAATTTAATTTTAAAATTAGTTATATCTATGTAAAAGGTGTAATAAAAATCCAGTACATTTTGGCCATTGCTTCCTACCTACCATCCCTTTCCCCTCCTTTGGGAGGGGTTGTGCTCTCACGGTTGGAAAATTCCTGTGTAATTGAATGAAGGCTGGTCCTGCTATCACAAGACCTGGTTTTGAATCTCAGTTCTAACACTTGCTTATGTGATCTTGGCTAAGTGACTTAATCTCTCTGAATTTTTTTTTCCTCATCCGTCAAGTGGAATTGGCCATTGAGATATGTATCAAGTTCATATGGCCCTTTACATTCCTGCCAATATCCCTGGCAATTAGCAAGTAACATGATACCCATTTTAGAAATGATGAAACTAAACATCTGAGAATTTAAGCAATTGGTCCAGAGCTGTAAAACTGGTCAATCATGGTTCCAGGATGCAAACCCAGCTCTCTTTTGACTCTGAGTCTA
This sequence comes from Phalanger gymnotis, assembly GCA_028646595.1. NCBI lineage: Eukaryota > Metazoa > Chordata > Mammalia > Diprotodontia > Phalangeridae > Phalanger > Phalanger gymnotis. The sequence continues at coordinate 212,329,511 of CM053622.1, read as the reverse complement.
GCAGTCTTTCTGCCACGTTATGAAGCCTCTCTAATCTAGAGACTTATTTCATATGGTAGTTGTAAGGAAATACTTTGGATACCTTATTTTGCCACAGAAATATGAGTGATTATTATAATATTGTGAAAGGTATTAATAACTCACCTTTCAGTTTATTGATTTGCACATTACTACAGAGGCAGGAAAGTATTTTTTAAAATATATAATTTTATTTTTAATGGCTAATGTGGCCTCCTGAGTGTGTGTGTGTGTGTATATATATATATACACACATATATATGTAGATATGTGTGTATGTGTAGATATATGTGCATATATACACATGTGCATGCACATATATGTGTATATGTGTGTGTACACACACTTATGAAAAAACAGTACCTTTTGGTCTGGAAGGCTTTTATCCCATACATCTCATAATAATTACTGCATAAATAAAATCATAACATGAGGTAGTTATAAGCAGTCTAATTGCAACAATTAATTTGTAGACCTACCTAATTAAATTTCCCCAGCCAGAGTATTTTGTCTGCATATATCAGAGTTTACAAAAGCAAAATAATAGAATGGAATAAAAAATGACAGCGTCCCCAAGATAGTCCCTTGAGGAACTTCTGAGCTTAAAATGAAAATCCATCAATGCTGAACAAGAAAATGTGCGGTTCTGCCCAAATGATGGATGGCATCGCTAACCTTCATGCAAAGTGATCCTGACATATATTATTGAACTAGGGATGAGCATATCTTTGTCTACCTTATTGTTTTTATAAAGTGAATTCATTTTTCTATGAGTCTGAGTCTTTTTTTTTAGATTCAACTTGGTAACATTTAGACAAAACTGATCTCTTTTTTCCCCTTGACATTGTCTATAACTACATATTTATCTGATTTCTTGCCTTTTGTCATTGCACAAAACAGGCTGAGGAGAGTTCCCTTTCAAAGAAAACAGTTGGGTTCAATTTACCTGGGAGACGATAGTAGAATACTCCATTGCCAGGAGGTCTATAGTGACTTCCAGTTTTCTTTGGCTACTAATTTTTGTTCCTAGACAGCAAGCCAGAAATGGTTAAAATATGAGTCTTTTGTGGGGATGACTTTGATTTATCAATGAACTATAGTTTCATCTCTGTGGCTACTCTCTACACTGATGAAGATTGTAACTTATCCAGGCTTTCTCATTCTGTCCATTATTGGGTTCTATTAAGTACTTTGGGCATAACAACATGGCAGGACCTAGGCTGTTGATTTCTTCAGTCTGAATCTTAACTACCTGTCCAGTACATGCCCTTACTCATGACAATTTTCACCACATTTTTAGTAACATTCCTCAGGATGTTTATGCCCGCTATGCATCTTTTTGATGCCATTTGTTTTCCTTGTGGTTTTGATTCTTCTAGGATTGTGATGCCCCCTGATTTGCAGTGCTACCGGTATATAGGCTTTTCTGGCCATGAGCATTTTGGAATGATTGAAAACTCTGCACCATTGCCCAAACGCAATCCAGGAAGATCTCCTGCTACTCAGTTTTGAGACAGACCCTCATCTAACTCCAATGGTTATCCAAGATACATTTTGATGAACCAACCAATGGATTGCACATCCAGGGACATGCTATTTTCAGTGGCAATATTTTTTCCCGTTCACTTTGCTTTCTGTTGTGCTTGATTAGTCTTAGAATTTTAGAATTGCTGTTGGATTTCATTGAAGAGCATTTGTAGTGTCCCTGGCCAGAAGCAGATCATGCATTGCTATTTTTAATAGGAAATTTGAAAACTCCCATGAGAGTAAATCCTTCTTCTGTTTGAACTTTGTTCAGTGGACTTCAAGACACTAATAACAACCTTCTCTGAGCATGTCTCTCTGTTTTATATCTTGTTTGGGATTATAATTTACTGAACACTTATTTCCATAATGGCATTTATTTTTGAGTCTTTTACAATTCTAAAATATCTAACAGTAACAACTTACTTGAGTCTTCAAGGTGTCATTTTGTTCTACTGAGTCAAATACTTAAAAAGTCAACAATAAATGCAGCAAGAGCTCAGATTGTGAAGATATGGCCTGCTATAGGAAACTAACAGTCTCTCTGTTCCTTTTTCATGTTTTCATCAGTAATATTCTAAATGTTTTCATGGATCATTTTCATAAAGATTCTACAGAAATGGAAAAAATAGATATCTGAGTTGATAGCTATTCATGTCTTCTAGGTTATATTTTTTTTGGGGAGAGGGAGAATAGAAATATAGCTGTGATCTTGCCTAATCTTTTAAAACTTCTTTTATTAGGCATTTTAAAAATTGATCAGTAAATATCTTTAATTATTGTGTCATTTCCAATTCATATCTTCTATATGCCATTAGTTGGTTCTAGCTACCCTTCCCAAGTTCTTCTTCTTAAATGCCTTATCACTTCTTGAGACAGACCACAGAATACAGTGCTCTAAAAATGTTGGTTCCATTGTAATCATCAATGTAAATGTGTAACTGTTTTTTTAAAAGGGACTGATCTATCTTGTTGTCTGTTATTCTCCTAGTCTCATCCAAATATTCTCTCAGGATGATCTGGTTTAGCTCAATCTCATGTCAATCTTTTTTCAAGTTCATGCTCTTTTTAACTATTTTAAATGCTTTATGATACTATACTGCTCATAACCTTCTGTCATCTTATTAGACTGTAAGCTGGAAGAAGACAGAAGCCGCGTCTTTTTGACACTACCTCCCATAGCATCTAGGAAAATACACTGTACGCAGTAGCCTTCTGAATGTTTCTTGAGCTAAATTGAATTTGGTCTTCTGCGGCGTTGCGCCGCTGGGTTCCTAAGTTCCTATCGCTAGGTCGTCCTCTTACTCACCCTTCACCGGTAGAGCGAGTCTTCGGGACGTCTCCAGCCTCCCCATCTTCAGGGAGGAATGAACCAGACAGAGCACCAGAGGTTGCAGAAGCGGTCTTTATTGCTAGGCGATCACATCCCGAGAGAGAGCCTCTCCAGGGCGTGCGCGCCTCTATATACCCAAGCACTTCCTGGATCAGTCTCGACCAATCCCAGAACGCCAAACACAGTTTTACCATATATGGATAGATTTGCACAGCAAAGCATAGCCACTCCTACTCCTCCCCCTAGCCACTCCTACTCCCTCCCCCAACAGTCTTCCTTGGCAATACTTTATAAGTAAGCTTGTATCAGTGTTGACTTGGATGCCATAGCTGTCTTTTGGGCAAGGAAGTTAAAAGGTTGTTTTCCAAAGTGGTTTATAAACTACCTTCCTGGCCTCTCTGTTGCTCTTGATACCGTTGATCATGCTCTTCTCCTTGATACTCTCTTCTCACTAGATTTTCTTGACATTATTCTCTCCTGGTTTTGCTCCTACCTTTCTGACTAGTCCTTTCCATCTCCTTTGCCATATCACTGTCCTGGCCATGCCCACTAGCTATTTTTGTCCAACAGGGCTTTGTTGTGAGCCCTCTTCTTTTCTCCCGCTATTCCATTTCACTGTCATTTTCATGGATGGTCTCAAATGTCTAGAATATTCTCTCTTCATCTCAATCTCCTAGTTTCCTTTAAGTCTCAGATAAAATCCCATCTTTATAAGACGCCTTTCCTGAGCCTCCTTATTGCTAGTGCCTTCCTCCTGTTGATTATCTCCAATTTATCTTGTATATAGCTTTTTTGTGCATAATTTTTGTGTGTGGTCTCCTCCATTAGACTATGAACTCCTTGAGATCAAAGATCGTCTTTGTATTCTTAGAGCTTAATATAGTGCAGGTACTTAATACGTATTTATTTACTGACTCACTATTGGATTTCTTATTGTGGGGACTATTTCACATTAGGAAAACTTCTCTAGTAAATGATAATAGACTCAATATTTTTATTTTTGTCCATTTCCCATTTTTCAGAACTTAGAACCTACTTTAATCAGTTCATGTTGGAGCTTTTGTCGTTATACATTGTGTCCTTCATCTTTATCCTTTCTTTTAGTTTTGTATTGTTTTAACCTTTTCTCTTTACAGTCTATAATCAGACTCTACACAAATCTGTGATTCTGAAATGGACTGCCCTATCATTTCCTGCCCATTGATATATAATTACACTATTTTTAATCATGCAATGGAACCTTTCTTTTGTACAGTGCAGTTTAATTTTTTCTTTAAGAAAGTATTCTTGATGTATTTATGTATTATATATATTTATATATATATGATGTATTTATATATTATATATATTTATATGTATATATATATGATGTATTGATATCTTGATCTCAAACCATATTTTCCAACAAACTTTGTTCTGAGAAACAATGCACTCATATGCACACTTGGTAACCTTGGAGTTACCATGAAGCAAAGTTCATGCTTATTTAGTATAAGGTATCTTGGCAAGTTCTTCACAAAGCAGAGGCTTGAGCAGGGATATATCACATCAGTAAAGAAGAGGTAGACTATTGGAGACATTTGTAGGGTGGACTGACTTTAATGTTTTGGAGCTCTGTAATGTTATTTCCCCATTATTATCCATCTTCGACAATCTATTTTGTTTAGAAGGAGAAAAGGCAATTTATAATAGAAAAAATGAGCAAGTTTTAAATAGATGAAAGAATAAATAGGAGAAAACTTGATGACTTTATACAATTGCAGAGTGATGTCACATCTTGAATTCCATTTAACAAATGTTTGCTGAATTGAATAGAATTGGGTTTAAGACAGTTGAAAAATTAGAACTGTGTGATTAGTTTTTCTAAAGTCCAAGTCAGGGCACCATGTTCCAGCATGCTCTAGGGCATTGCTTACAAAAAGAGAATGTGGTTGGTCAGTCAGTAAATGTCCATGTAACAATTTTGGCTGGTGAACTGGGTGCGGTTGTGCATTATTGTTGGAACATTATTAAGTGACTAGTGAAATTATATTGTGATAATTTTCTGGTAGATGGTCCTTAAGGACAGCAGTATGTACGCTTACTCAGTGCTGAGAATAGTATGCAAAATGTCTTAGCCCTCTGATGATATCACCCAGATTTATTGCCTCCCTCTTGTGTTTGCTGACCAGATTTGTGGATTGAATTGAAAATCTTGAATTGCTTTGATAATGGATTGGAGGATAACCAGAATTAATTCCTCTTGAATATTTTTTGACAACCAGAGTATAGATTGTCAAGACTGAACTTGAGCCAAAGGTGGGGGAAATTTTTTCTTTCATTTCTGCCTCAATGTCTACATTACTAGCCCTGCCCCAGGACCCAGAGGGAGAACTGATCTATTATTTTGAAAATCCATGGAGATTAAAATGAAGAGAATAGAACAGAAAGTCTCAGGAAGTAATATCTATCTATTCATCTATTTATTTTGTATTTATTATCTATTTATCTATCTACACATAAGTTAAAGTATACATAAATATGCACATGATATGTAAGCATTGCATCTTATACATAATAAACATGCTATAAAGATTTGTTGACAGAACGCTTAGAGTAGAAGGGAACATAAAATATTAGAGGATGTGCAATTGCTTTAGTTGGAGTTGAGAAGGAGGAATGTCCTGGAAAGGGAGTTACTGTGTCCTCTCATGGCACTCTGTCTCATGAAAGACCTACTTAATTGTCCTATTTATGGCTGCCATTCGGTTTGGACTGCTGGAGAATTTAAATGGATCCTTTATTCAAGACATCTCAGGCATTCATCAGCCATTGGCATCTTGCTTTTTTCTTTTCACAAGCTCTCTTTTGACTACAAGTGTGTACGACATTTATTAATTCATCTACTCTATTCAGAGAGATTTGAAGCCAATATCTCTTCCCCCCTTCTCTTTTAAATGAAAGGAGGGTAAAATTGAATAGAAATCTTTCATCTCAGTACCTTACATTTGAATGGAATAGCTAGGCTTGAAGTAGTTTTCTGCCACTCATAACTTCTTATGGAGTTATATTAGTTGTTAAATGTGTTTTCTTTCAAAGCAATGCAAAGCAGTTTTGCCTTAAGGGAATAAAGAAACAATCTCTTATTTCTTATATTACTTACCGTCAAGTAGATGGCCATTAGTAAGTTGGTCAGCTTTATTCTAGAGCCTGAATACCTCTATTATGTTTTACAAATGCTAGTCTCCTTTCAAAATTATGTTGAAAATAATTTGATGGTAATTTCCATGGTGACAGAAGATGAGAACCTCACTTAGGACAATAATAAGATGCTTATCTCTGAGTTATTGGTAAAAAAGTCTATTGGTCCCTTTGTATCAATAGCTATTTCTTTCTTTTGGATACTTAGATGGGATACACACACATACACACACACGTGTATAAATATGCTTTAAGAAGCAATCTGATTTATATTCTTTGTTCCCTTGTTTCCCAGGTTTCCCTATATTCCTGTCTTAAAATGCTGCTTTGTGAAAGGTGGCCTGATTCTGCTTCACTGAGGACTTCCACAATAGATTCCTTTCTGGCTGGAGCTTTATCAGTGCCTTATGTACCAGTGCTTCTCCTTGAATTGTCAAATGCATCTTTGTCACATATCACGGGCCAGATAAACCATTAAGTGGGTACCTTTATATGCATTTTTATTCCATAGTTGTTGTTTTGTTTGTTAAAAACAGCAGTACTACAAATGCCAGTCATCATCCTTATGTCCAGTTCTTCCAAGGTACAGGAAGAGCCTGTTTATATAAATACATGCTGTCATCCTTTCTGCTCCCTTCTACCTCCAAGCAGTTGTAGTTTTGCTACAACGGAGACCTAGTTGCCTAGATGGATATGAACCTGAGATTGATATTATAGGTTATTCTCCCCATCATCCTCACCCCCTTACTCCAAGGAAAGGTTCAAGGTAGATTGAACTACTATAAAATTTGTGTGTATACACACTATATAAATACACACACACACATATATACACACATATATGTGTGTGTACATATAGATGCATATATGTGTGTATATATATCTCTATATGTCTATCTATATATTGCTTTGCTTTACAGCCAAAAAAATCAAAGGAATTTTATGAAGTCACCATAAAACAAACAAGTAATAATATCTTACCTAAAAATTGGGAGGTATGAATCTGGGTTTAAAGATGGTTCAGGCAGACCCTGGATGATTATCTATCAGAAATATTAGAAAAGGGATTCTTTTTTTCTAGAGGCAGGTTCTAGATGACCTTTAAGCTCTGTTCAAATTTGAAGATTCAGTGAATCTAAGTATCTATATAACCCAAGCATGACTATAGCTTATCAGTATAATTTCTCTAACAGTGAATTAAGTGTTGCTTCTTTCCTGAATGGGTGAGTTGCCATTTCACAATGAGATCATAGTTCATTCACATTGGTAGCCCCTTCAAAGTTGCATTAATGTTCTTCATGAATTACTGGGCCATGAGCTCCATCACCCTGAAAATAGCAAGCACTGAACCTTGCCTTTAAAATGTGTGTTCAGTGTTTTGAAACACAGAAAGTACTGAAGCAAATCCTTAAGGACATACTGCGGAAGCATACATGACTGATCCTTCAAATGCCATTCAGGTTGAGTCATCTGTATTCTCTTGAGGGAGATATTTGACTGCATGATTTTGGGTCCAAATTCATAACTATTCCATAAGAAATGCTGATCAGCATTTCATTTATTTTGGGGGATGGAAAGTAGTCCAGTACTAATTGTGAATGTGTATGTGTATGTGTGTGTGTGTGTGTTTGTGAGAGAGAGAGAGAGAGAGAGAGAGAGAGAGACCCCCTTGCCAATTCTTATTTCCAAGGTTTTATTGCTTCAGCCAGCTGTCTTGGCCTTCCAGAACATTATAAGTCCTGGACTGGGCATTCTTTCACCACTGTTCATTACCCCTGGCAGAAATTGAGCTGTAGCAGACATGGCCCCTGGGCATATTGAAATGCTTACTCTCCACAAAACAACCAGGTATTAAATTATGAAAACACAAGTCTATTGCATTACTGGGTAACTTAGAGAAGTCACAAATATAACAAGCTATTTAAATATAAAGTGACTCTGGTTATAACTATATTACATGAGTCAACCATGTTATTTGGTCCAAATTATCTTATTCTTACTTGTCTACATGTTGTGGTACAATTTGATTTGCAGACTTAAATATGTAGTACTTAGAATATCCTTTTCTCCCTGGCCAGATGGATTTTTTCTACATAATCTGCTTTATCTTCTGCCTGTGCCTCTATTTTCCTCTAGTTGATAAATGAACTTTTTTTCTCACTGTATATGGAAAATATGGTTAAAAAAAATTCATCCATGTTAAGTGTTTGCAGTCACTTCTACAACACCAGACAGTTTTAAACAAAGCAAATATTAGATTTCTGCGAACAAAAAGAAACATCTATCTAAGGCGTCCTCAGTAAGGACTGCAAGAAAAGAAGAAGATAAGGATGATGGCTCTTCACTTCTGCTTGTGGTCACAGGTTTTGTCTACAGCTCCAGGAAGTTTGTTGCCTGTATCTTTTCATTGAGTCCTCAGCTATAGAGGTCAGGCATAGAGTATAGAGGTCCATATAATCATCTATAGATTTTATGTGAACACAAGCTAAAAGGAAAGAGTATTATAGTGAAAGCACCTCCTCTAACTGGCCCATGGGGACAGAATATTAGGGAATAATTAAAAAGTGAGATGCATTATACAGGATGAATTATATATAGGGAAAATATTTGAAAGAGAAAGAAGTAATACTGCACAAGCAAGAATGTAGAAGATTGTGTTCATTATAGCAAACTGAGTGGAACTAAGAGAATAATATAGACAAGACCATAATAAAGTGAAACAATATAAATTAGAACTTATCTAAGTACTCTTGATTACAGAGAAAGGATAATGAAACATACCAATAGAGAAGTGGTGGACTACAGGTTCAGAATGAGGTATGTACTCATTCCATTGTCAATTTTGAGGTTTATTTTGCTCAACTGTACTTCTTGGTTACAATGGAGATAAGGAGGCATTTAGAAATTACAGGACATTTTTTTTTAGTATCTATAACACTCCAAAAATGAAACCAAAGAAAAGTAACATTTGACCTTGAGAAGTAAATTACCTTCCAAATCGGGAGGACAAGATGCAGGAAATCATTAAAAGGGTTTCTAGGCAGAGAACAAAGAGATGCATAGTCTAGAAGAAGCATACTCAGGGAATAGGGACTGTGTTGTATACTCTCTGTTCATGGCAGAGGGATCCTAGTTCCTCTCATCATTTAGCTGTCACTCACTGGCTTTGCCTTTAATACGATAGTTCCAGCTTCAGGTTGGAAGGCGAGCTCCTTGCTTGGCTTGGGGGAGGGACTTCTTTTTGCCTGAGAGTCCTTCCTGAAGCTTTCTAGCATATACTTTCCATTGAAATTAGAGACAGTGATGGAAGTTCACTAATTCTCTGCCATCATAAGAGTTCCTTCCACTTTTGTAAAATGGTTTTAATATTTACTTATGCGTAGAAAATCTTGAGTTTGTCATATGACAATAATGTTGGATAGATGAATGTGTCATTAGAGGAAAAAGGAATGCAACTATCCTAGAGTAGTAGTATGCTGAGTTAATCAATATTTTCACTTCAATGCCACTTATTTTTAAACTATACTTCAAATCCTTGATTATTGCTGAATGCATCTTTTCTATATCATGGAATTCAGATCAATTTCAAGCTTTAAAAATTATGTAGGTAAGCACATATATTTTAAAGCTTTATATTTAATTATGGAAACACACATACACATATATACTTGTGAATACATACACATATTACATATACCCTGTACAAGGCACAAATAATATGCTATCCATATTTTCCTAGACTTGTAGTAAGCATCCATTTTCATTCCAAGTTTAATTTCTAAGTATTAGAATTCATAGTTCAACCAGAATATGAGGCACTGTACATCTCTTTCAGAGTGGCCCTAAAACATGGGCAATTCACAATACCTATTTTCTCTTTAGCATTATTCATATCTTTACATAGTTGGAATGGTAAATGTTTAGTTGTAGACATTTTATAATTACCTTATGCAACTTTGTAGCATACTTAAGGAAGCATATGTACAGTTTCCACAAAGTGAGAAAGAAATTACATGTCTTGCCTGGAAGAAGTAATTTTCCTTTTCGTAATCTTTTATTTGTGAATATTCGATGCATTAGTGTCACTAATATACTTAGCAGAGTGCCTGTCACATAGTAGGTGTTTAATAAATGCTTCTAACTGACTTACTATGACCTATGGAATAATCCCAGGAAGTCAGAGATTAAACACTAATATATTGCATATATATAGATCTCTATCAATCTATTTACTATTTACAGATATATATATATATACACATATATATATATAGGTGTGTGTGTATATCTTGGTATACACATAGATGATATGTGTGTATATGTTTACATACATGTGTATGGAGAGGGAGGGAGAGAGAAATAGAGACGGAGAAAGAAAATTAATTAGTTCTTTGATTTTGCTGTAATATTTCACTACCCAGGGATCATGATATGAGCCTTTGATTTCATCATTGTGGGAAATTCCCTCTATCATTGCAAATTTTCAAATGTTCTACACTGTACAACCTTAAAGAGTTTCCCAGAGGGCAGTGAATAGTTAAGTGCCTTGCCCAGGATCTTATATCCAGTATGTGTCAGAGGCTGCACTTAAACCCAGATCTTCCTGGCTGGGAGATCAGCATATGCTGGTTTACTTATAATTTACTACAGGGATCTCCAAACTTTGTGTGTGTGTGTGTGTGTGTGTGTACATACATACATATATGTATACACACACACATACATATCAATATTTTTCCCGTATGTGAGTATGTGGGTGTGATGCCAATCAGTGATTAAAGATCTTTCCTGCCCATTCAGTAGGCCTCAGGTGGCGCTAGTTAAGGGAGGCTTGATTAGAGGCAGGCCTACACCCTTTACTTAGTAATTACTAAGCCCCAGGCCTATACCCTTTAGCTGATTGGTATGTGTACCCAGAAGGTAGCCATTAAGGTCAGAATTCAGTCCAAAGAGAAGAAATAACAACTCAGGGACAACAGAGCTGCAGAGAGAGTGGAGACCAGAGAGCTGCAGAGACCAGAGAACTGAGTGGGGAGAGAATGCAGGAAAGCAGACAGTTGGGATTTGTATTTACAGGAAGGCCCCAGCATGGGGGAAGGTTACAGGATGACTTGGTTCTTTGTCGTAATACTGTGTTATGATTTCCTTGTTGTTATGCTGAGGTGAACTTACTGGCTTTGAGATACAACTGTTGCTATGTCAGGTTGGAGTTATTGGTTTTGGGATTTAATCCTCTGGTGTCTAAATAAATATTATACTTCCTCTGCCTTCTACCTAGAGAATCTCTTATACTTTGCAATTCTGAACTATACAGTCTGTTCATGGTCATCTCTGAGGTCACAAATCTTGCTTTACTTGCTTTACTGATACAGCTGGGTTGTTGGTGTAGGTATTCAGTGTGTTATTTTTTCAAAAGCTTTGCTCTGTAAGTTGTTAGATTATAATTGCTTTTAGAGGCTGAATTGCTACTTAGAAGATGGAAGGTCAAGAGAGGTGTAGTAAGAGATTAGTGGGCTGTTATGGGTAGGATAGGTAAGGCTGTGTTTGGAGACAAGACCCTGAATACATAGTGAGGATGATAGTTTGTGAACCATCTTCCTACTCTCTTAGTCATTGATTACATTCACCTTACCGCAGTTACCCCCTCTGCCACCATGCCCACTTTTGAGGATGAATGAACTGTATTGTTCTGTCTCTCTAGGATTGAAATGCCTCTTTGCTCTAAGACTTGCAAATATCTTTCTACCAATTTCATCAAATGATATTTTTCAGCAGACTACAAAAGTTTCAAATGAAACCTAATTCACACAATACAGTTATGGAGCTATCAATCAGCTATCTAGGGTTTTGCACACTCTAGTGGAAATAATACAGCATAACCACAGTAGTTATTATAAGGCACAAAGTGTTTGTTTGGTGCAAGAATTACTTTATCACTAAATCAGGATAAGGCTATAATATACAATCAAACCAACCAACCAGCCCAGAGGCCCACAACTTCTTTATTTATTCTTAAGGTCTTACACTGAAGGGAAGGTGTTTCCTGTAAATTGCAGCTAAACCACTGCTTTCCAGTGAATGAGGGGGTGGAGTATTTGTATATTTTGCTTTCTGAAACAAATCCTTGAAGTGAAGGCTTTGGGTTTTGGATCCTTTTTCAGTCTGAAGACTTCATAAATTGACTAGAAAAATATTTTTTCAAACCCTTTCTTTGTTTTTCCCAATTGTTACTAAAATATAACTTGACCAGGGACAAACAAGGAGTCCAGAATTAAAGCTAAACTATGTGTGTATATACTAATATGTATGTGTGTACTTACTCCATGTGCTTGTACATAAATGAATCAATCAAAAGCATTTATAAAATACCTGTGATGAGCAAGGCACACAGCTAGATGCTGAGGATACAAAGACAAAAATAAAGCTATTCCTATAAGCCACGTGTCAGGCACTGTGTTACATGATTTATAAATATTATCTCATTTGGTCCTCACTGGGAAGGGTCTATCTCACGTAGCTGGGAGCAGAGCAGAGTCCAGCATGGGCCACACCAGGACCAAACACCCTGGGAGCTCTGGGGGTGCGGAAGTGGTGCAGCTCTGAGGCTGCTTCCAGAGCTCCAGCTGCAGTTCCTTCAGGCCTCAGGCCCACCTGGAGGGAGGAATTAAGTGGCAGATCAGAGCAAGAGTGCTGAGCCTGCTTGGATCTGAGTCCAGTCCAGGTTGGTGGTTCCTGGGGGAGGAGCAGCACTAGTGTGGCAGAGCTCTCTGTGTAGAAGTAGCTCTGAAAACAGCAGCACAGCCCCTAAAGCTTGGGACAAAGTACTCTCTACAAGCAGTCATACCCCTACGAAAAACTCAAGGGTCAAGTAATTGGCTGGGAACATGAACAGGCAGTGAAAATGGACTCAGATTCAGACTCA
>CM053622.1:212269230-212316034 GCA_028646595.1 Phalanger gymnotis | reverse complement strand
TAGGAGAACATTATACACAACCACAGATATATGGATTCTGTGATGATTAACCCTGACAGACTTTGCTCTTCTCAGCAACACAATATGCAGAGACAGCTCCAAAGGGCTCACGATGCAGAATGCTATCTACATCCAGAGAAATAACTATGAAGTATGAATGCAGATAGAGGCACACTTCATACTCGCCTTTTTCTCCCCTCCTTTTTTTTCTCTCTTTTGTATTTGTTGTTGGGTTGTGTTTTTTTGGGTTTTTTTTGGTTCCGTTTCTTCTTTCTCATAATTCATTCCATTGGTCATAATTCTTCTCCACAACTTGACTAGTATGTAAATTAATTCAATGCCAAGTTATACATGGAAGTTATATGGGATTCCATGCCATCTTGGGGAGGGAGGAGAGGAGGGAGGGAAGAAAATCTGGAACTCAAAATTACATAGAACCGCGTGTTGCAAACTAAAATTAAAAAAAAAATAATAAAGAAAATGTTATTAGTGTAGAAATTAAAAAAAAAAGAAATCAACAGATGGCTACAAATGATGGCTTGATTTATTGTTTTCTTAGTTGTGTAGATTTTATGTGGATTAAACTTGAAAATGCATCCTGCATACATTTCTTTTCCTGCAGAGCCAATTGTTAAACGTTTATCAGCACACCCCTGCTTAGAAGCAAAACTATGTACTTTCTGCATTTAAAACTCTATGCAGAATCATCAGGACTCCATCACTTTTCAGGCTCATGTTAGCATTTTTACAATTAAAAATAATAAACTTAAACATGAACATTTTCATATACAAAGAACATAAAAGTGGCTTGTATAGAAACTGTTCATATACTGTGGCCATTTATCAATTGGGGAACGACTTGTATTCTTATAAATTTGACTCAATTTTCTATATATTTGAAAAATGAGACCTTTATCAGAGAAACTTGTTGCAAAAATAAATCCCCAATTTTCTGCTTTCTTTCTAATCTTGGCTGCATTGGATTTGCTTGTGCAAAACCTTTTTAATTTAATGTAATCAAAATTATCCATTTTATGTCTTGTAATAATGCTCTCTCCCTCTCTCTCTCTCTCTCTCTTTCTCTCTCTCTGTCTCATTTGGTCATAAATTCTTCCCTCATCCATAGATCTGACAGGGAATCTATTCCATGCTTCCCTAATTTGCAAAGGTGTTTTTAAAAGCAAACATTACATTTAATATGATATTACTAACACTGCCTTGCTTGTTTCTGCATATTGTCTTGTTCTTTTCTGGGCATTTTTAAATGTTCCATTATGTTCTTCTTTTCTTTCCATTTTGGCATCATTATTTTTACCCTCTCCACACTCTGTCTATTCCTTTTCCCCTTTAAAATAGCCCACCTATGTAACATATAAGTATAGCCTGGAAAAATAAATTCACAGATTGACCACTTCTTAAAAAAAGAAGTATATATCATGAGGCATCTGTAGGTCCATCATCTCTGCCAAGAGGTGGGACACAGATATCATCATTACCATCATCAGTCTTCTGGACTCATGAATGGTATTGCACTGATCAATCCTTAAAAGTTGTTTTCCTTTACATTATTACATAACTTACGAATTGTTCTATTGGTTCTTCTCACTTTACTCTGTATCAGTTAATATGATTTTTCCCTCTAATTTTCTCCAAGTCTTCCCTTCTTCATTTTTATAGAGCAACAATATCCCATTATAGTCATATACTATCTTGTGCATTATAGGCATCTACTTTGTTCCCATTTCTTTGCTACAATAAAAAGTGCTGTTTTACATATTTTTAAAAATTATAGGTCCATATCCCCATCTTTGAGATCTATGCAGTATATATGGATTATTGAGTAAAAGATTTGGCATAATATAATGGCTTTTAGGTATAGTTTTAAACTGTTTTGTATATAGATTATTAAAAGTTTAATCTTTAACCTAAATTGTTAAACCAAACCACAGTTCTTCCAACAATGCTTTTATATTCCCATCCTTCCACATGCTCTCCAACAATTACAGTTTTCTTTATCATTTTTGATAATTTGATAGTTGAAGTAGAAATTCAGGGTTGTTTTAATTTTGTTAATTTATTTTAACAGCATTAATTTTGCATGTGATGAAACTTTTTTCAATTTTATATAATCAATAATATCTATTTTTAATTGTCTCTGATCTTGTCCAATAAATTTCAAATTTATTGTTCATATGACCAATATTGTCCATGTTTAATTGTGTATGATCTTTTCCATCCTTTGGTTGAGCACACTTGTGAAAGGTATTACTTTTCTTTTTCTAATTTTTCCTGGATATGAGAGGTACACAGGTTATGTATCCATTTGGAGTACATAGCACAACAATTTTTCCAATTTTCCCAGAAGTTTTTTTTTTCCAAATAGTGAGTCCTCACCCTTGGTTTAGTATCCCTGGATTCATAGAACACTATGTAACTGTATTTGCTTCTGAGTCTTGTGTACTTAATATGTTCCATTGAAATTCTCTTAAAGGAAATGATAGCAGCTCATCCTTGAAGCATTCTAAGAGATGGTGTTAAGTCAGGAGATTACTTTAGGGATATTGCCTACATAAAATCATAGAGGTTGGGACTGAAATATCATGTATAAGGAACAGTAAATAGAAGGGTTCGAATGGTGTGTAGAGTAAATAAGAAGGAATTAACATGGAAAGATAGTGTAAAATGAGATCATAAAAAGTTTTAAAAGCTAAAGAGAGGAATTTGCGTTTTATCCTAGAAACTATATGAAAGCACTGAATGGGGCAGGGCGGGGCGGAGGAGGTGTTTAACCTGGTTAGTCCTGTGCTGGGCATATCAAAATTCTTCATAAACAAAATTAACATCAGAGTGAAGCGATTGACTGGAATTAAAGTATAAAATTTGGAATTAAAATTGATTGGACTAAAGATGGGGAAGTTGCTAGCTAAGTCCATGAAGGCTTGGTAGAAGACGTTATATGCCCAGTCCCCTGACCTGTTGGCACAAGTAAGGAGTTTCAGGACACTGTATGAATGGAAGTTATTTCTTAATGAACAGGTATCTGTTGTGGTTTACAGTGAGTGTTGCACTTGAACTTTCTGTTTTTTAAGGCCATTGCTATTCATTTTTCTTGACTACTGGGGGAAATTAGCTAGAAGATACTCCTAGGAGGTAACCATGAAAAATAGTTGGGATAGGTAATATGTAGCCAACTATAAACTCTTTTCAAGGAAATAATGAAGTCAGCCAATCAATAAGCATTTACTAAGTGCCTACAATGCCATAGTCCTTTGGCTACATGCTGGGAATAAAAATACAAATAGTGATAGTTCCAGCTGACAGGAGACAAGATACTGATAAACAGAGGCTCCTCTTAAGTAAGCATCAGGATGATACAGTTGAGGGATAAAGGATGTAGAAATGGCATGGCAGAAAATGTATCAGGGAAATAGATTTCAATTTGTGCCTGGAATTTGGAGTAGAAATACTCAGGATCATGTCTTCAGGCTGGGTTGAAGTACTAGGAGGAACCAAAACACCATAGAGAAGGTAGTAAAGAAGGTATAAATATCAAGTTTAAACAGTCTTGGAAAGCAAACAACTGGTTAAGAAGATGCCTTTAAGAAGAGAACTTAAATATGTGGACGATGGCTTATGATATAGGAATGCTAATCTCTTGGCCAAATATGAAATGCACTTAATGAGGGTGGGTCTGAATATATAGTGTTCTTCTGGGTTCTTTTTTTTAAAAAAAAAAAAAACATTTTTCTAATTCCATGTAAAAAGAGTTTTTATATTTTTTAAAATTTCGAGTTCCAAATTTTATTGCTGAAAAAAGCTAAGTCCTTCACAATTGATCATCGTACAGTACTGCTTCTTACTCTGTGCAATGTTCTCCTGATTCTGCTCACTTTGCATCAGTTCATGTAAGTCTTTCTAGGTTTTTCTGAAAGCATCCTGCTCATCACTTCTTATAGCACAAAAGTACTCCATCACAATCATATACCACAGCCTGTTTAGCCCTCCCCCAATTGATGGACATTCCCTCAATTTTCAATTCTTTGCCACCATGGAAAGAACTACTATAAATATTTTTGTCCATAGAGGTCTTTTTTCTTTGGGATTCAGACTTACTTAGTAATGTATTGCTGAACCAAAGGGTATGCACTTTTATA
Source organism: Phalanger gymnotis (assembly GCA_028646595.1). Taxonomy (NCBI): domain Eukaryota; kingdom Metazoa; phylum Chordata; class Mammalia; order Diprotodontia; family Phalangeridae; genus Phalanger; species Phalanger gymnotis. The sequence goes on along the minus strand of CM053622.1, from coordinate 212,311,880 downwards.
GTCCTTTAGGGTGATTCCAAATTGTTCTCCAGAATGGTTGAATCAGCTAACTCTACCAACAATGCATTAGTGTAGCAATTTTCCCCACATCACCTCCAACATTTATAATTTTTTTTGGTTGTATTAGCCAATCTGATAGGTGTGAGGTAGTACCTCAGAGTTATTTTAATTTGCATTTCTCTAATCAACAATGATTTAGGAGCATCTTTATATGACTATAGATAGCTCTGTTGTTTTTTTCTTCTGAAAACTTCCTGTTCATATACTGTGACCATTTATCAACTGGGGAACGACTTGTATTCTTATAAATTTGACTCAATTTTCTATATATTTGAAAAATGAGGCCTTTATCAGAGAAACTTGTTGCAAAAATAAATCCCCAATTTTCTGCTTTCTTTCTAATCTTGGCTGCATTGGATTTGCTTGTGCAAAACTTTTTTAATTTAATGTAATCAAAATTATCCATTTTATGTCTTGTAATAATGCTCTCTCCCTCTCTCTCTCTCTCTTTGTCTCTCTCTCTCTGTCTCATTTGGTCATAAATTCTTCCCTCATCCATAGATCTGACAGGGAATCTATTCCATGCTTCCCTAATTTGCTAAGTATCACTCTTTCTGTCTAAATCATGTAATCTACTCTGCCTTCCACTTCCATTTTATGGATCAGTTCATCCCATTCACAGTTATGGTGGCTCTGTATTTCCTCCCATCTTATTCCTCCCCCATTTGTTATTCTATCTCTTCTTTTGCCCTGTCCCTTCTAAAAGTTTTGTGCTTCTGAATACCACCTCCTCTAATCCACACTCCCTTCTATCAGCTTCCCCTTCTTTTCCCTTTCTCCCCTTCTACTTAGGGTGAAAGAAATTTCTATATCTAGCTGAGTGTGGATGTTATTCTCTCTTTGAGCCAATTCCAATGAGAGTAAGGTTCAAGCATTGGTTGCCACCATCTCCCCTTCTCCTTATTCCCTTCCTCTGTAAAAGCTCTTTCATTCCTTTTTTACTTGAGATTATTTATCTCATTCTACCTCTCCTTTCCTTTCCCCAGTGACTTCCTCTTTCTCACCCTTTTATTTTATTTTTTACATTTGATCATAGTAAACTCATACTCATGTCCTTCTAACTAACCCAATAATGATAAAGTTCTTAGGAGTTAAAAGTATCATCTTCCCATGTAGGATTGTAAACAGTTTAACCAAAATGAATTCTTTATGATTTCCCTTTCTTCTGTACCTCTGTTATTTCTTTTGAGTCTTATATTTGAGAGTCAAATTTTCTATTCAACTCTGATCTTTTCATCAAGAATGCTTGAAAGTCCTTTATTTCACTGAATAGCCACTTTCCCCCTGAAGGATAATATCCACTTTTGCTGGGTAGGTGATTCTTGGTTGTAATCCTAGTTCTTTTGCCCTCTGGAATATCACATTCCAAGTTCTCTGAGACTTTAATATAGAAACTGCTAAATCTTATGTTATCCTGATTGTAGCTCCACCATATTTAAATTGTTTCCATTTGACTGCTTACAATATTTTCTCCTTGACCTGGGAGCTCTGGTATTTGTATTGAATATTCCTGGGAGTTTTCATTTTGGGATCTTTTTCAATATCTATTTTACTCTCTGGTTCTAGGATATCAGGGCAGTTTTCCTTGATAATTTCTTTAATGATGAAATCTTGGCTCTTTTTTGACCACGGCTTTCAGATAGTCCAATAATTCTTAAATTATCTCTCCTTGATATATTTTCCAAGCCAGCTGTTTTTCCAATGAGATATTTAAATTTTCTTTCTACTTTTTCATTCTTTTGGTTTTGTTTTAGTGAATATCTCATTGAGTCATTAACTTTCACTTGTTCAATTCTAGTTTTAAGGACTTATTTTCTTCAGTGAGATTTTGTACCTCCTTTTCCAATTGGCCAATTGTACTTTTTAAGGAATTCTTGTTTTCTGGATTGTTGCAAGTCTAATCAAAAGGACTTTTAAATGAAAAGAAAAGGAAACAGCTATGGATATCAACCAAGCTAGAAATCATAGAAAATGTAAAACTCATGGACATAGGTATAAACAAAGACAGTGGTCCTAAAGAAAGTAGAAAAATTTACGTCGTAGATATTGACTATTGAAAGGACAATATGATAAGACAGTTTTGCTTTATGAAAAAAAAGAATAATTTTTGTTGACTATTTTAGGGATGGTACTGGGAACATTGGATATAATGTAATACTCATATGAGGAAATCCAAGAACTATAGATGGTGAAGCATAATGGAGAACATTTGGGTGAAGATCAACAGAGGTGGCAAAAGAAGATTGTCATTGGATTATAACATAGACCACTTAGATAAAAATTAGGAAATAGATGAATCAGGGAAACAGATTACTAGCTTGGCACAGAGCTATGATGTAGTACTAAAGGGGACTTCAATTATCCAGGCATCTGCTGGAGCTTCCTGCCAAAAGCACAACAGCTCACTGTTTCTTGCCTTGCTTTAAGGATAATATCATACCTCAAAACAGGAAAAAATTTAACAATTGCCTAAACTCTTGCAGCAGCCTTCTAAATGAACTAGTAACGTCCACTATCTGCCTTTGCCAATCCATCATCTACACAACTACTAAAATAATCTTTCTTTCCTTTAAACATTTTATTGATATATTTTATATCTCTTCATTTTTCAGTATATCCCTTATAGCAACATCTTTGTTTATAACAAAAAAGAAAAAGAAAAAAATGTTCAACAAAACTAACCAACACTTCAACCAAGTCAGACAACTTATCCCATATTCCATATTCATAATCCCCATCTCTGCCAAGAAGAGAGAAATGTGCATTCTCATTTTTTTTTCTGAGCCTAAATTGGTCATTTTAATTACATAGTATTTAATTTTAATTTTTCTATTTTTTTTTTACCATTTTACATTCCTTTTTCAATGTTGGAATCATTGTACATATTCTTGTTTGTACTTACTTCATTTTGTATCAATCAGTCGACGGAGATCTTATGTTTCTCTGTATTCCATTCATGATGTCTTAGAGTATTAGAGTAAGAAATAGTCCATTATGTTAATGTACCACTCTTTGCTTAGCTATTTTCCAGTTGAAATCTATTTACTTTGTTTCCAATTATTCATTATTATAAAAACTGATGCTATAAATATTTTGGATATATATAATAAATGTACATATACATATGTATATATGTGCATATATATACATATGTATGTATGTATATATATGTGTGTATATATATTATATATATGTTTTTTATCTTTGACCTTTCTACGATATAGGCTAGACAATGAGATTTCTGGATCAAAAGGTATGGACATCTTAGTCATTATTCATGTAATTCCAATTGTTTTCTCTAATAGTGGTGTCAGTTCATAGCTATAACAATAATGTATTAATGTGCCTGTCTTTCCACAACTACTCCAACATCTAGTGATCCAATGTTTTGCTATCTATGCTAAAATGCTGAGTGTGTGGTAAATCCAAAGAGTTATTTGGATTTAGATTTTTCTTATTACTGTTGCATTGAAACAATCTTTCATGTGATTGTTAATAGTGTGTAATTCTTTTTTTTTTGAGAACTGCTTATTCAAATTTTTTGATCACATCTTTTAAGGAATGGTCTTTGGTCTTCCATGCATTATTATTTCCTATATATCTTGGATATTGGATGCTTACATTTATTTTATGCAAGGATTTTTCCCGCAGTTGACCATTTCCCTTTTTTCTTTCTCCTCCTGGCTTTGCTTCTGACTTTTTTGGACTTCCATAATATGCCCCTGCATGGATACCTCTCAATCCTTTCCCCCCTCCTCTTTTTAGCTATGCTTTGTATGTTGTCTTCCTCCTTTAAGCTCTTTGTGAGCAGGGACTTTCTTGCTTTTTCCCTCTATTTGTATCCCCAGTATGCAGCACAGGGTATGACGTACCAGGGTACATAATAAGTGCTTAGCAAATGCTTCTTGCTTTTCCTATCTCTATCTTAGTTGTGTAGATGTTTCTTCATGCAAATAGTTTTTAGTGTCATTTACTGCATATTGACCATTTTATCTTTTGTGATCATTTCTATCCTTTGGTTAAGAATGTTCTCATTATGAAAACTACCTGATCTAGTAATTCTCTTCTTTACCCTCTTTTTCACTTTTAATATTCAGGCTGTGTGTTCATTCTCGGTTTACTGTTGTATATGATGTAAGGTGTTGATCTAAGACCAGTTTCTGCCAAAGTGCTTTCCATTATCCTCAGCAAATATTGCTGAAAAGGGTTTTCTCAAAAGTACCTATGTTCTTGAGGTTAGTAAACATTGGATTATTGAGTTCGGGTATGTTTCTTCCCTATTTAGTCTGTTCTCCTTTCCTTTTTTTAAAGCAATACCAAATAATTTTGCAGATTCTTTCTGTAAAGTACAATTTGAGATCTAGAAATTCTATTATCATTTTACTTCTCCTAGTTTTTTTTTTTAATTTTCCCATGAGATTTTAAATCTTTCCCCTCCCCTCTATATTTATAAGTTTGATTTAGCACATGGTAGGTAAATTAATTTAGTTAGCATTATCATTTTTGTTATGTTAGTGTGGACCAGTTATTCACATAGAATATTTAGATGGAAATGGTGTCAAAGATAATTTTGGTGTTTTGAATTCTGTTGTCTTTGACACCTCCACCCTCTTGAATCACCATCCAGTCATTTTTCAAACTATTCTTTCTTATCTTATTCCACTCCTCTTTTTCATTCCTAATGCTAGCATCTTCACCTAGTCCCTCATTTTCCCCTCCTCTACTATAATAGTCTCTTAATGGATATTAACCTCACTTCTACCCCTCCCCATTATTTCTTCCTTCATTCCAAAACAATACCACACATTTTCATATAGTTATTGAATGTGCAATATCTTGCCCTCCTCTACCTCTTTCAAAAATTACAAAAACCCACTATGTTCATTGATATAACTGGTCTCTGGTAAACTATACTTTAGATTTCTTTTTTTTTTCTTGGAGCTTCAGTTAGTATTCATTGCTGTCTTTTGCTTTCCAAACATATCTCTGTACTCCTTCCTTACTCAAAGAATGATCCTCTGTAACAAAAAGAAATGCATTTTAGAAGAGACATTGACAAACTGGAGCTCATTCAGAAGAGGGTGATTCCAATTTAGTCTAGTATAGTTCCTTGTAAATAGAAGACATTTAACAAATATAGATTGAATTTAGATCAGCCAATATGGTTAGGGGACTAGAAACCATATTACATTAAACTTAGTAGAGGGAACAGGGAGATGTTAGAGTCTGGAGAAGATGATTTCAATTTAGGTGGGATATAATTGTTCTCTTCAGATATCTGAAGCACTGAAATGAAATGAAGATGAGGAGAAGAGACATGTATTTCTTTGGTTCCACTGAGAAGAATTAGAACCACTGGGCAAATCACTTAGTGGACATAATTTAAATTAATTCTTATATGGGGCAAAGGGTCAGATGACCTCTTGGGTGCCTTCTGACTCTGATATTCTGTTAACTTGATTTTTTTTGCTTTTGAGTTGATCAGTTAAAAACTATAGACTTTACTTTGGAAGGGAGCTGCCATATACTTGTTTAAACTATTCCTGCAGTTCAAATTTTACATTGTAACTCTCCTGTTTCTAACTCCAAAGCCTCTTGACATTGTTGTCAGGGGGCAAATTAAGAAAATTAACGGATATCAGGTTATTGTCACAGAGCCATCAAGGAGGTGGTGGGTGAATACTGTGAGACAGGTGAATCAGGTTTACTTATTGGCAGGCTCCTGGAATAAGCCAAGGCTGGCCAGGTGGTCTTGACAAGATCCCAGTGTACTTGGAAATCTCATATTGTCAAGCTTAAGGCTGGCTGAGGTAAATGTGAGAATTCTTCAGGGGAACAAATAAGCTGAAAGAACCCCATGCCAAATGCTGGAAAGCAGAGGAAACACTGCTAGCTGACCCAGTAACAGCTACATGTGTTTGATGAAATAGTGATGAGGACAGAAAAAAAAAATCTCGTTCTGAAATGAAACTAAATAAAGTTAATGAGATGAAATGTGGATTTTGTTTATAGATTTATCAACCTCCATGAAATCTCATTCTGAGACCTTAACATGGTAAGGAGGTAACCATCGTTGCTTTCTTCTTTTTTAATTTAAAATTTTCAATTGTCAAGTATTTGCTTTTTTCGCCCTGCTATCTTTTCCCTAGTGAACTCTCTGAGGGAAAAATCATTTTGACAAATAAACCTAGTCAATCAAAACAGATTTCCATATTGGTCACGTCCAGAACTATCTTGTTTCAAATATTAGTCCCTCACCTCTGTCAGGAAATGAGTAGCATTCTTCCTCCCTGGTCATCTGGAATCATGTTTGATCATTGTATTGATGAGAGATCTAAAACTTTTCAGAATTGTTCATTTTTTCCACTTTAAAATAAATTTGGAGGCAATCAAGTTTAAGTGACTTGCCCAAGATCACACAACTAGTGTCTGCGCCTGGATTTGAACTCAGGACCTCCTGACTCCAGGGCTGGTACTCTATCCATTACACCACCTCCATTTTTGTACTGTTGATCTTAAATTATTCCCCTAGTGATTCCTGTGTCTCAAAAGCTGCGACAGGGGAAGGTATGCTCTGATAGATCTGACCAGGTTCAAAATACTTAGAGGACAGATTTGCCCACAGATTCTAAGTCTTCCATCTGAGAACCTCTAGCCCAGCTTCATTCAGAGAAGCCGGAAGACCTACCAATGGGCAGTGTGGCTACAGTGATTCATGGAATCAAGATCAAATGAGATAAGATATGGACAGTGATTTGCTACCTTTAATGACTATATAAATGAGAGAACTATGATGATGGTAATGATAATTATGATGAAATTATCTACTTAGATATGAAATGTTTTGATATACTTAAGGTGGTTTGCATCTGCTATAGAATGGACTATATTAATGAAATCACAGAACTTTTGATATATGAAATGGAATAAAAATATTTCTGACAACATAATAGTACAACAGCTCATTTATTCCAGGTGCCAGCTTAACCCATGCATGGAAATAAAAGCACAATTCCTCTATGGAAGACAGAATTTTAAATAACTTTTTTGTAGGGTTGGGTATCTTATTATAATCTTTTTATGTGAACACTAAGCAAAGGGAATAGAATCAGAATTAACAAAGGTAAAAGATTATATTAAATATGAGGAAAGATATTTGAGAGTGAAAAGCAAAAGCTATCTATGACTGGACCAACTTGAAGATTTAAAGTTCCATGACAAACTCTGGCATATCAAATTTGGAGAATTATATACAAAACAGTGGGCAAAACTATGGTTTAAAAACATTAGTGGAGGATTTTAGAAGAGTCCTGGGAAATGACCTAGTGCTTACATGGGAGATGGGTGGCATCTTAGATGGCAGGGGAAGAGGGAAGAACAAGGATTGCATGACTATTCCAATCTGTTAGAAACCCTGAGACCAAAATAGGTGTTGTGAAGAGTCTGACCAGATATTCAACACAAATCAGTAGATCTTTATTTAATGGATGAAGACTTGGAGCATGGAGGAAGAAGGGATAACAAGCAAAAGACACAGAACAGAACTTATTCCTCCACTTTCTCTATCAAGCTAGGAAGGCAACTAATATTTGGGAGACTCCGTGGTATAATGGGACAGCTAGGTGATACAATGGTTAGAGTACTGAGTATAGAGAAACTGGGTTGGGGTACCACACTTCTGGGGTAACTAGGTGGCACAATGGATAAAGAGCCAGGCCTGGAGTCAGGAAGACCTCAGTTCAAATCTGGCCTCAGACACTTAGTAGCTATGTGACCCTGGGCAAGTCACTTAACACTATTTGCCTCAGTTTCCTCATTTTTAAGGAGAAGGAAATGGCAAACCATTCCAATATCTCTGCCAAGAAAACTCCAAATGGGATCATGGCGAGTTAGACATGGCTGAAAAATAACAACAAAAAATGGTGTAATAGGAAAAATACTGGATTTGAACTCAAAGAACCTGTGTCTAAATCTTGGCTCTGACATTTTCTTCCTATGTGACCGTGGTAAAAATCACTTAATCTCTCTGGTCTTCAGTTTCTTCATATCTAAAATGGGGAATTGGGGAAGTAGAACCTTGCAGGCATCTTCCAGTTGCAAAGCTGTGATCTTACCTACAGAACAAGACAGGGAAAGCGTACAAGTGGGGAGGTTCCCATAGCCTTTGTGTCTCCAAGGTTTAGCTCAAACCCCACCTTCTTCAAGTGGTCTTTCCCAGTCTTCCAGCTGCTAGTGCTTTCGCTTTCAGATAACCATCATCTGCTTTGTATATATCTTTTATGCAGTTTATTATTTATATGTTGTCTCCTTTTTAGAATATGTGATCCTTGAAGGTAAGGATTTTTTTTGCCTTTAATTTTTTTCTCTTAAAGTAGCATATAATATGCACTTAATAAATGTTTGCTGACTGAATTACTGATAGGTACCATGATCTTAAGGACATGGAATGAGGATGAAGTCCACCATGGCGCTATGAAATGTTGCTCCCTAGCCTTGGTGCATAATTACACCAAGCTCTTGATGTTCTTGGGTCAATGGGTGGAATTCTGGGTCCCTTGTAATTCCATGATTAGGATATTTCCAGGATATTTGATAAAGTCTAATGGCTTTACTTGTCTGGGGGAAAACTGATTTATACCTTCTACCATCTAGCAAAGAAGAGTCCAGTCATAGGAGGTTCTAGGAAGAAAAAGAGATATGTCTAGAACACAGATAGGTTTCCATGAGCCGGCTGAAACCTAGGACACTAGAACCGTATTTTGGATTGCCCCAACTCCCTGCAGAGAAGATGTAATTTTACTTATGGAAATAGACATGTTTTCAAATAATGGTATAGTGTGATATGTTTTGCCTTGTGGACTAGAAACTAGGAAGGCCTGAACTTTAGCTCAGTCATTGAGTGGTGTGCCTGCTATGTGGAGTGTCTTCAGGGGTACAAGAGCAATCTAGTTTTGCTGAGGCATGTCAGCAATTTCTGTCTTTTAAGATGCTGACATGGCTTGGCTTGGCTTGACAGGTTGAAGAAATTTAACCGCTTTGATAAGGTTAAAGGGGGTATCCAACCAAGAACAGAAAACAAACAAAATGCTGCTTTAGAAGAGTGAGTGCACATTCTAGAAACCAGTTGTCAAGTGACAACATCACCAACATCCATTACTGCCCTTTCATCCTGAAATAAACAATGCTCTTGATAAAAGTAACCATTCATATTGGTGCATTTGTCAATTGCACTGTCGGACATTGCAGAAAAATGCTTGGCTGTTGCCAGTTAAAGATATATAAAGCTTATTGCTCACATCCTAAATGCCCATTTCAGAGATTGAGTGGCTCTGACAAAGAAATTCACTTGGCATTATGATTTTAGTATGGAAGGAGCAGTGGTATTTAGAGATATGGTGGGAAAATAATGAAATTGGTGGTTTCTTTTAGGAAATGGAGTGAGCATAAAAATCAATGATGGCTGTTGGTATTCCTTTGATGCCACAATAGAAAATTGTTATAAAGAGAAAATCTGCAAATCATTTACTCACTTATGAACTAAACTTTGACTCAAAGGGAAAAAAATTAGTGTTTATGAACATATATCAAAAATGTATGAGCTGAAAATCAATATTGATCACACATACTAAATTTTAGTCCCCAACACATTTTAACTTAATGTAACATAGAATATAGATTTTTAAAGAGGTCATAATAATGCCTCTAGAGTCTAAACCATCTGTTAAATTTAATGCCAGTAGATAATTATAGTTGGATATACTAGTTCATTTTTTTAAATATTAAAGGCAAAAATAAATGACACTACATTTTAAAAACACTCAATCTAAAAATAAAATTTTGCAAACCTATGGCTTGGGTAATGCAAACTTTGATCTCTTGTGGTCATAAGCAAGTACTTAACCTTCTGAGTTACCCTTTAAAATATAGATTAATGTCAGGGATCTTCATCATCTCACACCTGAACTACTGCAACAGCCTGCTGATTAGTCTCTCTGACTTGAAGTCTTTGCCTCATCCTAATGCATCCTTCACTGAGCTGTCTAAGATGCAGGTCTGATCATATCACTCCCCCATGCCCCATTTAATAGACCCCAATGGCCCCATTTTATCTCCAGGATCTAATAAAAATATCTATTTGGTTTTCAAAGTGCTTCATAACTTGACCCATTCCTATTTTTCCACTCTTCTTACATCTTACTGTTCTGAGTACCTTACACCTGTTCTGAGTTTCAGTGACTCTAGCCTCCTTCTTCTTTATACTAGACACTGACTCCTGACTGAGTCTCTTGGGCCTGGAATATTCTCTCTTCATCTCCACCCCATAGATTTCAAGTCTCAATTAAGAAAAGACTTGAAGAAGCCTTTCCCAGTCTTCCTTACTCTTAGTTCTTTCCCTGTGAGACTGCTCACAATTTATCCCTTATATCTTGTTTGCACATAGTTGTATGAATTTTGTGTCACCCATTCAATTGTCCACGACCATTGTCTTTGACAATGATCATGGTCTTTGACAATTGGGACTAGTTTTGCCATTCTTTGTATCTCCAGCACTTAGCACAATGCCTTGGCACACAGGAGGTGTTTAATCTAATTGACCAACTGACTGATTTATAGATAAGCTCTGCTTAGATTCCATATATCATGGAAGTATTTTTTAACAGATAGGCCCAATATTCTGAGGTAATTCTTATGTATGTATGCTATATTAGAGAGTTGAATGCAGTACCAGGAAGGTCTAGTCTTGCTTCTGACACATACTGGCTCTGGGATCCCAAGCAAGTCACTTAATGTGTCAGTACCCTCGACAACTCTCTTAAGATTGAGTTTCAGGAAAGATACTGACCTGCTTTGGTAGAGGAAGTTTCTTCACAGGGAGTGAAATCACAAGACTAGTTCTTATTCTTATTTCTTACCAGATCATTCAGGAGTCAACAGAGGATTGTTCTTGCATTCATTTGTATCTATATCTTTCTTCTCTGTTTCCCATGACATTTTCCTTAACCCCTCAATCCTACTCTCTGCTTGCTGTAACAATTATAATGTTCTAATAGAGTGGCAGAATTTGAGTTGTAACGAACCCCAGAGGTAATTTAATATAATCTATACCTGAACTTGAATCACCTTGACAAGATCCTTAAGTGGACATATAGCCTTCATTTAAAGACTTCCATGGTTGGACAATTTCTTGTGTACCTTGGAAGACATTTCACTTTTGTACAGCTATAATTGTTAGCATTTTTTTAACATAATTGCTTTGAAAAGGTTAAAGGGGATATATAACCAAGAAGAGCAAACGAACTGTTGAGCCTAATCCTACCTTTCTGAAAATTCCATCCATGCTCAAGTTCTTTTCCCAGGGACCGAACAAAACTGGTCATCTCTTACAAAATCTTGAAGAGTGTTATAATGATCCACTTAAAACTTCAGTTCTCTAGGATAAATATCTCCTTTTCCTTCAGCCCATATTCCTATGATATGTTGATTCATATTGAGCTAAACTAAAATCTTTTTTGCAGGAACTATTGTCTAGCTATGTGCTTTCATCTTGTGCCTGTGCCACTGATTTCTTGAATCTAGTTTTAGGATATTTTTTTTAAATTCCTATTCAATTTCAGCTTAGTAGATTTGGTTTATGATTTTAACCTGTTAAGATCCTTCTGGATTCTTACTCTGTAGTCCAATATTGTAGTTTGATGTTATCTGCAAATTTGACAAATTTACCATCTAGGCCTTAATACATGTCATTAAAAAAATGTTGACTGGAACTGGCTCAAAGGAAGATCTAGCTCATTATCAATCCATTAATGACTATTTTTTGGACTTAATTACTCAACCAGCTCTGAAGCTACCTAATGATACTGTTTTCTTTTCCATCTACATCATTTATATTCCCAAGGATAGTATGATTTTGTCAAATGCCTAACTGAATTTCAGGTATACCATGTCTATGATGCTCCCTGATCTTAACTCTAGGAATCTAGTCAGAAAAAGAAATTAGTTTAACTTACCTTAACCTGATATTGATAAACCCATGCTAGTTTTTAACAACGATAATACACACATAGGGGCAGCTAGGTGGCAAAGATAGTAGAGCGCTGGCCCTGGAGTCAGGAGGACCTGAGTTCAAATCCAGCCTCAGATACTTGACACATTTACTAGCTGTATGACCTTGGGCAAGTCACTTAACCCCAATTGCCCTCCCTTTCCCCCTACAAAAAAAAATACACGCATGTGTGTGTGTACACTTTAAGATTTGCAAAGCACTTCAGACACATCTCATTTGACCCCTATAATAAACTTGTAAGCTACGTACTATTGTTATGTTTATTTTATAGACAAGGACACTGAGGCACACAAAGGTGAAGTGGCTTGTCCATGATCACACAAATAGATATGATGCTGCATCTGGAGCCAGGAAGATTTCTGTCCAAATCCTTTCTAAGGCACTTATTATATGACTTTGTGCAAGTCATTTAATGTGTCTGTGCCTCACTTTCCATATTTGTAGAGTGGAAGGGTTAGACTTTATGATCTCCTGAGATCATTTCCTGCTCTAAATCTATAATACTGTGATCCTAAGTATTTGAACTGGAATTTACACCCAGACATCTCTGTTGACTCACAGTCCAGCATTCTTTTGACAACACCTTGACAGCTAATTGATCACGGTTTTCCTGTCTAAATGCTCACAAACCATCTTTTTAATAATACTTTCTAGAATTTTGGCTGGTATATAAGACAAGTTTACTCTTGTATAGTCTAGGGATAATGAAAGGGAAGTCTGTCTTTTCCCTTTTTGGAAAACATTTTTGCCCACATTTTATTTTGTTGCATATCTGTTGTCTCGGTTCTTCAAAGATGACTGACAGCAGCTCACCAATCATTTTTCTTCATTGGCCTTTCTGTCTTGATTCAGCACTTAATGTTTAGATAAATTTCATCTTCCTTTTTGTTTATGTTTTTTTTCATCGTCATTCTACTCTTAAGAATCTCTAATCATTCTCATTGACTGTTCAGAATAAAACCCTTAATCTTGTCTCTAAGTTATTGCCATATCTTACTTTATCCACCTCACTTCTTGTTATTGCTCTGACCTGCTGTGTTGGTAAGCAAAATGGCCTTTGTTTTGTTTGAGTAATTCAGTGTATTTCATTGAGCCTTACTAGGTGCTAAGCTCCAGACCCAAACCCCAATTAGGTGTAAATCCTATGTGGGTGTGGATCCTATGTGGGCCCAAGGTGGGGCTAACTCCAGGGAGGGCCTAGTTTACATGTCTGGGACAGCAGAGGCTCTTAGACCACGTGGGTTTAAGTCGCCTCTTTGTGACGATTTTAGGTCATGTGGGTGAGTCACATGTGTGACTCACCCCTGACACTGAAAAAGATATAAAACCAGGGCTTGGCCTCCTCTTCCTTGGAGCTCTTTGCCGCAGCAGTGGTGGCGCATGACTCTGGGCCAGCCCTTGTTCTGAGCTCCCGGGCTGAAGCTAGATGTTGGTAACAATGAATCTGTATTGGGTCTGTCTGTTGATGTTTATAATTTGTATTTTGCTCTGAAGTTCAGTGTGCTGGCTTTTTCTCCTGAACTAAGTGAATGATATTTGTGTGCTGAATTAAAGTAAGCTTGCCAACCCCTTCACCTTGCTTTCCTTAGTTAAGCAGATCAAAAGAACCTGTGCTTTCTGGGTGCTGGCAGCTTTCTGGGTGCTCGCTGTGGGTGGATCTTGCACCCCCACAGAAGCTGCTAGCCAAATTGTGAAAACACCTGCCCAGTGTCTAGAATCCTAGAATGCTAGAGTTGGGAAGGAACTCAGTGATCACAAAATTAGCCACTTCATTTTATATATGAGAAAACTGAAGTACAGTGTGGTTGTGATTTACCCAAAATCATAAAGGTTGTGGAAGAATTAGGGTCAATATGTAGTATGAACTCATATCTTCAAAATATGTTTTTTGAATTATATGAATAAAGCCCTAATTACTTCCTATTGCTTTAATATCACATATTAGGTAGTGTGCATAGAGGATAGAACACTGGACTTGGAGTCAGGAATACCCGAGTCAACCTCTCTCTCTGAAGCTATTCATTCTGTGACCTCTGTAAAATAAGAGAGTTGAACTTCATGATCTTTAATCTCTCTCTCTCTTTCTCTTTCTCTCTCTCTCTCTCTCTCTCTTTCTCTCTCTTTCTCTCTCTTTCCCTCCCTTCCTCCCTCCCTTCCTCCTCTTCTTCCTCTGTCTGTTTCTCTCTCCCTCTCTCTCTCTCTGTCTGTGTGTGTGTGTCTCTCTTTCCTCCCTGCCTCACTCTCCATAGTTACCTCCACTCTCTCCTAAGTGTTTTTCTTGTAATAGGAAATGAAAGCCCATCAGTACTGGAGCAAAGAGCAGAGAGGTAAGGCAATTAACACTGGGCTGAGAATGAAGGATAGAACTGGAAAGGATAGAGGAGAAGGTCACTGGAGGGAAAGATTAATGGAGGGAATAGAGACCAGACAATGGCAGAGAGAAGGGATCAGCGAGTGGGAAGTAGATACATTAGAATTTGTTATTTCCTGAAGAGCTGAACTCGTATCATCTCTTAGAAGTAGCTTTTCCTGACCCCTTTAGCTTTCAGTACTTTCTTCCTTCTCAAGTTGTCACATACTTCTCTGGTTAACATATTTTATCCCTTAAGTGGAATTTAAACATCTTGAAAGCAAGGAATATTTTTCTGTTGATGGTGTTGTTGTTTTGTGTATCAGTGTCTGTGACACAACCTGCCATCCTCACCTGGCCCCATGTATCCAAAGCAGTTGTCACGTCTTGTTATTTCTCCTCCACAGAATCTGTCTTAGACACTCACAGTGTCCTGGATACACATAGTAGGCATTTAATTCATGCCTCTTGAATTGGAATCAAGGAACACTCCAGTGATCCAAATACAATGCTGATGATGCTTTGCATTGCTGTCACTCTATTTTTTTTAAATGATTTGACAGTTTTTGTTTCTGTGGCAAGATTGAAATAGGTGAACTATGGTAGGATCCATGGGAAGAACAGAGAGAGATGGTAGCAGAAATATTAAACTAATTATTGGAGTGGGATATACAATGATATGGTTGTATTTCCTAAATTGTATATTTCCAAGGGACTCAGAGCACGTAGTATCACTGATAGGATGAATTCTTGAACTGTCTTATAAAGCAAGCATGGGCTGTAAGTGTCAGGTGGCCAAGAGAAGTGAAAGCATAGAATTGGCTAGATCTGAGCTCTGTAAGTGCTTAATGCTCTGTCTTCCCCACTTTGTAGTATGGAATGTGGGTTTGGGGGGCTGAGCATGTCCTGAACTCTGCTGGTCAGAAGGGAGGGGTAAAGTACAAATGAGATTTTAGGCTCCATTTTTTATATACTTCCATTTATGTTCCAAGGGCATGCTTTTGCTATTGCCAAGTTATTGTTTGCTGGGTTTCTAGAGGCACAATAATAAATGAATATCTAAGACTGAGGTGACTTTAGACATTCTCAATCTTTGGATGGGTCAAGGAAAGGTGAGCTGAGACCAGTGGTTTATCAGAGAATATACCTGCAATATGAACCTAAGCCTGTGAGGGACTAGTGTCTGATATAGAAGAAGTCATTTGCATATTCATGACTTTGTGAGAAGTTTGAATGGACACTGTAATGGGACTCATGAGATCTGGGTTCTAGAACCAGCTCTTCATTTAGACCTGTTGTTTAACCACTCTGGGTCTGGTTCAAATGCCCCCACCTTCTCCTTAAAGTCTTTCCTAATCCCCAGAATCATAAGCATTCACTCTCTCCTCTGAATGCTTGTAGTACTTTGTAATTCATGCTATTTTATCACATATGGCTTTGTATTAACATCATTTCTATCCATATGTTGTATTTCTCACTGCACTATAAGCTTCTCTTTCCTTTGTAAAATTTCATTTTCAATGACAAATTCTCTCCTCAGAGAATCATTCAAAGCTCCCCTCTTTATCTATATGAAGCTATACAAAACATATTTCTGCATTGGCTATGGTCTAGAAAAAAAGAGAGAGGAAAAAGATATGCTTTCATTTTGCATTCTGAGTCCATCAGTTCTCTAACTGTACACGATAGCAATTTTTCCCACAAGTCCTTTGGAATTCTGGTACATCTTTTTCTCGATCAGAGTTACTAAGTTTTTCACAGTTGTTTATCTTGACCATATTGCTCTTGCTGTGTATGTTGTTCTCCTGGTTTTATGCGCTCCATTTTGCATTATTTCATATAAATCTTCCCAGGTTTTTCCTGAACCCATTCCTCTCATTGTTTCTTACAGCTTAATAATATTCCATCATGTTCATATACCACAACTTGTTCATCCATTTCCCAATTGATGGGCATCCCCTAATTCTACAATTTTTTTGCCACCACAAAAGAACTGCTATAAATATTTTTGTATATATGTGTCCTTTTCCTCTGATCTCCTTGGTGTATAGATTGAGTAGTGCTACTGCTGAATCAAAGGGTATGCATAGTTTTATAGCCCTTTGGGTATAGTTCCAAATCATTCTTCAGAGAGATTGAATTAATTCATAACTATACGAACAGTGCATTAGTGTACTGATAATTTACTACATCCCCTTTAGCATTTGTCAATTTCCTTTTCCATCATTTTAGCCAATCTGATGGGTGTGAAGTGGCCCCTTAGAGTTATTTTAATTTGTTTTTCTCTAATTATTAGTGATTTGGAGCATTTTTTCATATGATGAGTGATAGCTTTGATTTCTTCCTCTGAAAACTGCCTATTCTTATCCTTTGATCATTAATCAATTGGGAAATGTCTCTTTTTTAAAAAATAAATTTAGCTCAGATCTCTATATTTGAAAATTTGCATATTTTTGCATATTACATGTTTATTTATATTTATCAGACAAACTTGCTATAATTTTTCCCAGTTTCCTGATTTTCTTCTAATTTTAGGTGCATTGGTTTTATTTATGCAAAAACTTTAAAATTTTATACTATCAAAATTATCCATTTTACCTTCTCTGGATTTCTCTATCTCTTGTTTGATCCTGAGCTCTTCCCCTATCCATAAATCAGACAGGTAATTTCTTACATGTTCCTGTAATTTGCTTATGATATCACCCTTTATATGTAAATCATATGCCCATTTTGAGATTATCTTGATATGACAGATGATAACAGATCTATGCCCAGTTTCTGCCAGATTGCTTTTCAATTCCCCCAGCAGTTTTTGTTAAATAGTGATTTTTTGCCCAAATAGTTGCAATCTTGTTTATCAAACACTAGGGTGTTATACTAATTTGCTTCTATATACTGTGTATCTAATCTATTCCATTGATCAACCAGTCTGTTTCTTACTCAGTAACAAATTACCTCTTTGCAGTATAGTTTGAGATCTGGTACTACTAGAACCCATTCCTTCACTTTTTTCCCCCTTCATTCCCTTGACATTCTTGACATTTTTTTCCTACAAATGAATTTTTTTATTATCTTTCTAGCTCTATAAAATAATTCTTTACTAGGTCGATTGGTATGGCACTGAATAAGCGTATTGATTTAGGTATCATTGTCATCCTTGTTATATTGGCTTGGCCCACACATGAGCAATCATTATTTCTCCAATTATTTAGATTTATCTTTATTTGTATAAAAAGTGTTCTGTAATTGTAATTTTATACTGTCTGCAATTATTTAAAATGTGATTTCTCTTTCTTTTCCTGATTGATTTTATTGGGAATATTTACAAATGCTGATGATGTGTCTGAGTTTATTTTTTTATCCCGCAACTTTTGCTAAGTTAATGGCTTTGAGTAGTTTTATTAGTTGACTCTCTAGGGTTCTCTAAATAAACCATCATATCATCTGCAAAAAGTGATAGTTTTGTTCATTGTGTATGCTTTTTCCTTCAGTTTCTTTTTTCTTTTTTGTCTTATTGCTATAGCTAGCATTTCTAGAACAGTATAAAAAAATGATCATGATAACAAATATCCTTGCTTTACTCCTGATCTTATTACAAAGGCTTCTAGTTTATCTTAATTAGCAATAATGCTTACTCTTGGTTTTAGATAGATGGTACATTTTAAGAAAAGTTCCATTTTACTATTCTTTCTAGTTTGTTTTTAGTAGGAATAGGTGTTGTATTTTGGCAAAAGTTTTTCTGTATCTATTGATATAATCGTATGATTTTTGTTGTTTTCACTGATGTGGTCAATTATGTTTTCAGTTTTCTTAATATTGAATCAGCCTAGCATTCCTGCTATAACATTCTGGTCAAAGCGTATGATCTTCATGATATATTTCTATAGTCTCCTTGCTAGTATTTTCTTTAAAATTTTTGCATCAATATTCATTAGCGGTACTATTACACAGTTTCCTTTATTTTTAGCTGTCCCTTGTTTAGGTATCAAAAACTTACTTCTGTCATAGGAGGAATTTGGTGAGATTCCCTATTTATATATTTTTTCAATAGTTTATACAATACCTGAATTATTTGTTCTTTAAGTGTTTGATAGAAATCACTTCCAAATCTATCTAGTCTTGTTTTGTTTTGGAGAGGATGCTCAAATATGGCTTATTCAATTTATTTCTCTAATATAGAGTTATTTAAGTATTCTATATCCTCTTCTGTTACTCTGAGCAATTTATATTTTTGTAAATATTCATTTTATTTAGATTGTCAGTTTTATTGGCATATAGTTAGACAAGATATGTCCTAATAATTATTTTTATTTCATCTTCACTAGTTGTGTGTTCATCCTTTTCATTTCTGATATTGGTGATTTGATTTGCTTCTTTCTTCTTTAAAAAATCAAATTAGCCTGTGGTATTCTATTTTGTTGGTTTTATTTTCATTAAACAAACTCCTATACTTATTTATTAGTTAAATGGTTTTTAGTGCTTGCTTATTTGTTTTTCTTTCAATTTTATCAATCTCTCCTTTAATTTTCAGGATTTCTATTTTAATGTTTGAAGATTTCTCATATATTCTTTTTCTAGTTTTTTTAGTTGCATGCTCACTTCATTGATATGTTTCTTCTTTCTTTTATTGATGTAAGCATTAGAGATACACATTTTCTCCTAAGTACTGCTTTGTCTGCAACCCTGAAATTTTGGTCTGTTTTCTCATTTTTATTATCTTTAATGAAATCACTGATTATTTCTATGATTTGTTCTTTGACCTACTCATTCTTTAGGATTAGATTATTTGTTTTCCAATTAATTTTAAATCTAGGCTTCAAAGGCTCTTCATTAAATATGATTTTATTGCATTATGATCTGAAAGAGTTTCATTTTATATTTCTACTTTTCTGCCTCTGTGAGGTTTTTATGCTTTAGAGCATGATCAATTTTTGTGAAAGTGCCATGCATAGCTGAGAAATAAATATGCTTCTTTATATTCCCATTCCAAATTCTCCAGAAACCTAGTATATCTAACTTTTCTAAAATTTTATTCATTTCCTTATATTCTTTCTCATTTATTTTATACTTATATTTGCTTAGGACTGAGAGAGGTGAATCAGGTTCCCCCCACTGGTATAGTTTTACTGTATATATCCCTCCTGTAACTCATTTAACTTTTCCCTCAAGAATTTGGGTGCTATGTCATTTGATGCATATATATGCAAATATATATATATATATTTACTACTTACATTAATTCATTATCTATGGTACCTTTTAGCAAAAGGTAGTTTCTCTAATTATTTCTTGATCAGATCTATTTTTATTTTTACTTTTTCTGAGGTCATTATTGCTTTCCTTGCCTATTTTTTTTTACTTCAGCTGATGCATACGAGATTCTCCCCCAGCCCCTTTTTTAGCTCTGTGAATACCTTTTTGTTTCATGTATGTTTCTTTTAAATGATATATTGTTGGGCTTTGGTTTCTAATCCACTTTTGCTACCCTTTTCCCTTTTATGGGTGAGTTCATCCCATTCACATTCATAGTTACAATTGCTAATTGTTTCTCTCCATCTTATTCTCTCCTATTTATCCTTTTCTTTTTTACCTTGTCTCCTCCTCAAAAGTCTACTTTGCTTCAGATCACTGCCTACCTCAATCTAAGCTCCCTTTTTTCACTCCCCTTTTTCCTTAGCCCCTTCTCCTACTTTGCTGCTAAGTAAGATAAATTTTTATACTCAACCATGTGTGTATTTTCATACACACACATATGCATGTGTCTGTAAATATTTATATATGTGTATGTACATGTGCAATAGTATATCTATTGCTATAGATAGATTAATAGATAGATAAAGATATGTATATATACTTCCATCCTTGACCAGTTCAGATGAGAGTGAGGTTCAAGCATTGCCCACCCTACCCCATCATTTCCCTTTTCATTGTAAAAACTCTTCCTTTTGTGTCTCTTTTATGTGAGATAATTTTCTCCATTTTTCCTGGCTCTTCTTTCTCTCAGTATATCACTCTTTCTCATCTTTCCATTCTGCTTTTGAGATCATACCAACAAAATAGATTCTAATCCATGCCCTCTGTCTAAGCAGACACCTTCTGGTTGCCCTAATGATGAGATCTGGTCAACACCCTACTGATCTGCATACTAGTCCTTACCAAGGTAGTACCCTGATTCTTCATGACCACAACTGCTCCTCTGTCCTGGCACTGCTAACTGGAGCTAGGTAATGGGCAAGGAGCTGCCAGATGGCACCTGATCCTACACCCAGTGCTAGTACAGGGGTCTCCTAGAATCTCTTTCTGACGAGTGTTCAGTCCCCTTATCATACCTGGGCACTGGGCATTCCCAGTGCTGCCACTATTATTGCTGCAGCCTCCAAATCTCAAATCTGGCATCACTTCTGCTGCAATGTGCTTCTGGCCAGGCCTCTCCCCAGAGTATGCAGACCTTCCTTTCTGTCTTCCTAAGCTGCCCTAGGCTGACAAAAATGATTCCCCGTGAGATTTTTTTGGCTTTTCTGGTCAGAATTTAGTTAGGCTTATTGTAAAAAGTTGTTATAGTGGGGTATTTTGGGAGAACTTGGCAAGAATGCCATTCTCACTCTGCCATCTTCACTCCGCTGACTGTAAGCTTCTCAGTGGAAACATTGTTCTTTTCATGTCATTCCTCTCCATAAACATTATTCTATGCCCACTCTCATCCTTGCTTATTGTTTAGCACAGATCTTTGCACATGATAGGTACTGAAGGTGTAAATTTCCATTTAACTGAATAGTTGATATTTTTCTCATCTGTGAAATGGAGGGTTAGACAAATTGATCTTCAAGGTTCCTAGAGAACACCAATGTATATGACTATCTATATGTACTCCTATCATTCAGAACTTAAAGCAGACCAGGAACCTGTGCCACATAATTTTGCATTGCTGTGCTTTTCATTCTCCCAATGAATCACCAGATACTTTATTATAACAATTAGGGCTTTATATGAAGCAAACTACTTCCTTCATTTCATTGATATTTGATGATTTATTTTGAGATTAAATGTCCAATGGATCCATATAAGTGAAGACAATTTGAGATTAAATGTCCAATGGATCCATATAAGTAGAGACAATTCTGTCATTTAAACTGAAGGAGGCTTTTGTATGCTCACTTTCTAGTGGACTGACATGGTTCCCATTACTTACAAACATAAACAAAGTGAGGAATTTTTGACCCTTGCTTTTCTTTCTAACGAGATAGTTCAGAGAGTCCATGTTGTGGGTTAAAAAAAATGATTAGCTTGTTTTTCACTGTGAACTGCAGGTCATGCCTGTCTCAGGAAAATAATTTGTAAACTCTTTCCAATTTGTACATGGTCACATGCACACATTACCACACGACATGATGTACCAAGTCCATCTGCTGAAAGTCCAGACATTGCTATCAATCACACAGCAGATGCTCCATTAGAATACTTGGCTTTCTTCCCCAGCTGTCTGTAGGGGAAGAATGGCCATTCCAGGGCTAGCCAGGCATCTCTTTGATCTTCCAATGGACTTGCTCTGGCAGCCATGAGTATGCCACAGGATGGAATTAGACCTCTATATGATATGGTGATCACATTCTCACATTGTATCCATTCAGTCGAATCCTGACTCTCCACCCCACAGGCTCATCATGAACCTGCCAGGAAGCTGTGAACTAGCCAGGCATTACGAAAGTAATTCCAGGATACTTTGTTACTTGCTTTACTCTTTTGATGTCTAGAATAGATTTGGGGGTTCCCAGGAGGATAGGATAAATACCTACCGATAGTTACAATGTAGATTTGTTCTGGGTCCAGAGTTTCAGTCCATCCTCAGAAGGACAGGTGCGTTTTGGACATCTAGATGGTTCCTTTCAGCCGGCTCTAAAATAAAGTGAGTCCCTACCCTTAGTTAATTGGAGTCACCAATAGAATCTCCTGATGTGATATGACTACATCTAGGATGTCTCAAATGTCATCTGAACTTCTTTAGGGAGGCCTGAATTCCTGAATGGGTAAAATAATTTATCAGGGATTAATTGTGAATCATTCCCTGCATTATGACTACATGTCTCATTATTCCCTTTAGATAACTCAGTGCCATTCTTTATCTTTAGGATGCAAACTAGAATGTCTTTCACCTGAGACAAGAAAAAAGGTAGTGCTCTAGTGGCCGATGGAGACCCTAAAAATGTGACTGGGAGAGGGGACAAAAGTTCACTACTTTAAACCATATGATAGTTTCTAATCCATGTAAATGCACTGGAAGGCAAAGTGGTACAGTGGTACAGACTGATGTTCTCTAAATATGAACCCTGTCTTTACCCTTTCCCAGCTATGTGAGTTTGGGAAAGTTATGATTTCCCAGAGTCTCAGTTTCTTTATCTCTAAAATGATGTAGTTACATTAGATGACTTTATAGGTTCTTCCCAGATCTAGTTCTATGATTCTATGAACAATCCAGTCCAGTTCAATCTAATTCAACATTTATTAGATGCCTGCTACATGTAATATTTGATAGGCAATAGATGTGCAAAAAACAAAAAAAACAAAAAACACACAAAAAAATCCACAAAAAAGGTCCTGCCCACAAGGAGTTAACATTTTATGAGAGGAATAGGGTTACAACGTGTAAATAGGTAAGTGTATATATGACTGCTGACAAAGGTTACAGCACGAATAACTGAGGCAGTCGGAAAAGACTTCTCATAGGCGCTAGTACCAAGATGAACATCTAGGGATTCTAAGAAATGGAGGTGAGAAAGAAATTCATCTCAGGCATTGAGGACTGCCTATGAAAAGATATAGAGATAGGAGATGGGATTCCAAGTTCTGAGAGCGCCAAATAGGACAGTTTGGTTGGAATGTAGAGGCCTGGAAGGAAATAATTTGAAATGTCTAGAGAGGGAGGCTTGAATCTGAATGTAAAAGCTGTTAAGGACCAAGATGAGGAATTTGTATTTTACCTTAAAGCAAGAAAACCAGTGAAAGCTCTTGAGCAGAGAGTAATATGATCAGACGTATACTTTGGGAAACTAATTTTGGCAGCCATGTGGGTGGCAGATTTGAGACAGGAGAGAAAGAAAACCTGGAATTCAGTTGGAAATTTGTGGCAGTAATCCAGGGGAGAGTTGATTAAAGCCTCCATTGGCATAATAATTATGGCTCATATTTATAGAGTACTTTAAGGTTTGCAAATTGCTATACATATATTATTTTATTTTCACAACAGCCTATGAGGTAGGTGTTATTACCATCCCTGTTTTACAGATGGGAAAGCTCAGGCTCAGAAAGATTAAGTGACAAGCTAAGGGTCATATAGGCAGGGTCTGATGTAACATTGAAACTCAAGTCTTCCTAACTCTAAGTACATCACTTCCTCTACTGTGTTGCCCATCTACCAGTGATGTCTGAGTGAGTACAGAGAAGGGCACAGGAATCAAAATGTGAAGATAGAATCTTGAAGACTTGGCAGCTGATTGTATACAGTGAGTGAGGAAGAAGAAAGAATTGAGGATGATTCCAAGGTTTGAAATATGGGTGATTAGAAGGAGGATCTCTCCCCTACCTGTAACTTTCCCTTAAGGAGACCCCTCATACCTCGAGTGCCAATTAGACACTAAAGTTCATTCTACCTGGGACATTGCCCCACTTACCCTAGGCTAGTTACAGTGCTGATTTATCTTTTTTGAATAGTAACTTGAACAAATTAGTCATGTTCTTAATGTGTCATTAAAAGGTGTCTAGCCTTTGATATGCCTTTTCCAGTCAGGGAGAAAAAAATCCTTTATCCTGTTAAACATAAAATTTATCCCAGTTGAAAATGGTCTACAATAGGAGTCAGCTAGGTGGCACAGTGAGTGCCCTTGAGTCAGGAGGACCTGAGGTCAAATATGACCTCAGACACTTGATACATGTACTAGCTGTGTGACCTTGGGCAAGTCATTTAACCCCAATTGCCCTGCCAAAACAAAAAAAAAAAGGAAAGAAAATGGTCTACAATGTTGGATTCTCACTAAGATTCAAATTATATAAAGAATTTAATCCTGGCTTCTTGTGTTTTGTTCTCCTGTTCCACTATTTATGGCTTTTGAATGATTAAAGTTATCTTGCAAAACTCAGTGGGTTCAGTCCCTCCTTTTTTACCCAGGAGAGCCATTGCTGTGTGACCATAGGGGTGTGTGTGTGTGTGTGTGGTGTGTGTCTCCTTGCCAGGAGTCAGTAAAAGCTAAATATATGCACAATAAAGCTATATTTTTTATCCTCCAGATCTCCCTACCCAGGAGGCATAGAATCAGGGAAAGCCACAAGGGATTTTTTTTTTCAAAAAAGGAGAGAAAATGTTCCCTTTGGGCTATTTTCTTGAGAGTAGGCTCAGGTGGTTTAACCACAAGAGTAATATTATATATTTAACTTAGACTTGTATCTGAGGAAAGAATTGAGCAGTTATTTTATATAGTGTGGAGCTAGTAGAGAGGTCTAGTTTGGTCCCTTTTTTTCTTTTTGATTATACCTCTTTTTTTGAAATTACTGTAGCAAACTCCTTCCACTAATACAGACCAGCAACTTCTCAGCAGTTTATAGCCCTAAGGAGTTGTTTGAGGCACTCATAAGTGACCTGCCCACAGTCCCCTCTGCCTGCTATGTATCAGAGGCAGGACTTACATCTGGCTTTCTGATTTGGAATTGGGCTTTTCATCCACCTCTACCAAAGAATTGGAAACAAAGTGGGTGCCCGTCATTTGGGGAATGGCTAAACAAATTATAGTGTAGAAATATAGTGAAGCAGTTCTATAAGAACTATAAGAACAGTTCTATAAGAAATGAATCTGAGGAACTCTGAGACCCACAGGGAAGGCACGTAAAAAAGATGTGACACAGTAGAAAAGCATTAGCTTTGGAGTCAGTCCCTGGGTTCGTATTCTACCTTTTGACCCTTTGTACCTGAGTGACATTGGACATATTACTTAACCTGGTCTTATTTCTTCATCTATAAAATGAGAACACTGCACTAGCTAGCCTCTGATGTCCTTCTAGCCCCGGAGTTATGATCTCATGATCTTACTCTGTGTTCTCATTCTAAGAGTCTATCTCTCAGAAGAATTAGAAATCTATTAGCACAGTTTCTTCCAATACTGGAGTCTGAAGAGCTTTGTACCCATTTTCTGTTAAGCAATTCCTACAAAACCTGGACGAGACTTTGCTTCTAACTTAATCTACTTCCCCATGTTAATTTCTCTCTTCTCACCTTTTGTGTGTTATCTTCCCCTATTAGAATGTGAACTCCTTGAGGGTAGGGGCCATAATTTTTTCCTTGTATTTGTATTCCCAGTGTTTAGCACCAAGGTTGGTGTGTATTAAGTATTTAATAAATACTTTATTGAGTAACCAAAAGGCATTCACCAGAGCTCTGTCTCTGGGATGCACAGTGCAAGACTTACCCTCTGAATGTTAGATCAAATTGGATTCGGTAATTTTCAATATCACTGTGGCTCCTCATTGGCAAACCAAGCTCCCCACTTTCACTAGCACTCAACATCTAACCTTTATTCTTTGAATTCTTGCTTGGCAGATTCTTAGTCGACCGGTCTAAGTCACCATCCACAGCAGTCTCCTCCATTTAGATCTAGTATGATCTACCATAAATATAATTACCACCTCTTTCCAGGTGCTCTTGTCAAATAAGATCTTTCTTGCAACTTTGTGGTGCTTTCTTCCTTCTGCTGCACCAGGATGGCACTATCTCCAATCCTTACGCTAGCATTATGACTGTTAGTAACAGTACCAGAAGTATTGAAATAACACTCTTAGACTCTCTAAATGATTGATATCCCTACAGCCAAGGGCATTGTCCAACTGGTTGTAAAATGGGATGATTGCTATGTGTCAGAAAAGAGAAGAGGGTATTTCACTATGGAAGGAAACCAAAAACAAATGCTATGAAACAGGGGCTATACATGTGTCTGCCTAATGTGTTCAATGCAAGGACTCAATGCCAATAGTTTAGGTGCCTAAAATTCAGTTTAGGTGAAATACTCAGTTTGCATGCCTGCATTGTTGATGGATCCACATAGAATCATAGCAGAAGCAAAAGGAGCATTTGAGGTCCTAGGGTCAGAGTGATTACCCATCTTTTACAGATGAAGGAACTGGGGGGACAAGGGACTTCCTGGGTTAGAAGCTAGTCAGGACTGTTGACCTTTTGCTACCTTTTCTTTCCACCACACCACAATTCCTGTGCTGTATACACAATCTTTGAGAACCAGTGAAAGTGGCTTAGAAGCAATGATGGGGAACCATCTCATTTTCTTCTTATTTTCCTCTGAAGGCATAATTTAGAGGAGGATCAAAGAAGCAGTCAAAGCTACTCTTCTGCCACCTAGTTAAGATTCTGCTCACTGTTGCTTTGAAAACTGGATCTAATCAATGACTTGTCTTAATTGATAGCACTTTAATTATTTAAAAGGTCAGCTATGGATGGAGGACTAGAAATGCTGAAGACTGGGAAAGAATAACTTTTGTTCTTCAAAAACAAAACAAAATAGTCTAGAGTACAAATGTAAATACTCTCTCTGCTCAGGTTTTGTGTGCAGAAGTTATAGGAAAAGCAGGGAAGGTAGACTCTCATGATCTGAAGAAAACTTTGCTTGTTTGTTTCTCTTCCTTTAAGGTAGGGGCCCATAGAAAGGCAGCATGGCAGAGTGACTAGGCAGCCTGTCTCCAAATCAGAGAGATCACATGTGACCTTGAGCAAATCATTTATCTTCTCAGCACTCCCAACTAAACTTATAAAGAAGGGAAGGAGGGAGCAAGTACTTTTTAAATGCCTACTGTGTGTTAGGCGCTGTGCTAGATGTTTGCAGATATTGTCTCATTTGTTGATAGCTCTTGAGCTGCTAGTTTGTTTGGTTTGGCCTCTTTCTTCTCCCAAGCTGCTGTATTATGGAAATGCTCGTTTTATTCCATAAATTAAAAATTACAAAAATGAAAACCTACTCAACTTTTCCGAGGGAATGCTGGAGTGTGAGTCAAGAGTCTTGGATGCAAATCTCAGGTGTGATCTCTTACTGACTAGTTTTCTTTTCTTTTTAAAAAATATATTTTTTTTTCGTTTTCAACATTCACTTTTATAAGATTTTGACTTCGAAATTTCTTTCCCTCTACTCTTATCCCTTCCTCAAGATGGCATGCAATCTGATATAGACTATACATGTGCAATTGTATTAAACATATTTCCACATAAGTATTGACTGGTTTTCCTATTTGTTATACGGGATACGAGTACCTCACAGGACTGCTGTGAGGAAAATGTCTTGAAAAACTTGAAGTGGTATATAAATATGAGTTATTGTTAAGTTCACTGTCATTATGATTTCTATGATAAAATCATAAAATCTTGAATTTGCTATGGCCCTCTTGGGGCCATCTGATCTAACCTCATAGAAATCATCGATCTTCTCTACAAGATTCCCCAAAGTTGTCATCCAGCTTTTCTTTGAAGGCCTCTAGAATTAGCAGACACTGTATACTGATGGAATTCATTACAGGTTTTGACAGCTCTAATTGTGAGGAAGCTTCCTTTCTATTGGGAGCTCCACCTCCCAGTAACTTCCGTGGATTGGTCTTTGTTCTGCCCTTGGGGAGTAAATAGAACAAGTCTTGGCTCGCTTTCACATGATAGTTCTTTAAATACTCGAGGACAGTAACAATGTTCTAGCACCTATTGAATATCTGACTATGAGTTGTTATGGGCAAGGCACTCTATAAACCTTAAAGCACATATAAAGATGAGTTATTATTACTACGACGAAGGATACATTTCTTTTCCATGTTTGGATACCCTCCTCCCCATACTTGTTCGTATCACTCCAAAAAGAGAACTGCACGTGGAAACACAGATGTGGCCTAACCAGGGAAGAAAGCAATGTCACACTTCTCACTCCGATCATTATTATTCCTCTGAATGTAGTCTAATAGTTCTTAGGTTGCCATATCACACTTCAGACTTGCAGTCCACAAGAAACTTATGCTTAGCAGCTTTCTAACTATGTCTATGGGGTCAGCTAGGTGGTGGTGGGTAGTGCTGGTTCTGGAGTCAGGAAGACCTGAGTTCAGATCCAGCCTCAGATACTTACTGGATGTGTGACTTTGGGCAAATCACTTATATCCCTCTTTGCCTCAGTTTCCTCATCTATAAATTGGGGATAATAACAGCACTTACCTCCCCAAGTTGTTGTGAGGATGAAATGAGCTAATAATTGTAAAATGCTTAACATAGGGTCTGGCACGCAGTAAGTACTGTATTAGGTAAATATTAGATATTATTACTATGCCTTCCCAATTACAGACACATGCAGTTTATCATCACTCTGAGAGGAAGCAGGACATAATGGATAGATCATGTCTCTATGCCAAATTGGCCTGGGTTTCAAATCTTCACTCTGAAACATACTGGATGTGAGACTCTGGGTACTCCAAAAGTGATGTCAAACTATAATAAAAGAGCATACTTGCACGCAGTGTATTGACTTAGAAAACTGGAAAATAGCATTATCTGTGTTGTATTTTTTTTATCTTGTTAAACATTTCTCAGTTACATTTTAATAATAGTCCCAATGCAACAGAGACCTTTGTTGGCAGCATGGGTTATGCGTTTGATACTCCTGGAAGCCTAGGACATTATCTGGCTATAAATTGCAATTAAGGTGCCAAGCTGCATGGGTAAAGGGAATTTCCCAACTGGGAAGGTCAGTATACCCATGATATTACAGGCCTTACTCTATCATTTCAGTGTGTTCATTCTGGTTAGATTCTACCTTATTCTCTTTAGCCCATCATTCCAGCCTTTTGAAATGGACCATGTCATCCAGTGGGTTGATCATCTCTCCCAAATTTAAGTCATTCACAGATTTGATAAGCATGCTATCCAAGTTCTATGCCATCTGTAAGCATGTTAGACCAAAGGGGACCAAGGTCAAAGCCCTAGGGCATTCCAGAAGAAGCTTCTTTCCAGGTGGACACTGACCCACCCAGGGTTACTCTTTTAGTCTAGCCAGTGAACCAATTTCAAAGTCAACCTCCAAACCACATCATTCCATCTTGTACACATTGATACTTGGAATTTAGCGCTAGAGGAGACCTTAAACATCATCTAGTCCAAGCACGTCATTTTATAGTTGAGGAAACTGAGGCCTAGAAAGTATAACTGACTTGCCCAAAGTCATAAAGGTAGCATGAGCCACAGCTGGGAGTCATATATAGGTCCTCCACCTCAACATCAAATGTCCTTCCGCTTTCCAGTACCATTTTACCTCTAATGGGACTTTATCAAATGTCTTACTGAAACCCAGATGTCCATGACATTCCCCTCATCTAGTAACCCTTTCAAAAAAGGAAATGAGGTTAGTCTTGCATGACTTACACTTAATTAATTCAAGCTGGGTTTAAGTGGTCACCCTCTTTCTAAGTGCTCATAAATATCCCTTTAATAATCTGTGCTATAGTTTTACTAGGCATCAGCATCAAATTTCACCTTCTCTCTACTTGAAAACTGGGACATTTCCTTATCATTGTAAAGAACATTTTTCCTATTCAACCTAGTTTCTTAAAGCTCACTGGCAGTAGTTCAGCAAGAACACCTGGAAATTCTTCTGACACCTGGAAGTACTGTGTTTTCAGTCTAAGTATGTGAACTCTTGAGGGCAATTATAATCTTTTACTGTCTCTTTACTTATTTTGGTTTTCAATTCTCTTTTCTAGGTTAGATATTCTTCAACCCATATGGCATGGACTCAAAAGCCTTTCACCATACTTGTTTCTCTCCTCTGAATACTCTCCAGCTTATTTTTTCCCAAAAATATGATACCCAGAACTGAGCACAGCACTCCAGATGGTACCTGACCTAGCCAGGCAAAGCATAATTGGACTATCACCTCCTTATTCCAGGAAATTCTGCCTTTCTCAGTGTGGTGCAAGATTGTGTTAGCTTTTGGGCCCATGATAATGATAATGATAGCTAGAATTTATGTAATGCCTTCTATATGCCAGGCACTGTGCTAAATACTTTACAAATATCCCAACAACTACGGGAGGTAGATACTATATAGTTGAGGAAACTGATGCAAACAGAGGCTAAGTAAATTGCCCAAGGTCACACAGCAAGTGTTTGAGGCTGGATTTGAACTCAGGTCTTCTTAACTTCTAGGTGCAGTGCTATGTCCACTGAACCACCTAGTTACCCTATATATTGTTTACTTATACTGAACTTGAATTCTACTAAAATGCTCACATGTGTGATGGAGGTTTGGTGCATGTTTAGACCAGCCAAGATGCCATTACCCATATGGAAGATGTTAGGGGATCACATATGGGGGTGTCTGGCTGACCTATCACCTGGTTAGGGGCAGCCATTTTCTACTTAGCTGAGAGCAGCCTTTTCCAAATATTTCCAGAACCAGTCAGCTCAATGTCTTTAAAGTGGTCTGATTCAGAATGCATTGGGGCTTTTGACCTATTGGTGAAAGTGACTCCTTAGTGTAGAGTCAGTGAGTGTCACTGGTAAAGAGGAACAACCTGGAGGCCTGTCTTCTTCCCCTATCTTCTTATGCCATGTCTTTCGGGGTGCTCAAGACCCCAAAATACCAACACACCAGGTCCTGCTCAAGTGAATTTGACTCAAGCCTTCTCACAAAGAAAAACAAAGTTTATTACATATTCGGCATAATGGGTAGTCTTAAGAAATCTCACCATTTGTGGTGCTCGTTTTCACAAGCGGGCCAGATTCAATCCATTGAGCTAGATTGAATTTGAGCCCCTTCATGGAGGCAAGATGGAGCTTATATACATAAAGATTGTGGGAGGGATCTAAAGTGGTCCTGGGGTGATGGAAAGAGGGATTTAGGGAGGGTCTTGAGGAGGAGTCTAAGGATGGAACTGGAGTGAGGTCTGACTCCAGGAACCAAGAGAATGGGATTAAGAAGTAGCTGAAGGCTACCTGGAGATAATAGACAATGTAGGGCTAGGCTAGTTTAAGGGTAATAGATTTGGGCAGACACTTTGATAGGATCAAGGTTGGGAAGTAGCCAGACAATGGAGGGCTAGGTTAAGAGTAACCTAGAGATTTGGGCCTAGTGATAATGAAAGACTTATGGCTTCAGGAAAACATCTAGTGGGAAGATTGAAGAAGAGTTTAAGGGTGCTCCCATAGTCTAAACCCCATCAGTCCTAAGAAAAGGTCCTGGTTCTTTGGCTTTTTCATTTATTCTTTTATATTCTGTGTGCAGGGAGAGAAGCCTCTGATCTGGTCTGGGACCATGAGCCATGGGGATCTGAAAGTTCAGGAACACAGGCTGGATGTTGCTACCAGGTCAACAGTAACTCTCTGAAGAGCAGAGATCAGGATGCCAGCCTGGCAGAAGCTAGATCTGCTGGTATGTATTTGAACTTGTTGGCACAAATGCTTTGTAGGGATTAAGCTATACTGTAACCCTACTCCTACCTCACCAGAAAGGAGATGGTAAAAGAGAGACAGTCTCTCTGAGGCATTGGAGGAAGCGCTTATGTGTCTTAGTTCTATCTCGGAGGTAAATACCCTTTATAAAAAGCTAATCCAATGTTAAGTGGTTAAATGGAACTTGGAAGTGTGATAATTAAAAAGGTTCAAGAGGCCAGCAGGTTATTAATAAAAGGATGGTCATTCGGCCTTTCTCTCAGAACAAAGACAGTCATGGCAGTGGGGCTCACAGTTTATATAGTAGATGTTCAGTGAGGGGCTGCAGGTGATATCAGTTACCCATGGACAGAGAAATTATCTCTATACTCAGACTTGTGTTTGTCCTTCATTTTCGAAGAGGACCATGGCTTCAGGAAAATGATGACATGACTTGCAGTTGACTCTGACTTGAGTGAGGGACCATCTGGAGTCCACCCAAGTTTGAGTAGAACACAATGGGCTTCTCCATTTTAGGTTAAATTCCTTATAGGTTGGATGAGGTCTGACCTAGATGAGGAGAGTTAATTCAATCAGAAGAAGGGGAGAGCTCTGAATCTCCTGGAGATATTGGTTATCAATGATAATTTCTCTCAGGAGCTAGATACTGGGCCCCTAGGAATGGGAAAATGAAAGAAAATGATGAATGTATATACTTTATCTACATCTATCAGAGAGAGACTTCAAGCAAATCTAGGGAGACCTCTATCGAATGTCAGGACAATTAATGTCCCCCTATTACAATTATGTAATCCCACATAACATCTTTGTGAGCTGGGTTGGGAATTTATCATTGAATTTCTCTATCCCTCTTAGCAGCCTCTCCTCTCTTCTTTCTCTTATTGCTTCTTTTCTTTTTCTTTCTCTTTCTTTCCCTTCCTTCCCTGCTTTCCTTCCATCCTTTCTTTCAGACATCTAGGTGGGCACAGTGGGTAGAGTGGTGCACCAGAATGCTTGTTGTTTAGTTGTTTCAGTCATATCCAACATTTTCTGACCCTATTTGGGAATTTTCATACAGTTAGGGAGTGTGTGAGTCCAGATAAAAACTCAGGTCTTCAGGCAGCGAGGTATATAGCGAATAGAGCACTGGCCCTGGAGTCAGGAGGACCTGAATTCAAATTTGACTTCAGACACTTGACACTTACTAACTGTGTGACCTTGGGCAACTCACTTAACCCCAATTGCCTTACCCTATGAAAAAAAAAAAAGGAGAAAAACTCAGTTTTTTTTTGACTCTAGGCCTGGCACTCCATCCACTACACCACCTAATGCACAAGAGACTTGAGTTCAAATCCTGCCACAGACACTTACTAGCTCTTTGACCCTGGGCAAATTACTTAACTCTGTTTGCTTCAGTTTTCTCATCTGTAAAATGAGCTATGACCCTGAACAAGTCATTTAACATCTGTTTGCCTTAGTTTCTTCATCTATACAATGGGCATCATAATAACACCTACCTCCCAGAGTTGTGGTAAGGATCAAATTACTTAATCTTTGTTTAAAAAAAAAAGCACTTATTACAGTGCCTGGCACATGAGAGGCACTTCAAAAATGCTTCTTTCATTCTTTGTTTGGGGGCAGTGTTTTGAGAGAGAACGGAAATAAAGTGCTTAATTAAAAAAAATTAAATTTAAAAAGGAAACAGACTGCAATGCACCTGTGTACCACAATGAATCATCAGAAGGAATTTTTAATGGGGGAATAAGGACAATTAACTATGTAAATACGAGGGTAGAAAAGTAGATGGAGAAAAGGATGCAGCAATTTCTTTTCTTTCTACTTTGTCTCTCAACTAGGTTATTGTAAGACAAAGGTAATGATTTTCTTTTCCAGATATGGGAAAGGGGAAGCTTTTATGGGATTCAATGTCATTTCAATAAAATACAAACTACTTGAAGGCAGGAACTGCATTTTTGGCGGGGAGGGGAGGGCCAGGGTTCTTTGTATCCCAGTGTCTAGCTTCAGTGTTTTGCTCATAGGAAAAACTCAAGAAATGCTGAGTGAATTGAATCTATTTTATACTATTATTTTTCTGTATGAGGATATTTTCAATTGAAAGTATTCATTGTACTTTAATCCTAAAAAAATATGGTTTGCATGTACCTACATCTGTTGTATTAAAAAAGAAAGAAAGAAAGAAATATTTTGGTTTTAAAAAATGGTTTGAAGCTTTATGAGACAGATATACTCCAAGTGTTGAATTCTCAGAGGGTTCTACTATTGCAGAACAGACATCCCAGAATTATAGAAAAAAAACACATAGAATTTTAGAGCTAGAAAAGATCTTAGAGAATATCTGGGCCATTCCCCTATTTTTATAGCTAAGGAAACTGCAAATACTCTTCTGGGAGCCATGCCTAATAGTTGTTCCTTCTCCTTGTACCTCTTGTATGAAAAAAACACTGCCCTGTGAACTCAAAATTGATTTTCCCATAGGAACACGGTGCATTGGTTTCAGGTGACCCTATAAAAGCCACTTTAATCCCTAATGGACCTGAAGCATATGACTGTACTCTAGAAGCATACTCCAGTTGCTCTGATAGATACCCTTTCCCAATAACTAGACTCCACTGTAAAGTACTGAAGGCCTGAAGTGACAAAGTTCAGGACAGACTAAAGTCTAAGGGATAATGGAGAATTTGATAATCATTTTCAAAGTTGTGATTCTATGCACATAGCAGTAAGGCAGGCCAAAAGACAATATGCTTTAATACTAGCAAGAAAGATTTAGGTTAGAGCTATTATCAAGAAAATCTTCCTAAAGGCTGAAAAGGAGAGGGGGGAAAAGTCCAAAGAGAGACTGAAGAATTGGTTTCTGGGCATTTTAAATAGCTGGGTAGAAAGCAATATTTGTGAAGTGGTTCAGATGCAATCTATTCTGGATGCCAAATAGATAGGTAATTAGATTCAAGTGCCATAATTCTGTGATTTAGGTTACAGACAAATATTTGTGAAACTCCTAGATTACTGAATATATCATATCTATGGGCATTTTCATATTTCTTTATGATATTTCAGTTCCTAAAGGATCTGAATTCAAGACATCTACGTTCATTCTTTACTAACACAGATTATAACCCTTATGTCTGAATAGACTGTTTTGTGAGCTATTGTGGTGGGAGAGAAATAAAACAGCCCATAACCATCTACATTCTTCAAACAAGAGACAAATAATCCTTTTCTGGTCCAGAATCTTATTTCTTTATGAAGCTTTCTTTCCAGGTTGCTAAAACATGCATGAGCTTCTGCTCTGCTGGTGTAGCCTTTAAGAACACAGTGTCATCCTCCTGTCATGATGGGAGATTAGGGTAGGACTTCAGTGGCAGTTCTTTGTGATAAAAAACAATAGTTTTGAAGCGAAGCTCTTTATTTGTCATATCTTGGTATGACTAGAAGTACTTATTTGACTCACAAGAAACAGTGGGATATCACTTTGTGCTTAAATAGAATTTTATTTTTAGCTTATTTTATAATTTATGGGGTTTTTTGTTTAACAAGCATTTATTTTCTCTATTTCCCACCTCATCCCCGCCCCCAAAAAGAACAACCAAAAAAACCCAAAACAAACCCTGGAATAATGCAACAGTATGCATTTCCAAGCAAATCAAATTCCAACATTGTCAATGTCCAAAAATCTATTTCATTCTGGATCTTGAGTCCACCACCTCTCTGTCAGGAGGTGGGCAGTATATAGTATACATCATCACTGGTCTTTTGGAATCATGCTTGGTCATTACACTGATTAGATTTGTTAAGTTATTAAAGTAGTTTTTCTTCACGATATTTTTTGTTATTGTATAAGTCATTCTCCTGGTTCAGCTCACTTCATCTTGCATTAGTTCATATAAGTTTTCTCAAATGTCTCTTAAACTGTCCCAGCATAATGTTTCATGTCACAGTAGTATACCATTATATTCATATACCACAATTTGTTTAGCTATATACCACTTCCCCCCAGTTTTCAGTTTTTTGCCATTAAAAAAGACTGCTAAAATATTTCATATACATGGGTCCTTTTTTTCTTTCTTTGATCTCTTTGGGGATTAAGCCTAGTAGTGTGGGACATAGTACCAAATTGCCTTCAAGAATGGCTAGATAAATCCACAGCTCCAGCAGCAGTATAATAATGTGCCTGTTTTCCCACAGCCCCTCCAATGCTTGCTATTTTCACTTTTTTTCTCTTCTTTGCCAAACTGATGGTGTGAGGTGGAGCCTCAGTATCACTTTTATTTTTATTTCTCTAATTATTAGTGATTAGGAACACATTTTCCCACTAAACAACATTTTAAATCCTCCTACAACCAAAACAAGGCCAACTGGACATGAATTTTAAACTTTGTACATACAAACCTTTCAAAAAACTATTTCTCTTAAATATTTGTTCTTTTGGGGGGGCAAGGAAATTGGGGTTAAGTGACTTGCCCAAGGTCACACAGCTAGTACATGTGTCAAGTGTCTGAGGCTGGGTTTGAACTCAGGTCCTCCTGACTCCAGGGCCGGTGCTCTACTCACTGCGCCACCTAGCTTCCCCTCTCTTAAATATTAATAAAGAAAATAGGAAATATAAAGCCCCTTAGGTAGACTCTGGAGATCGAGAATGTTTGAAATTAATCCTTTTTAAGTCAGAAAGAGGTCAGAGGAATGTTTATGATTAATATGAGGAGAGACCCAATTCCTATCCTTTGAAACTCAGTCGCCAAAAGTAGATGCTAAAATGGAGCATGTAAGCCTCCTTGGCTATTTGAGACTTCTCTTTTTTGCCAGTACAGTTTTTCTAAAGAATGATTTGCTTTGCATTTCGTTTCTAGGGTCAACTTTGTTGCTAATACTGAAATAAGACCTATGGAATATTAACAGAGTTCCAAGGACTTCATTGCTAGTCTCAGGAGAAGGGCAAAACTTTATTCTCAATTGCATGCTGTTCTAGAAGTATCACTCTTCTGTCTGAATTTCTTGACTTATTAATTCAAAGCACAGAGGAGGCCAAGAGATCAGAGAATCATAGATTTGAGCCAGAGAAGCCCTTAAGCGATGTCTAGCCCAGCCTACTCATTATATAGGTAACAGTGAGCTTCAAGAGAAGTGAGGGCAGCTGCACCTGTTTCAGAATTTGTATAGATATGTGAAGCTGGAGAGGTATAAGAACATGATCTGCCTAAGACTTGTAATTTCCAAATTACATCTGATCTAACAGTGGGAGCCATGAGAAAAAGTCTCGTGTATCAGAGGGAGATATCCCAAGGGGCACTTGTCCAATAACACCGATCTGGCTTCTCTGGTTTCAAGTCTCAGCTAAAATCCCACCTTCTGCAAGAAACTTTTCCTTGTCCCCCTTAATGCTAGTGCCCTCCCTCTCAAATTATTTCTAATATTATCCTGGTTATTTTTACACAGTTGTATGTGTCTTCCCCATTAGATTGTAAGCTCCTTGAAAGCTGGGATTGTTTTTTTTCTTTAATTCCTAGCACTTAACACAGGGCCAGGCACATACTGGGCAATTAGGAAATGATTATTGACTTGACTCTAAGAGATTGAACAGTTTGGCCATGGTCACACAGGTAGAGATAGCTCCAGGATTGGAACCTAGACATCCTGCCTCTAAGTGTATCGTTCTTTCCCTTATACCACAAAATCTCTCTAATTAGATATACTTATGTTAATCATGGGCATTTTAAAAATATGGAATTCAGAAGGAAGTAGTTTGGCCTATAAGCAGAGAAGACACCAAAAAGCAGAATGTTAGAAAAGAACAAGGCAGGTGAGAGAAGAGCAGGAATTCTCACAAATACTTTTGATCACAGAGCAGTAATTCACACTCTTCCTGCGTAAACACTGACCAACAGAATTAGTGATGGTCAAGGTCAATCATAGTACATGCGAAACCCCAAGTAGTAGTGAGTCAGTGATAGGGTTGGGAGACAAAGTCAGTGAAATAGTTACTTAAGTCTTTTTTTTTTAAAGTTTTCCCGCATCACTGCAGAGGCTTAAAGTAACATGTCAGTTAATACAGACAAACAGATCCTTGTGCCTGGAAAAAGCTCTGTTAGAGAAATCCTTTATTAATGAGAATATGTGTAAATATAGTGTCATGGAAAGGGTCTGGGCTAGATTTGGAATCTGCCAACCTGGGTTACAATCTGTGAGCTTTTATTGTATGAAGCCGGGAAAGTCATTTTACTTTCCTATCAGAGGGGTTGGATTAGATTTCTTAGGTCCCTTCTAGCTCTAAATCTTTAACCCTGTGTAGGACCAGTGAGGTGAAACGATGACAGTTTGGTGTAATCTGGGGGTGTTAAATTTGGGGGAAGCCGCTTTCAGGACAATCAATAACCTCTTTCTTCCAACAATCCTGCTGAAAACCGTGGCCACTAAGGCCCAGTGATGCCCATCTCACTGTTCTGCTGACTGAGATCCATTTGTATTATTTATCAATTCTTTCCCTTTTCCTGGAGATTCTATCATACTTTCCCCTCAACTCCTATTTACTTGTTCCTATTATGTTATGTGGGAGCAGCTAGGTTACTGTTGTGTCTCTAAAAACCCCTCTGTGGTGCCTATTATCACTACTATTTTTCAGTATTGTACTAGAAATGATAACTACAGCAATAAGAAGGAAAAAAAAGAAATTAGAATAGGCAATGAGGAAACAAAACTATCACTCTTTGCAGATGATATGCTATACTTAGAGGATCCTAGAGAATCAACTAAAAAAACTGGTTAAAATAATTAACAACTTTAGCAAAGTTGCAGGATACAAAATAAACAAAAATCATCAGTATTTATATTACCAACAAAGTCCAGCAGCAAGAAATAGAAAAAGAAATTCCATTTAATATAACTGTATTCAATTGAAATATTTGAGAGTTTACCTGGCAAGATAAACCCAGGAACTATATGAACATGATTATAAAACTCTTTTCACACAGATAAAATCAGATTTAAACAATTTGAAAAAATAATTGTGAATCAGTAGGCTGAGCCAATATAATAAAAATGATGATTCTACCTAAATTAATCCACTTATTCAATGTCATACCAATCACTCTATCAAAAATTATTTTATAGAGCTAGAAAAAAATAATAAAATTCATCTGGAAGAACAAATGCTCAAGGATATCAAGCGAATCAATGAAAAAAAAAACAAAACAAAACATGAAAGATGGTGGCCTAGCTGTACCAGATCTCAAACTGGTATAAAATAGTAATTATCAAGATAATCTGTTACTGTCTTAAAAAAAATAGAGTATTGGATCAATGGGATAAAATAGATGCACAACACATTGTAGTAAATGATGATAGTAATCTAGTGTTTGATAAACCCAAAGATCCAAGTTTTTAGAACAAAAACTCATTATTTGACTTTTGTCAAATGTTGAAAAACTGTTGAAAAAACTGGAAAACAGTATGGTAGAAGCCAGGTATAGAACAACATTTCACACCACATGCTAAGACAAGGTCATAATGGGTACATGATTTATACATAAAGGGTGATACCATCATCAAATTAGGAGAGCCTGGAATAGTTTATCTGTCAGATATGTAGATAAGGGAAGAATTTAGGACCAAACAAGATGTAGAGAGCATTACAAAATATAAAATAGATAATTTTGATTACATAGAATTTAAAAAGGTTTTGCACAAAGAAATCTAATGCAACCAAAATTTTTTTAAAAGCAGAAAACGGGGAGAGGATTATAGCAAGGATCTCTGATCAAGGCCGCATTTCTCAAATATATAGTGAACTGAGTCAAATTTATAAGAATGTGTGCATTCCCAAATTGATAAAAGGTCAAAGTATATAAACAGGAAGTTTTCAAAGAAATCAAAGCTATCTATAGTCATATAAAAATGTTCTAAATCACTATTAATTAGGGAAATATAAATTAAAACAACTCTGAAGTACCATATCACACCTATTAGATTGTCTAATATGACATAAAAAGAAAATGACAAGTCTTAGCTAAAATCCTACCTTCTTCAAGAAACTTTCCCTTGTCCCCCTTAATACTAATGCCCTCCCTCTCAAATTAGCCCTAATGTTGTCCTGGTTATTTTTACACAGTTGTATGTGTGTCTTCCCCATTAGAACATAAGCTCCTTGAAAGCTGGGATTGTTTTTGTCTTTCTTTTAAGTCCCATGCCCAAAGGGCAATCAAACTGTGTATAGGCTTTGATCCGGCAATACCGCTGCTAGGTATAGATAAAAAAATAAAACGAGAAAAGGACAGGAACTTATCTAAAATATTTATAGCAGCTCTTTTTTTGTGATGACTAAGAATTGGAAATTGAGAGGATGCCCATCAATTGGGGAATGGCTAAACAAGTTGTGGTATATGATTGTAATGGAACATTATTGTGCTATAAGAAGTGACAAGCGGGATTTCAGAAAAATCTGGAAAGATTTACATGAACTGATAGAAAGTAAAGTGAGAAAAAGTAGAAGAGCATTGTATATAGTAACAGCAATATTATGTGATGGACTATGAATGACTTAGCTATTCTCAGCAAAACAATGATCTAAGACAATACCACAGGATTCATAATGACAAATGCTATCTGCTTCTAGAAAAAGAACTGATATTTTAAGAATGCAAATTGAAGCATACTATTTCTCTCTCCCTCTCCCTCCCCTCTTCATCCTTTCTCTTTCTTTCACTTTCTCTCTCCCTGTCTTTCTCGTTCTTTCCTTCTCTATCTCTTTGTCTCTCTTTGTCTCTCTCTCTCTCTCTCTCTCTCTCTCTCTCTCTTTCTCTCCCTCACTTCCTTCCTTCCTTCCTTCCTTCCTTCCTTCCTTCCTTCCTTCC
Source organism: Phalanger gymnotis (assembly GCA_028646595.1). Classification (NCBI taxonomy): domain Eukaryota; kingdom Metazoa; phylum Chordata; class Mammalia; order Diprotodontia; family Phalangeridae; genus Phalanger; species Phalanger gymnotis. Next base: position 212,271,105 of record CM053622.1, on the reverse strand, counting down.
TTCCTTCCTTCCTTCCTTCCTTCCTTCTTTCCTGTCTTCTTGCACAAAATGACTAATGTAAAAATGTTTTACCTGATTGCACAGGTATAACCTATATCAAAGTGCTTACTGTCTTGAGGAGAGAAGGGAGGAAGGAATAGAATTTGTAACTGAAAACTTAAAAAAAATGTATGTTAAAAAAATTGATGTGTAATTGAGGGAAAAGAAAATATTTTAAAAATAGAAAAATAAAAACATAAAAACTATACATATATATATATGAAAATGTTATTAGTATTTTAAAAACTGTCATCATTATTAACATAGTTTGGAAGAAATGTTGGGGCTTAGCCGTGTATAATAAAGTGATTAAAATTGTTAGGAAAAGGTAAAAGTGAGCAATTATATATTATAAAAATGGGGCAGGAAAGGAAGACCTAATACAATGAGGGTGGAGGGCTGGCCGTGTTGGAACTTTATTCTTATCTGGGTTGAAGAGGAGACAACATCTGGAAGGGTGTAGAAGTCTTCTGAGCATGTAGAGAGGTGAGAAACTGGGGGACTGGGTGGGGGAAGAACTTTTAGAGGGGTGTATGAATTGATATTGGAGCTTGGGGAAAGGGGATGGGGAACTCTTGTGGGGGTGGGTGAAGTGAGTAGGAAGGAGAAGAAGATAAGGTAATAGGGATAGGGTAAAAAGAGAGGCTGAGAAAAAATAAGAGTAAAAATATGATAGAGGGAAATTCACAATAGTAATTTTAACTTTGAATGTGAATGAGTTGTTTATAGCAATTCTCTTTATGGTGGCAAAGAACTGGAAATGGCAGGGCTCCTCATAGACTCAGGAATAACTGAACAAATTGTAGTGTGTAGTTGTGATGGAATGCTACTGTGTTATAAGAAAGGATGAAGTCAGTGATCTTAGAAGGACATGGAAAGACTTCCATGAAATGATGAAGAGTGAAGTGAGCAGAACCAGGAGAATATTGTATACAGTAACAACTATATTGTTTTAGGAAGACTTTGAGCAACTAAGTCACTTTGGCTAAGATAAATACATAAATTAAAAATAAAGGACTTAAGAAAAAGATGCTCTCTGTATCCAGAGAAAGAATTGATAAATAGAAGTATGTATAGAATAATTTTATACTCACGCATTTATGTTTGTGTGTGTATGTATGTACCTATTTGTGTGTAATGGTAGCCATTACACTGTGGCAAGAAGGGGGAGGGAAGGAAAAAAAGGAAAAGAAGAAATTATGTGATAACTTTGATGTTTGGAAGGAACAGCAAGTTGTACATGGTAGATTTGCAGTTTCATGTGCAATCAACTTTTTTATTGTACTGTGTTAGGGAAATGCTTGTTTTGTTTTGTCATTTGAAACTAAAATAAATTTTAAAATAGAAAAAAAACAGATAGGGAAAAGAATCCCTCTCTGGTTAATAGAGTATATCTTGGGATTATAAAGATTCTTAGGTCAAATTTTCTTCTTATTTATTTATTCTTATTTTCTTCTTCTCTGGCTGGTAGGACAGATTCTACTATAATGCTAGCTAGTAAATAAGGATGTATCCACTCTATGCATGAAGGAGAATTTCAGGAACAATGTCCACAAGCTCCTCTATCGGTCTATGTAGGCCAGCATATATTTGCTTCTGTCATATATTTCTGTAGGAACTTTTGATACACCATCACTGACCCACCTGCAGTCATCTCTTGGGTTGGTTAAGTCCACTATCAAGATCTGTACTCGGGAGCCAAGATGGCGGCTGGGAAGCAGTGACTGGCGTGAGCTCCCCACCAAGTTCCTCCAAAAACCTATAAAACAATGGCTCTGAACCAATTCTAGAGCTGCAGAACCCACAAAGTGGCAGAGGGAAGCAGGGCCCCACCCC
>CM053622.1:212238524-212268730 GCA_028646595.1 Phalanger gymnotis | reverse complement strand
AATGCTGAAAACCAAATATGTCAAAAATAAATTTAAAAAAAATAAAAAAAAAAGATCTGTACTCTCAGGCTGGTAGGCAAGTCGATTGTCAGTAGGTAAACACGTTTGCTTTTGCTGTATTGTCATGGAGAAGAGAGGATGGAAGACTGGATGGGAGAAGTCCTCAGCCTTCCATACACACACTCCAGAAAAAAGGCACAAGGGAAAACACAAAAAGGAACAAATGGCAAAGCACATTATCTGCCAACTTTCTTTCATAGGTTGGCACAGAAGGGTAGCTCCTTCATGGAGACCATCCTAAAAGTTTCAGCCAATCAAACCATCTTGGGGGCATTCCTAGTCAATGTAAACTAACTAAGAAGTGTCTTCTGTCCTTTTAATGAAGTACTGGTTGGTTTGTCCAAACCCTCTGTGGGTTGGTGCTTTTCTCACTGGTCTATGAGCTCATCAAGTTGCTTGGTGAGGGGTGGAGTGGGGGGAAGGGGGATGGAGGGGAAATTCATGATGAATACTTTTTTCACATCCTGTAAATGGGAGCTGCTGCTGGAACAACTATTACCAAGCTGACTGCTTCAGTTTTTCAACCTTTCTAGTTTCTTTGTCATTTCCCATTGTTTGCTCTCTATGATACAGATGATGTCTGTAGCTGTCTGCTAGGGCTAGAGAATCCTTGATCTAAACCATGCTAGTTTCTAAGCCATAGAAGAGGCTGATCATTAATCCTCAGTTTGATAACGTCTGAGGTGATCACGAGGATGACAAAAAATGGAGACATTTTAGCATAATGGCTACATTCTTACCACATCTTCGCCAATACCTTTTGCTTAGTTTTAGAAAGGAAATGTTTGTGTTTCAGGCTCTGCCAGATAGAGGCCAACTTTAAGAAATATACACTCAAATATACTTTAACAAAATTCCATTAAAACCAGATCGACTGGGCTGAGTAGCTTTTATGTATTTCCTTTCGCACCACTGCTGATTTCCCAAGACGCTTGTGCTTTCAGAAGTTCTCCCTTTTCTAATCAGACCTCCTCTTGCCAAATTCATTCACTGAGGCCACAAGGCAAAGATTCAGATAAATTGCTGCCATGGAAGCAAATAGAATTCCTTCAAAACAGGACTCTGGCTGGGAATCCTAAAGGAGAATGCACTGATTTGGAAAGAGAATTTAAATTTCTGCTGTAATTGAGGAAATAATCAGTAGTAATGAGGAACGGCAGACAAAAAAAAAATGAAGAAAAAAGAGTAGCACATGCGACCCTGTCAGGGCATTGAACATTACTACATGCCAGGGGCTGACAAACTCTGACATTGTCAGGCCAACCTTGTATGTAATGTCTTTCCTTAGATGTAATGCCTAGGCCTTTCTGTCTGGGACCAATTACCATGGGCCTAAGGTACTTATTCTTAGACTCCAGGATCAGCCTAGTTCAGTCTTTCTTTATAACTGCCACTAGCCACGGGTTTTGGAAGTGGTCTTCCCCAGTCCAATTGCAGCTTTCAGAATAATATTCCTGAAGCAAACATAAATCTCTCTCAAGTTTTTTAAGGAGTACTTTTACAAATTATAGTGGAGAAAGACAAGACATATATAACAAACCAGAGGAAATTTCAAAAATTAATTGTCGTAACTGTCATTTATAGAGCACTTTACAAAGAGGAAAGATAGCATGCAATAATAGTCAGCCAAGCTTGGGACCAGGGAGATCTGAGTCCAAACTCTTCCTCTAACACATTTTGGTTATGTGACCCAGGGCAAATCTTGTGACCTCTCAGAGCTTTAAGACTATTTCAGAGACAGTGCTGACTTGCATTGTTAGAGAAAGCTCCCTACAGCAACAAAATCACAGGTCCAGTCTCAATCCTTTAAACATAGTTATAATTTGAATTAACAATCCTGTGACATACGCACTATGATTCCCATTTTATAGATGACAAGAGTGGGTCTGACAGAGGGAAAGTGCCTTGCCTATGGTCATATAGTTGATTAGTATTTTACTGCTATTCAAAGCTACCTCTCCAATAAAAATGCAAAGGTTTAAAAAATAAGCACCCATCAGTTTTATATAGATTATGAAGTTCTGTTCCTGATCGTAGACTGCATGCTATTCCTAGACTATATGCTCCTTGAGAGTGGTTGAGGACCCTAATTTATCTAAATTTTGTATTTTTCTTATCACTCAGAATTGTATTCTTTCCACAATAAGACATTTAATAGACATTCTCCAAAGGTTTATCATAGCTAACTTTTCTAAAATATTATTCATCTCCTTAACTTCTTCCTTTTTTATTTTAACCTTATATTTATGTGTAAAAGGAGTAGTAAGTTGAGGTCCCTTACTATTATACTTTTACTATTTCTTCCTATAACTCATTTAACTTTACCTTTAAGAATTTAGACACTATGCCATTTGGCACATGTATGTTCAGTACTGATATTGTCTCTGGTACCTTTTGGTAAAATATAGTTTCCCTGTATGTCTTTTAATTAGATCTATTTTTGCTTTTTCCTTGTCTGAGATCATGATTGGTACCCCCTTTTTTATAACTTCAGTTGAAGTATAGCATATTTTGCTCTAACCTCTTATTTTTATTCTATGTGTATCTTTTTGTTTCAAGTGTGCTTCTTATGAACAACATATTGTTGAATCTAATCCATTCTGCTATCCTCTTCTATCTTATGGGTCACTTCATCTCATTCATATTCACAGTTATGATTGTCATGTATTACCTTCCATCCTGTTCCACTGATCCTTTTTACCTTGTCCCCTCTTTATGAGTCTGTTTTGCTTTTGACCACTGCCTCCCTTACTCTACCCTCCCTCTTGTCTACTCTTTCTCTTAACCACTTTCCCTTCTTCTCTATTTGATAAGATACATTTTTGTAACCAATTTGTGTATATGTGTATTCTTCCCTCTTTGAACCAGTTTAAAGGACCATGAGGTTTGAGGGGTTGATTGTTCCCTTCCCACTTCCCCCTCCATTGTATAAGCTCTTCCTTGTATATTCCATTTATATAAGATAGTTTTTCCCATTCTTTCTCTCCTTTCTCCTCTCTTAGTGCATTCATCTTCCTCATCCTTACATTCTTCCTTTGAGATCATTTAAACCTAATAGAATCACACCTAAACTCCTTAATTAGACTCTGAGACCCTTGGCGATGGTAAAGTTCTGAGGGGTTACATATATCATCCTTCTGCATAGGAATGTAAACAATTTAACCTTATTAAGTCCCTTATGATTTCTCCCTGTTTACCCTTTTTATGCTTCTCTTGAGTCCTGTGTTAGAATGTTAAATTCTCTATTCAGCTCTGTTCTTTTCATCAGGAATACTTGTAAGTTTACTATTTCATTTAATGTCCATTTCCCCCTCCCAACTGCTTAGTATGATTATATTCAATTTTTCTGTATAGGTTATTTTTGGTTGTAATCCTAGATTCTTTGCCTTCTGGAATATCATATTCAAAGACCTCCATTCCATTATAGTGGTGGCTGCTAAATCTTGTGTGATCCTAACTGTGGCTCTATGCTATTTGAATTGTTTATTTTTGGCTGCTTGCAATATCTCCTTTTGGTCCTTGGATTTGGTCTCTGGATTTTGGCTGCATTATTCCTCAGTGTTTATTTTGGAATTTGTTTTGGGAAGTGATTGGTGGAGTCTTCAAATTTTTGCTTTACTCTCTTGTTCTAAGATATTTGGCCAGTGTTTCCTTATAATTTCTTAAAATATGGTGTATAGGCTCATGGATTTCATTCATTCATGGATTTCAGAGAGACCAATGATTATTAAATAATCTCTTTTTGATCTATTTTAAATGTCAAGTTTTTTCCCTGTCAGATATACTTCCTTCTAATTTTTTTCTTTGTCTTTTGACTATATTTTGCTATTTCTTAATGTTTCCTGAAGCAAGTGTCTTCCATTTGGCTAATCCTAACTTTTAAGGAGTTATTTTCTTCAATAAGTTTTCATTTCTCTTTTACAAAACTGTTATTTTCACCCTTAATTTTCCTGGTTAGCTCTCATTTGTTTTTCCATTTTTCCCTCTTGCCAATATTAAAACATTTTTTAAGCTCTATCTTTTGCTTTTACTCTTCTAGGAAATCCTGGTCTTGTGTCCTATTTGCAATTTTCCTTAGAGACTTTGCTTGTATATATTTTAGTTATTTTCTTCTGTTTGTGTCTTGAGCTTCCCTGTCCCCATAGGAGCTCTTTGATAAGTAGGGTTCTTTTGTTTATTCATTCTTCAAGCTTACTTCTTGACTTTGGACTTTGTTAGTGTGGGGCTTCGCTCACTTCTGGCAGGTGGAAGGGGAGGTAGATGAGAGAGCTGTATCTGACCTGAGCTTCTGTTGTTTTCACCATTTGATCAGGAGCCTGTAGGTTTTTGATACTTCCAAAGTGGTGTGATATGAGCAGAGAACTGTTCACTACCTTCCTGATCTATGCTCTACAAAATCCTGACCAGGTTTGGGTCTATTGGTTTGTGCGCAGTTGAATTTTAGTAGACTTGCTGAAATCACTGTTGGCCCACTGTGTGGTCCTGCAAGTTCAGAAACTAGGTCAGGGCTACTTTTCTCCACCCTGGATCTTTAATCCAGAATTGCTAATAGGTAATAAAATTGCCAGACGGCATCAGTTTCTGCTCCCAGTGATTGTTCAAGGGTCCTTTGGAATCTTTTTTGGTCCTAGTACTTTTCTTTGGGTACTTCAATGCTCCCTGTTCTGCTGCTGCCACTATTGTGTTGTGTTCCTGGCCAACCCTACCCCAGTGTCTCCAGACCTGTGTTTCTAAGATGCCCTGGGGAGGAAAAATGGAACCTTGTGACATTTTTTTGACTCGCCCCATCAGAATTTGGTCTGGCTAATTTTCTAAATTGTTGTGGAGTAGATGTGGTGGGAGAACAAGACAAAAAATGCTGACTCCTATTCCATCTTAACTCGACTCCCCCCCTCCCCACTGCTGCTTTTTATTGTGTCTTAAATCCTGACCCCAGATGTTTTTATATATTTCACACCAGCTGTTTTGTTTTCTGTATTCTATTTTCACAATAGAGTGCTTAGCTAGACATTGAGATGTAATGCTTTGAATTGGGAGGAAAACTATGATGGTTATTTGGACATATGCTGTTTTGGGGAGAATTTGTTTTCATTATGAAAAGTAAATCATTTCCTTATGGAATCTTTGTTATAATCCTTTCTCTGCTTTGTCAGTACATATAAATCTCATAGGTGTAGTAGTGGGTGGCTGCTTTTTGGGCTTAATTTTGAATGGTGCCCCTGAAAGGCCTTGATGTCCTCAAATCTCTCCTGCATAAGATGCCTGAAGTACCAAGTCTCCTCACAGAGATTCGCTCAAATTGTCACTGCTGGATTTGTTTCTTCCTGATAGGGATCACATATTAATTATCAGTCATTAGTACCTTAACAGTGATTTTTATAAGACATAAGGAAGTCATCTAGCAAGGCCCTAAGGGGATGCTACTCAGAGACAATTACAATTTGATGAAGAGGAAAAGCAAAGTTCTAGATAATGGGGCACTGATCTAAGCAGATATCTAAGCAGAAGGCTGCAGGTTTGAAACTCTGAACAGTTAGGGAGCAGATGATGGGCACCAAGAACCTACTTAGGGATTAAAAAGAGGAAGAGTTATTTAGCTCCTCCAAGTCTTTTTCCATATTGGAAAATGAGGGAGGCTGTGTTAGATTATTTCTTGGGTCTCTTCCACTTCTAAAAGTTTCTGTCTTTATATTTGTCTAGAAAGAGGGCCAACTCTACACTTGACTTAATTCTTAATTTTGCCTGTGGGCAAACCTGCTTATAGGAAGATACACAGTATTTCAAATCAATAGTTAAAGAATCAACTGTTCTAGAACATGTGACCTTGAAGTTCCTTTCCAGAAGAAACTTTTGATATTCTTTTACGTAAGTAGAGAATTGCTGTTGAATGGTGAAGTGACAAAGTAACAAAAGCCTACGTAGAGAGGACTTCATCCTTAGAACCTTGAAAATACATCCCTTTGAGTTCTGACCAATGTTTCCCCCAATTATTGTTTTAAGGGAATGACCATGTAACATGAACCACAAGCTCTTTTCAGTTTACATGAATATACATCAGTGCTGTAATCAAAACAAAATAAAAAGACCTTAGAAATAGGCATAAGTCATATTTTCCTATATGGAATTTAACAAAGATAATAGTTTGTATGAAAGGATGTACATTACTTAGCATAACTTTTTGTTGTTCAACTGTTTCAGTACTCTCCAACTCTTCGTGACTCCACTTGGAGTTTTCTTTGTAAAAATATTGGTTTGTCATTTCCTTCTTCAGCTCATTTTACAGATGAGGAACTGAGGCAAAAGGGGTAAGTGACTTGCCCAGGGTGACACAGTGTCCGAGTTCAGATTCGAACTCAGGTCCTTCTGACTCCAGGCTTGACACTCTATCCAGTGCACCATCTAGCTACCCTACTTATGCGTAGCCAAAACAAACATTTCTAGGGTGGTGAAGAGAAACTAGGAGGAGCAAAAGGCTGCTTAAGTCTTTCTGAACACTCTTGGATTCAGAATCCTGGGGACATCCATGCCCACCCTTCTGTAGCAGAAAGGCCCCACAGTCTGGAGTTTCTGCGAGTGCATTAAGTGGTAATTCCATCTTCCTTTTGCTGTTGGAAAACAGCTTAGATGCATGATGTGTCTCTGCGTGGAGCACAATAGTGCGCTAAATTTTAAGTGTGAGCATTTATGCCTCAGAAATTGGCAGACTACAAATCAGCATTGATTTATTGTTTTGTTGATTGCCTGGACTTAAGTGATGGAGAAACCTTAAAAGGGTATCTTTTGCATCTCCATCCCCTCACCCTTACCCCTCTCCCAGTCCACCCAGAGAGCTGGTTGTTAAACCAGCTGGTATTTACCAGCTCACCACTTTTGGGGCAGCTTCATTTTCTTTATGGTAGGAGTTGAGGGCTCCCTCCCTAAGGAAGAAATCCTGAAATAGCCCAATGTTACTGACAGAACTTTGATAAGAGGGAAGCGATGACCAACTCTGCTCCCTAGCAAGAAAGGTGAAGGTGATAGGAGAGGATGTAGGGGAGAAACACTTCCAAGGGCTGCCATTTCCCCACTCATAGCTGGTTTCACATGATGGGTAGTGGAAGGTAAGGGACTCTCCCAACAAATGATCACCTCCCAGTAAAATTCTAACAATTAGAATTGGTACAAATCCTTATTTGACCCATTCTGTAAATCTCCTGGGTACTGTATTTAGGTATAACAGCATAGGCATAACTATGGCTCGAGTCTCGAGTCCCCGAGCAGGGCCTAATGTATGAACAAATCAGGTAGGAACCATACATCGAGTAGCGTGGTATTTAATTGGGATAGAATAGAAAAGTAAATAACAGGGCAAAGTCAAGCAGAATTGCAGAATCTCAGAGGCGGAAGGGACCTCAGAGGCCATCTAGTCCAGCCCATGCCTGAACAAGAATCTCTTCTACAACATACCCGATTTTTCTATGAAGATCTCCATGGAAGGTGATCTGCTGCCTCCAGACAAAGGCCATTCTACTTCTGTGTAGTGTTGTTAGGAAGTTATTGGAGAGCTCCAATTGTTAGGAAGCAATAGGGTCATTCTCAGCCCTACCTACAGAAATTATGATATCTCAAAAGTTCATATATTGGTGGGGAAAGGTTTAGGGTCTTCTTTTTGAGTCAGTCATTTGGAAACATGCTCTGGGGTGAGGAAGAGGTCAGTGCTTTCTGTGGCTGGAACAGTCCACTTATGTCCTCACCTGACCTCTATCCCTCTGCAGTGAAATTTTTGGGTGCTTCTCAACTCCACCCTTCAAGCTCCTTGGCATGGTCGAGGGACAGCCTTGCTGTTCTGCCCCATATCTGCTCCTGACGAGGTTTGGAAGCTCACTGCTTCACTGTCCTTATACTCTGCTTCCATAGATGTCATCCACTGAAGCTCCACCCAGGGAAGTGTCATTTCTCTTTTAGAGTTAAACCACCTGGGCTAAAATGTGTAAGGGCCAGTCAACACATTTTCATCTCTGTTGCTAATCAGTCTTACAGTTTATAGCTTTCTCTGGCTGATGCACAAAAGGGATACTTTACCAGCTATAAGACTTGAGGACCCAACAGAAGGTCCCCCAGTCCTCGTTCCAAGTTTTGTAAGGATAACTGAATTCCATTCATCTCTTCCCCACTTCAGAGTACAGGCTGTGTGCCTTCCGCCTAGGCAGCACCTCCTTCTAAGTCTTTTTGACGCTGGGAATTAACACTCACGTTCCTTTCCAACTTCCGTCATATCCCTAAAAATATTCCTCCCATCCCAATAACTAGCACTGGGCCTTGCAAATTGCTTTGTAGCTGTGATAAGCTTCAAGAGGGCACTAGAAATACTGAAAGGGGAGCAATAGTGACTGGTGGCCTTGATGGGCATTGTGGTTGTCATAGAAATGTCCACATTCCCTTGAAATAGAGACAATAAGCTCTTTGAGGGCAGTGTTTGTTGCCTTATTTCTCCTTGTGTCCCCAGCACAGTGTTTTGCACATAGTATGTGCTTGATAAATGTTTGTAGAATAGGAATCATGTGAAGTACTTGAATTCAATTCAACAAACACTAAGTGCCTACTATGTGCACAGTGCTGTGCCCATGCTCAGTCAAGAGCTTTCCTGACACAGCAGAAGTAATTGGGGGAATGGGCATTTTGTAGGCAGTGAAGAATAAAGCCAGGAACCAGAGTTTATTGGTGAGCATGAGACACTCTGAGGGAAGACTGATTTGGGTAGGAGGAGAAGTGGAGTACGGGAGGCAGATGAGATTGGTGCCTTCATCACTAGAGGTCTAAGGATGGAGGAGGCTATGAGTATGAGCGAGATGCATATGGAGCAAGGGATGAAAAAGAAGGCAGAAAAAAAGAAATGAAGGTAGGAAAGGGTGAAGAAAGGTAAGGAGGAAAGGAATATAGGCAACAAAGTAGGAAAGGGATTAAAAGCCTGTGATATAGAGGGAATACAGAAAGGAAACCCTTAGAGATGAAATACAGAGCTGGGCTGGGGCTGGGGGTTTTTTATTCATCACTAAGTCACTCCTATCCCTGAGAAGCTGGATTAGTTTCAGGGAAAACTTTGGGATTTGGACCCATTCTAAGACATGTCTGGAGTTCCTTCCTGGCTGTGCTAGTATTGCTTCAAATAATCTTGTATCTTCTCCAGTATTCTTGACATACCTCTAGTCTAGGGATAGTTTGATTCTACCCTGGAGCAGGCCTGCACTGTCACATAAGGATTTCCTTTCAAGATCAGTGGACACGGAATCAGGGAAGCATCTGGGTACTGCCTGTGCTCATCCAGTTTGCCATTGTTGATGCTGCAGTAGCCATCCTGTGTGTACAGGTGTTTTTGAGGCTCTTGTTCAGCTGTATCTCTTGTGATTCCTCTTCTTCCTGCATTAAAGGAGAGGCAAGATATGTCAGTAATATATAAACAATGACCAAGAAGAGTTACTATTTTTAGATTAATTGAAAACTTTACATAGCTCCCTTCTAGGGCTTCCTGATTCCTTTTCACCTCAGGAATACATAGTGTTGTTTTATTCTCCTACATGTGCTACAAGTGGGCATGCAAAAAATGGGTCAGTGAGTATTTGTCCTACTTCTTCCTCCCCTCTACCCCCTGCAAATCACTACTTACTAGAGAGTAACTTCAAATACATTACTTTCTTCCTCAAGAGCTGTTTACTCTAGAAGTTTTGTTTGTTTCAGAAATAATCAGCAATGTAGAGTTAAAAATCATCCTCTAATTAACCAGAGTCCTGTAGAACCACTGCTTAAAGGTCTCAATTGTGTGTACCCATTACCCACAGGGAAAACAAATAGTCCACTCAAGACTGACTTGGCTTAGCCTTTTCTTAAGAAAACATTGTCACAAAGTCACCTTCACAGAAACTATGTTGGGAAAACCCATTCTGTTTACTCCCTAGCTAGCGATGGCTTGTATTTTCTCGGCCCTAATGTAATTTTGCCCCAGTGCCCTTAATCTTCCAAGCTTGCTCTAAAAAGTCAAAAGTGCTTCAAAGTGTAGCTACGGAGCAATTACCAGAAGGTGGTAGGCTGGAGCAATTTGTTGAAACCATTTCTAAATACCATGCAGCCTTGGAATGTTGCTGATATCCTGAAGGGCAAGAGGAGACCCAGACTAAACTCTGCCCTAAAATAATTTTTTAAAAATGGTTAAAAGTTCAAACAATATTTGTGTGACCTGAATTTCTTATTTCTGTGGTCTATTTGTTCACTCCCAGGAACTAGCCACACTTAAGAATGTTAAAAAATAAAAATAAAAAGATTTATGGAATTTCCAGTTCTCTGTAGGCCAGATAGGGAGAGATGGAGAAGGCAGACCTCCATGAAGCCCCTACTCACTATGTAGTTACTGAAGCAGGGCAGAACGTTTAGGGGAGGAAGCTGTAGAAACCCTGCCGCCGGGCAAGCAAGGAAAGATGAAAAGACCAAAGAGCAACAGTTCTTCTGCTAAGTAACTACTGAAGGCAGAGAGAACAGATAGGGTACATGGCTGGGAGTGCTGTGCAATGAAGCCTTAATCACTTTGTCTCACCACCCTATCCAGAGTGTAGAGGGGAGGGAAGGAAAGACAGAGAGAGACAGAGAGACAGAGAGAGACACACACACATACACACGGAGGGGGAGAGAGACACAGAGAGAGAGAAACTGACTACAAAGGTTGGGGAACTCAAACATGATTTTCATGGAATAAACATGCTATGCTACTCTTGCTGGCCTAGCAGAGGTGTTATATCTTAGCAGTACAGCTGAGAATAGAGAGTTATTCAGGGGTGTGAGATGTGGCTTTCCGTGCTGTACTTTTGTACAAATTTTCTGTTTCCCTGGGACATATGAGACTGGTCTTGGCATCTGCGATACATTTTTCTCTATGCATCTGTCATCCTGGTAGATCAACCTAGAAGGCAGAACTCTCTTACTTCAGAGTAGAACTCAGGATCCCAAGACCTGCCCCTGAACCCTGGCTTTGACACTAGCTTAGTCAGTTAAACTCTGAGATTGTTTCTTCATCTTTAAAATGGGAATAATATACTTTCACTAACTCTTTCACGTGAGCCATTGTAGGGAAAGTACCTTGAAAATCCTGTAGTGCTAGCTATATAAATATAACTTATTGCTGAAGCAATCTGTACTTAAACCTGCTTTGGGCTATTGGACTCTACAATGGATTTTCAGGGGTCTCTAAACCATGTCATCTCCAAAATGTGTATCTCTCCCCACTCCTAGCCCCCAGTGCACACAAGAGCCAATGATGTGACCCTAAGGAGAACTTATTGGAGGGTGATTAGATACAGCTATGCAAACGCTCAAACACTTCATAGCTACCCCTCTTCCAGGGTCAGTAAGAATCTTGCCTCTTCTTTTTCAAGGTTTGTTTCTGGGTTTCTGGGACAGAGTAAGTTGCAGTGGGTGAGCAGGTGTGGATCGATTGTAACTTGCATGCAGATCTCATTACGATATCCCCCCAACTCCCTTCTGAAATTCCCTATTTCTGTCAAGGCCTCTCGCATCTTTCTAATAGTCTGGCTTAAAGACAGCAATTGTCAAATCTTATTGCTTCTACATCTGCAACATCCCTCAAAATCCATACCCTCCTTTCATTACCCTTGTTCAGGCACTAGGCCTTGTGCCTGCCATTTCTATCTCAAGTTTCTCTTCATTCCAATTCATCTACGGGGGCAGCTAGGTGGTACAGTAAATAACATCTGGGACTGGAATTAGGAAAGGCCTGAGTTCAAATCTGGCCTCAGAAGCTTACTACGTGACCCTGGTCAAATCACTTAAGCTTTTTGCCTCAATTTCCTCATCTGTAAAATAAGGATAATAATAGTACCTACCTCCAAGGGGTGGTTGTAAGGGTCACTCGAAATAATATTTGTAAAGCACCAAGCACAGTGCCTGGCACATAGCAGGTGCTCTATAAATGCTATTTATTATCTTCCACATAGCTGCCAACTGATATTCTTAAGGTGCTAGTCTGTCCACTTAGTTTGCCATTTGATAGACTCCAGCAGTTCCCTGTTGACTCTAGGATCAAATATTATTTCATGTTTATCTTGTTCTTTTAAATTTTAATTTTATGCCAGTATTATTAGTACAGTGGTACATGAATATAATTTACAAGTAAATATATAATATACAGGGGATGGGTAATTTTTTAACTGATAGGAGTTTATGATCAAAAAGTTAAGGAGATCATGACTGTAAGCTCCAGGCAAAAGCAGGAAGTGTGGGGCTGAACAGCCTCATTATAATATGAGGAATAAAAGAGATCCTGTAAGACATCCTGCACCTGAAGGACTTAAAACACAGAAGCCATGCTTTGTGTAGTGGTATATTGGCATATTGTTGTGCTCTTGGTTCTCTAGCTAGCCCTATTAAGGGGAGGAGTTAGCAGAGTGTGTAGGCTGCCAGTATTGCCCTGGTATTCAGACTGGCAAAGATACTAGGAGAGGGTGGCAAGAAAACTGATACATGATTCAACGGGAGAATTCTCCCTGGATCAGTTTTGTTTTATGGTAACCAGAAAGCTGATGTGATCTGCGGCTACATTAAGGGAAGTATGGTACACAGGAATATAGATATGACAGTCGAATCCATTCTGTCCCCGTCCAGAGTGTTAAGGAAGAGAAGTTGTCCATATTGTTAATGACCACAGAGATCTAGGAAGATCAGCTATTTCCATTATGCAAGTTTGGGAAAAAACGTAGAAGGGACAGAACCATATAGCTGAATGAAAAAATGCTTTGGTGGGAGCTCATGAGTTATGATTTGGATGAGATACTGACCAACAAAATATCTGGAACCTAGGGTAGCTAATTGGTAGATGGGACACTCTCACTCTGGTCTCCCCAGTTAGCTATCCTCGGGTTTAAATTATTTTGTATGCAGAATCAGGGGTGCTCAAGTCAAGTCCTGAACGAATCAGGGCTTGATTTAATGTTTCATTGATTGTCTATGATTTAAGAAAATGATGGAGAAAATGTTAACAATGCAGATTAAATTTGAAAGTGTGTCATAGTTACATTTCTTTCCTTTTTTTCCCTCCCAGAGAGCTGATTATTCAAACTTTCCCAGCATATCTCTGGTCAGAATCTTCTCAAACTTAAATCTCATGAGTTCTCACTAATATATTTTGTTTTAACCATCCAGCCATATGACATACGGCTCATAAAAAATAAATTTTAATTAAATTGCAATGTAAAAATAATATGATATGATAACCTTAAGCTCAATCAAACATACCTGTATACTCCTTGAGAAGAATGGACCTTCATAAGGTTGGAGACCATCTGTGGCCAGAGTGCCTATGTGAAGAGATGCCCACGCAGGGAATATTTGTGACTAAGATGGGCAGATTGAAAGGTAATTCATATCTTTCTTGCTGGAAATTTGCTGATGTCTTCTACTAATGTCATTGTACTACCCTCTATTAGACCTATGCCTAGACAGATGTTATCTTCTGTGGTTCTCAGCCAGGTGTTACTCTCTGTTGTATTTGGCTGGGCATTGTTCTCTTCTGCTCCAGCTGGTGGTCAACCCCAGGTATTTTCAGCACTCCCTAATATACTGCATAACATCCATTTTGGATGCTGCAATTTCAGCTTTCACCAGTTCTTTTAGCTAAATCTGCCTTGAGCTGTTGGTGGTGGTGGGCACTGGGCTATTGTGGTCAATAAGCCTTTTCCTTGAAGGGCAGAGATCTCAGCTCTCCGATTTCTCATCCAACCCCCTCTGCTTTTGGCTAGGTCCAGAGGTGCTGTCTTGAGAGCTGTCAACCCCTCAGTCCTTATCTACTAGACCGGCTTGGGTTGGTAATCTCTTTGGCAGAGAAGAGCATGGATCTCCTCAGGCATCATTCTCAGCCAACAGCTGGGAAGCTTTGTTGTCTTTTAGTGTTTAGGTTTCTCTCCATTACTGGCCTTTTATATAGTTCTGTTCTCAACCCAGCTGCCTCAAGCCTAAACTGAGATCAGTTCTGACTGTTGACATCTTCTAGGAATTCTTCAGTTAACTGCTTCTCTCATTCTAAAATTCTGCTCAGCTCTTGCTTGACTCTCACCTCTACCATCTCCAGGTTCTTCACTTGACCAAAGCTATGCTGCCTTTCTCCCTTGGACTCTCACTTCAACCCTCACCTAATTTCTGTTCAGAAACCTATTTTGAAGATTTTTTATATCCACCACCCCTAGAGGTAAATCTTGCAACTCAGCTTCTTCTTCAAATGGAAAGAGAATTGAGTGGCTCTAAGGTTAAGAAGCTGTTCTAACCTCACTCCCAGAATCCCCTCTGCTTGATGCAGCCTCTCAACTGCCACACTGGCCGCAGAATTCTGGAAGGCTGTTCTATGCAAATAGCAACTTCCAACCTGGCCAGATAATTCTGAGTGGGCTCAAACTTGTCTCCTGCTGCTCCCTGCCCCAGTCTTACCGCACCTGGCTTATCACTGACTGTAACAGGCTAAGGCATCATAGAATAAATAACAGACAAGTGGTGCCAATAGTAAAATCAAAAGAGGTGTGTGCGTGAGTGAGTGTGAGTAAAGGATCCTGTTGTAAGTTTGGTGAAGTCTGTGGACCCCTTCTCAAAATAATATTTTTAAATGCATAAAATAAAATTGATAAATTACAGTTAGATGTAAATATGTATACATAAATATATAAGGAACATATACATAATACAAAGAAAACCAATTATATTGATATATTTGTCTAATGATAAAAGAAACATGTTCATGAGCCCTCAGGGTAAGAACCTCTGCCCAACAGTCTTGAAACTAGATGTCTTTGTTTTGGTTTATTTTGTTTTTTCACATGCTAATCTTAGATTGACTTTCCACTGGATTCAATCTAAAACTTTGATGTTCTTTGCTCTATGTTTATGTGGAACAAGAATCAGTCTACCCGTTTGGCTTTACGTGATTAGCAAAAGAAATTAGAGAGAGCACATAGGGAATCTTAAAACATAAGCCAGTCCCTAAGACCTCATGTAAGCTGTCTCTTCAAGCCATCTTACATGAATGCTCAGTGGAAATAGGTGTAACATTTCAGTGTCACTTGATTTTGTTTATTATCATTGTTGTCTTCAGTTTCATATGGCATGGGATTTATACAACACTTAGTACTGAGCCAGAAAACAACCTAGACATCCCTTCTGCTACAGACATCAAACATTTCCACTCTACTTTTCTCTGAGGAAATTGAATTGCTATGAAAACATTTTAATTAAGATTTTTTAACAGGGGGTAAAATTGGAGGATGAAGAAAGGTAACTACCAGCTGCTGAAGGAAACAAACCCAAAGATAGATTTGATTGAAATATGATGACCCTTTGTGGATTGACCTGTCTTTCCTGTGATTGTCAGTGTACGTGGCTCATCTGATTAGCTCTTAGAGTCAGTCCACCTCTTCACTTCTTTTTTTTTTTTTTGCTTTTTTTTTTTGGCAGGGCACTTGGGGTTAACTGACTTGCCCAAAGTCACACAGCTAGTACATGTGTCAGGTGTCTGGAGGCTGGATTTGAACTCAGGTCCTCCTGACTCCAGGGCTGGTGCTCTACTCACTGTGCCACTTAGCTGCCTCCAACACCTCTTCACTTCTTATAGCTTCCGTGTTTATTTCTCTCAATCCTATGTGATCACTCAGAGAAGATACATTTTCCCTATAGAGGAATACTAGTCTGTGGGAAAGGGTTACAAGTTTTCCTGAAGGTGTGCCTCAAATCTGAAAGAAAGATGAGAATTCCTGATTTCTTTTCCTCTTTTGGGCATCTATTAGATGGAAATCTTTGTTTAGCACCAACGTATGCATTCTACCTGAAGACTTGTATTCCTACTGTTTTACTTTCTATAAATCTTTAAATAGTTCACCATTAGGAAAATACACTGATTAAATTCCTGTCAGTATGCACTGCTGAGCTAGCCATATTGGTGTTGTTCACTTTTTTCAGTCATATCTGACTTCATTCATGATCCCACTTTGGGGTTTTCTTGGCAAAGATACTGGAGTGGTTTGTCATTTCCTTCTCCAGCTCATTTTACAGATAAGGAAACGGAGGCAAACAGTGTTAAGTGACTTGCCCAGGGTCACACAAGCTAGTATGTTTCTGAGGCCGAATTTGAACTCATGAAGATGAATCTTTCTGATTCCAAGCCCAGCCACATCGAGTCCTTGTTCATCATGTTAGCAACAACAGTATCAATAATCAAAGCCCAGAAGTTTGCCAAGGCTCCCCCATGTAAGGGCAAGTGAGATAGATTCAAACCCCATCTCTAACCCTTATTACCTGTGTAGACTTGGGCAAATTACTTCTCTTCCCTGGAACTAGATTTTCATACCTGTAAAATGAGGAGATTGGGTTCCATGGCCTGAGAGGCCATTCCCAGATCTCAATCTACGACTCTATGTGTGAAATCTTTCTAGATGACTATATGCCAGACCATCAACAAGCATTAGTTAAATGCATCCTAGGTGCCATGGACTGCTGTAGGTGTTGGAGATGCAGATAAAAATAAAACAATCCCTCCCCTTACAGAACTTGCGTATGTATGTATATTATATACTACATATACTATATATATATATATACAATACATATATGTGTGTATATATATGCAAAATATGTACAATGTACATACAGGTTAAAGATTTTGAGAGTAGTTATTAATAACTGGTGGGATCAGAAGAGGCTTCATGTACAAGTCGGTCTCTGAACTAAGCAGTAAAGGAATCTAGGGAACCACAGAACCAGATATGAGGAGTGGTTGTGTTCAAGGCATAGAGAACTGACAAAAATAAGGAGACAGGAGGCAAAGCTTGTGCCTCATATGAGGAAAACCAGGATAGCGAATGTGGTCAGACCTTAGAGTGTATAAAGGGGGGAGTAATGATAATAGACAACATTTATATAGTGCTTTAATATTTGCAAAGTGCTTTGTACATATTATCTCTTTGTGTAACTATCCCCGTTGAAAATTGATTATTGCCAATGAGGTGACAACGGATAGAATGCTAGGCTTGGAGTCAGCAAGACCTAAGTGGGGAGATATTTGAGGCAGAAGGCCTGAAGCAATGTGTGTCCTAGGCTATCTATTTTGGGGGGCAAATGATGGCTAGATTACATACAGTAAAGATATCGGAGAAGAAATGGATTGTCCATCTAAGTGACTACATAGGCAATGAGTAATGAGAAAAACAAATTCACACTAGCATAGAAATGTTAGAGAGTCAGTCCTGGTATTTAGTAATTCTAGACTTGTCTCATAATCAGCAATGACTTTCAAAAATAAAATTAATTCTATCTCTTCCACCAAAAGAATCCAATCAAAATGCCAACAGGAAACCTTGAAGAACAAAAGAAATTATATAGAATGTAGGTTGCTATAGATTAAAAACTTTAATTAAAATTTTAAAAACCTTTGGTACAACAATCTAAGACTGAATAGCTGTAACTCTTGTTCCTGCCATTGAAATAGTAACCCCAATCCCAAATGAAACAAAACACCTAGGTTTTCATTGCTAACATCTGGAAGAAATTGTTTGTTTGTTTTAAACTCCAGTCTCCTCTCTCCCCTGCCCCAAATCTATTCCTCTGCCCAATTTCCCTAAGTCTGTGGAGGTTACTACTAAATTTCCTGGTGCCCAGGTTCCCAAACTCAGTTTCATTCTTGACTTCCTACTTTTCCCCATGCTCATATCAAAACAGCTGCGTTATTTTTCAATTCTGCATCTGTAACACCTCTTAAATTTGACCTCCTCTCTACTCATGAGGTAATCTTTTTGTTCAATTCGTATTACCTCTTACCTGAGCTGTTGCTGTGCTAGTTGGTCTCCCTGCTTCTGCTGTCTCCTCACTCCAATCCATCCTCCACACGGCTGCCAAAGTCAGGCTCCTAAAACAATAGTCCGAGCATGCCACACCCAATCAGGAAACATGTGTTAAACTGTTACTATGCTCTAGGCACTGTGTTAAGCACATTGGATGCAAAGATACAAAGAAAGAAACAGGGGAGGATCCCTTTCTAATGGGAAAGAGACCTTGAAATAATTTAGCACATACAAGAAAGATACAGAGGAGATGGAAGGTAACCTTAAAGGAAAAGGCTGGCGGTAGGGGTAGGAGGGAACAGGGAGCTGAGGAAAGAAAGGAAAGGTATTCTGTAGGAAATAGCCTTTGAGCTGCAACTTGAAGGAAGACAGAGATTCTATGAGTTAGACATGCAGGAACATTCCAAGTGTGGGAGTCAGTGCAAGGTTAGTGAGATATAAGATGGAGCATAGTGCTTGAGGAACAACAAGGGTCAGTATAGCAATATCATAGAATGTGTGGAGGGGGCTAAAGTGTGAAAATACTGGAAAATAAGGAAGGGACCATACTGTAGAGACTTTAAAACATCAAGTAAAGGATTTTATGTTTGTTTCTGGAGCTACTTGGGAATGACCGGAGCGTATTGAATAAGGGGATAATCATAGTCACAGTTTAGGAAAATGACTTTGGAAACTAACGTGGAAGACAGATTGGAGTGGAGAGAAGCTTGAGTCAAGGAGACTAATTACAAGAATCCAGGCAAGAAGGAATGATGGTCAAAATGCCTTAAAGGAAAGATGCCTATAAGGAAAGGGAAGGACAAGCATAAGAGAAATCTTGTGAAAGAAGGAAATGTGAAATTTGGTAACAAATTGGGTGTGAGAGGTAAGAGTGAGGAGGTAAGATGACGCCAAGTTTGCCAACCTGGGTGGCTTGGAAGACAATGGTGCTTTTGATAGTGATGGATAAATTCAAGGAAAAGATAACAATAACCATTCTGGTTGTTTCCAAGATGCAGTTGGTGATATGTGTTAAGAGCTAAGGAGATAGAGTAGGGCTAGAAACACAGAGCTGGGAATCACCTCTGTAGAGGGAGGATAATTAAACCCACAGAAGTTAATGATTTTACCAAGTGAGAGAGAAAAGAGAAGAGCCATGATAGATCCTTGGAAAATACCTACAGTTAGCAGGCATGACATGAAGACATATAAGAACAGCTCAAGAAGATAGGAGAACCAAGAGAAAACATTGTTAGAAAACGAAGAGAGGAGAAAATACACATCATAAGATGGGAAGTGAGTGGATTTCTGACTTCCCTGACTTTGACCATGGCATTTGTGAATTTATCAATCAGCCAACATTTATTAAGAACTTATTATATACCAGGCCCCATGCTAGGTATTAGGAATATAAATATAAGGAATAAAATAATCTTTACTTGTAAGGAGTTTATGTTCAAACAGGCGAGACTAAGTATATGTATGTGTATGTATGTGTGTATGTATATATATATATATATGTGTGTGTGTGTGTGTGTGTGTATACAGAATACATACATACACACATATATATTCTGGTGCATTTATACACACACATATAAGCATATATAGAAAAAATGTGGCACGGAGCTAAGATGGCAGCTAGAAAGCAGGGACTTGCTTAAGCTTCCCTCCCAGGTACCTCCAAACACCTATAAAAATGGCTCTGAACAAATTCTAGAGCTGCAGAACCCACCAAAGAGCAAAGAGAAGCAGGACTCCAGCCCAGGACAGCCTGGATGGTCTCTGGGAAGGGTCAATCACATGGAGCTGGGAGCAGAGCAGAGCCTAGTGTGGGCCATGCCAGGACCAAGCAGACCAGGAGCCAGGCAGAACAGGCCCTAGCACCCTGAATCAGTGAGCTGTGGCTCTGAAAATATCAGCATAGCCCCTCAAGCTTGCGACAAAGTACTCTCTGCTCTACGAGCAGTCGTACCCTGACAAAAAGCTCAAGGGTCAAGTAGTTGGCTGGGAACATGACCAGGCAGTGAAAACACTCACAGATTCAGACTCAGACTTTGGAATCTTTTTTTGGTGACAAAGAAGACCAACACACACAGCCAGAAGAAGTCAACGAGCTTACATCAAAAGCTTCCAAGAAAAATATGAATTGGTTTCAGGCCATGGAAGATCTCAAAAAGGATTTGGAAAAGAAAGTTAGAGAAGTAGAGAAAAAATTAGGAAGAGAAATGAGAAGGATGAGAGAAAACCATGAAAAACAAGTCAATGACTTGCTAAAGGAGACCCAAAAAATACTGAAGAAAATAACACCTTAAAAAATAGACTAACTCAAATGGCAAAAGAGCTCCAAAAAGCCAATGAGGAAAAGAATGCCTTGAAAGGCAGAATTAGCTAAATAGAAAAGGAAGTCCAAAAGACCAGTGAGGAAAATACTACCTTAAAAATTAGATTGGAGCAAGTGAAAGCTAGTGACTTTATGAGAAATCAAGATATAATAAAATACAACCAAAGGAATGAAAAAGTGGAAGACAATGTGAACTATCTCACTGGAAAAACCACTGACCTGGAAAATAGATCCAGGAGAGATAATTTAAAAATTATTGGACTACCTGAGAGCCATGATCAAAAAAAGAGCCTAGATATCATCTTTCAAGAAATTATCAAGGAAAACTGCCCTGATATTCTAGAACCAGAGGGTATAATAGAAATAGAAAGAATTCACCAATCACCTCCTGAAAGAGAAGCCAAAAAGAAAACTCCTAGGAATATTGTCGCCAAATTCCAGAGATTCCAGATCAAATACTGCAAGCAGCCAGAAAGAAACAATTTGAGTATTGTGGAAACACAATCAGGATAACACAAGATTTAGCAGCTTCTACATTAAGGGATCGAAGGATTTGGAATATGATATTCCGGAGGTCAATGGAGCTAGGATTAAAACCAAGAATCACCTACCCAGAAAAACTCATGCTCCAAGGCAAAATATGGATTTTCAATAAAATAGAGGACTCTCAAGCTTTCTCAGTGAAAAGACTAGAGCTGAATAGGAAATTTGACTTTCAACCACAAGAATCAAGAGAAGCATGAAAAGGTAAACAGGAAAGAGAAATTATAAGGGACTTACTAAAGTTGAACTGTTTTGTTTACATTCCTGCATGGAAAGATGATGTGTGTAATTCTTATGACCTCAGTATTAGGGTAGGTGAAGGGAATATACATACATACATACATATATACATATATATATGTAGACATGTAGACAGAGGACACAGGGTGAGTTGAATATGAAGGGATGATATCTAAAAAAATAAAATCAAATTAAGGGATAAGGGATAAGAGAGGACTATATTGAGAGAGGGAGAAAGGGAGAGATAGAGTGGGGTAAATTATCTCACATAAAGTGGCAAGAAAAAGCAGTTCTCTAGGAAGGGAAGAGGGAGCAGGTGAGGAGGAATGTGTAAATCTTGCTCTCATTGGATTTGACCTGAGGAGGGAATACCATACACACTCAATTGGGTATCTTACCCCGCAGGAAAGAAGGAGGAAAGGGATAAAAAGGGAGGATGATAGAAAGGAGGGCAGATAGGGGGAGAAGGTAATGAAAAGCAAACACTTTCGAAAAGGGACAGGGTCAAGGGAGAAAATTGAATAAAGGGGGGCAGGATAGGAAGGAGCAAAATATAGTTAGTCTTTCACAACATGAGTATTGTAGAAGGGTTTTACATAATGATACATATGTGGCCTATATTGGATTGCTTGCCTGCTTTGAGTGGGTGGGTGGGAAAGGAAGAGGGGAGAGAATTTGGAACTCAAAGTTTTAAAAGCAGATGTACAAAAAAAAAGTTGTATTTGCATGCAACTGGGAAATAAGATATACAGGCAATGAGGCACAGAAATCTATCTTGCCCTACAAGAAAGTAAGGGAAAAGGGGGTGGCAGGGAGTGGGGTGACCAAAGGGAGGACTTACTGGGGAATGGGGCAATCAGAATATATGCCATCTTGGAGTGGGGGGGAAAGGTAGAAATGGGGAGAAAATTTGTAATTCAAAATCTTGTGGAAATCAGTGCTGAAAACTAAAAATATTAAATAAATAATAGAAAGAAGTCTTCTAAAAAAATGTAAAGTGAATAAAGATAACTGCAAATGTGTACATATGAGGCAGGTAGGTAACACAGAGATAGAATATGGAACTTGGAGTCAGGAAAATCTCAGTTCAAATCCTGTGTCAGTCACTTATTAGCTGTGTAATTCTGGAAGAGTCACAACCTTCAGCCTCAGTTTCCTCATGTCTAAAATGAGGAAAATAACAGCAGCTACTTCATAAGAGTTCTTTAAAGGATCAGATAGTTAACAAATATAAAGCATTGTGCTAACCTTAAGGCAATATATAAAGCTAGCTATTTCTTTTTGTTACTACTTTTACTTCTAATACTATTACTCTAACTGCTGCTGGTGGTACTCGTATTACTACTACTATTACCACCACTATTATCACTATTACTACTGCTACTATCACTATTACTACTACTACTACAACTACAACTATTACTACCATTACTACCACCAGGACCACTACCACTCCTGTTATTAAGTGGTTTGGAAGGGAGGACACTTAACAATTGGGAGGATCAGAAAAGGCTTCATGCACAAGGTGATCCTTGAGATCCATCCTTAAAGGAACAGAGGGACTCTCTGATATACATAGGGAGTGAATTCCAGTCCTTTGGGACATCCACTTCAAAGGTGTGGAGATGGGAGATGGAATGTTGTTGTATGTGAGGAACAGAGTGAAAGCCAGTGTGGCTGGATTGTAGATTGTGGGAGGAGGACAAATATCCAGCGAGGCTGAGAAAATAGGTTATAGTCAGGTTGTGAAGGACTTTAAAAGTGTATGTGTGTACACACACACAAACACACACACACAGAGTAATGCATATATATACACATGCATGTACACATACCTATACATATATGCATGTGTATACATATACCTGTACGTTCACAATCTTATCATACATGTATATGTGCACACATGTGTATTGTGTTTATGTCGCAGTGTACATACATAATATATATTATATTAAAAGTAAATCATGGACATATTGTACATACATGTGTAATATGCATACATCTGTTTATCAGTCATTTACATAGGGATGATAATCAAAACCCATTAAAACCCCATTTTCCATGGGGAAATGGCAAAATTACCAAGAGAAGAATGTAGAAAGAAATGAGAAGAGAGCCTAGAAGCTTGACCAACACTGACACTTAGGGGAGCATTGTAATTGATGAGCTAGCAAACGAGACTGAAAAAGAAATGTCAGACAGGTAGAAAGGATAGCCCTGAGAGATTTCTCATGCAAACACAGAAAAGGGAGAGTGTCCAGAATAAGTGTCAAATGCCACAGAGAGGTCAAAAAGGCTGAGGACTGTTAAAAGTCCAGATTTGGAAATTGAAAGATCCTTGGTGACTTAGGAAGGTCCTGTTTAAGTTGTGTGATAAAGTTGTAAGCCAGATTAAAAGGGACCAAGTAAGGGATGAGAGGAAAGGAAGCAGAAGCAGTGAGCATAGGCAGCTTTTGCAAGGATGCTGGTCCATGGAAAGGTGCATTTGGTCTCTAGGGGCCACATAGTGGACAGGTTCTGAGGATTCATTACTGGTGATATAACAGTATACTTTAGAGAATAAAATATATTGAAGTATCAAGGTCAATGCCCCCATTATTATTGGCTGAAATAAACCATAAAGACCATAAGAGCTCTAAAGAAAAGTGACACCGAATGTCCTGTGCAAAGGCCAGGGTGTTTACTACTCAATTTGGAGTGACATATGATAATCTCTTTCTGAAAAGAAAGGGTCAACTCCAGGGTCCTCTCTCTTTGTCCCATTTCTCTAGGCTCACTCCTCCGTTCCTCCTTAGATTGGACTAGGAGTCTTGAATGCATGAACAACACTAGATAAAAAATAATTAAGAACTAGAATGACTAGTAACAAATGTTATGTTCCAGCATTTTTCCTTTGTGACTTTCATTCAGTTAATGTGATATAGTGCATCTAAATTATGTCCCTAAAAGGTATGACTAATGAGGAGAATGGTCTAGAAATGAAATAGAGATCTTCTGGGGAAGTATGTTTCCTATCACTGGAAGATATCTACTTTCTTGGGATATTTTAGAGCAAGGATTGAGCTGCAGGACCTCCAAAGTCCCTTCCATTTCCAGATAGCTATCATTTTGTGATTTCTCGTACCTTATGTCAGCCTCCAACTGCTGGCTACAAACAGTAGTTCAGTAATAACCAATCCTAGAAAAAACACAAGTCATTATATTTCTCCCAATCACAAATTTAAGCATTCATGCACATGCTAAGTCCCCCAAAGAAACTATGTGATCTGAACATGTGTTGCTTAATAAACGTTTGAGTTGAATTGAAAAAGAAACCCAGTGAGAAAAGAGGCTGATGAGAAAGTGAAGTTTCTTTACCTCGAAGCTCTGTTGCTGTTGCTTTGGGTGTTTTAAAGATCTGAACTCAAACTTTTAGCAAATCTGCTAAAGCTGTGCTCTCTTCTATCATTGCTGGAAGTACAACAAAAAGTTTTAAACATGGCAAGAAAGGGGAAGGTGGCAGCTCTGGCATATATGACTAGCATTGAAAATTTCATGGGCAGAACTGACACCGTAAAAAGAGATCTTCATTGAGGCAGAGAATATAGTTTCAAATCCTGGATCTGCCACTTTATACCTATGTGACCTCGGACGTTACTTAACCTCAAATTATTCATCTATAAAATGAGAGTTGGCACACCTAATGGTTTCTAGGGTCTCTTGCCCCTCTAAATCTATAATCCTCTGAACTGAATTTTCAGTTGAACATTTTAGAGAAAAGATTCACAAGACTGTTTTCTTCCTTTCAGATAGGTGAGATGATCTCGGTGCTAGAAAGGTGAATGATAAATCATTAGAGAAGATCCTCCATATTACAGTGTAAGCCCAGCAAGTATGTGTCAAGCTCCCTGCCCCCTTTGCAGACCTTTAGACTCTCCCCCTTGGAGACTGACAGGCCCTAAACAAAGAACAGGAAACTCTTAAGACAAAGGATAGGAAATAACTCCTCTCTAGCTGGAGAAACATTAAGTTGGCCAGTTCTTAGGAATGAGACGGGGAGAGGGTGGCTCCCCTCTCTGGCAGGGAAAAACTTTCTTTGTTCAGCGTCCTATAAAAGTCACCACATGGGACAGGCACATTGGAACCTCACCCACAGAAGGACGCTTTGTCTGGGGCTACATTCAGAAGGGCCAACCAAGGAGGTTGTAAAGGGGTTCCCCAGCTTTGAAGAAGCCTTGGGTGCAGGTGCTGAATGTGAAGTATACATCGTATGTTGTGTGTGTGTCTTTTGTCGTTGTCACTGCATTTGTAGAAAAGCGAGGGATTCCCCAGCTTAGAGAAACCTTGGGCAGTGGTGTTCCTCTGATCAGGTGTTGCCTCTGTGTGTCTGTGTCTCTGTCTATGTCACTGTGTCAACTATGTAGTAGGAATTGTTAAATAATGTGGTTGCAGGATTAGTAGAGTATTTCCCCCGTCTTTCAATAAAAACTTTGTACTGTTGGGAGTCTGCCTTATTGCCAGCGCGAACCAGAATCCGAACTTAACCTAGCTTAATCAAACAAAAGGGCAGGGAGAGAGAGTAAAGGCAGGCCTTTACTTTACAAGCCTTTGCAGATTGCTTAACTTAACTTGACTTGACTTGACTTTACAATCCTTCACAGATTTCTGTTATTCCAGGTAGCTCATATCAGTATCTCCTCACCTTCACCTCTCAGACTCCTCCACTATTTGCATTTGGCAGGAATGCCATTGCTACTGAGTTAAGCTAACAGGTATCAATGCAATTAGATTTATACCAATGGGCTTTAAGGTGAAAATATTGAACTTATTTCTCAAGGTCCTTAGTTTTCACTTATGGATTGAACCAAGGATTTATATAGTTTTGGTTTCCTACAACTAGGTCTGTCTGTGATGAGTCAAATGTGCAAGACTAAGAGATAAAAGTATGGCATTCATTCATTCCTTGATATATTCATTCAATCAAATATTTGCCAAGTGCCTATTACATTTGTCTTCTTCGGCCTCCTTGGGTGAAAATGCAATCTTGAGCATGATTGGAGTTCATTTACATAGTTAATTAAACAATGACCATTTCATTTCCTTGATGACAGTACCTTTGAGATAAAACTTTAAAACATAGCAAAGCAATAACTACTAAAAAAACTCCCAAGGTTTTATTTTATTTTAAGCCCACTCCCACCCTTGTGGCAGTCAGTGAGCACCTTGCTATTCAGTGGTAATCTGCAATCCCCTACAGAGAGCTCAGCAGCCCACACCTAATCAGGGACAATCATAAGTAAAATTGTTTTGCACAATTTGGATGTAATTAGAGCAGCTTTCTTTTTAGTGATTCATTATCGGGCTACACTACTTTTAGTACCAGCAAACTCAAATCTAAATTCCTCCAACAGGAGAGACAAAGCCACGAACCAGAATGAGAATTATCTACAAAAAAGGGAGCCAAGACAAGAATATTATTCTCTCTCCTCCTCCCCCAACCCTTACCCCAAAAGTGCAAATTGCAAATCAGACCTTGGTGACAGACTGTAAGCCTCCACTGTTTTACAATAAGCTGCCTAGGCCTTGCTCCCAGAGAAAGACTCCCTGCTGTTTGAGCCCCAGAGATGTTTGTTGCTGGACTTCCTTGGCGAGTCCGTTGATCTCTAGTTTCCCATTCCCTTCCATGAAAGAGCACATTAATTTTTAGGGATACTAAAAACTTTATACGCATAAAGAGCCTACTTATGGTTTACCTGGCAGTTTGTTCTCAGTGACGTTTAGGAAATATGTCGAATCCTCAGTATAAAAGCCCTCTTCAGTGAAGATGAAGGCAATTATTTCTCTAAGACTAAGCAACCTGATTACCCACTGAAGCTCAGTCATTTAGGAATTGTCAAGTTTATTTGAGGCCAAGATGCAAGTCCTGCCCCTGACACATACTGGCCCTGTCAAACAGGGCAAGTCTTTTACCTTCTCAGATCAGTTTGCAGAGAAGGTGCAAACATCCCTTGATCAAGGGAATTTCTTCATTTCATAGTTCCCTAGACTGTTGAAATCACAAGTCCTGGTCCTATCCCTATTAGTTGGGGCCATGGGATATATAGCGTTATAATAGGTCCTGAGCGACCTTGGAAAAAATCGGACCCGGCTTGCCCTTAAGGAGGTTATAGGCAAGTAAGATGAGTGAATGCACACGGACATGCTTCTCAGATTTAAAAGATGATGTTCTTGGTAGCGTATGACCTAGAGGCAATGCTGCACCTGCCTCCATGCTGTGTCTTGAGGAGGTACTGCAAGATGCCATCCAAGTAAAACATCTACCATATTGTTCTGTAGTGTTGGATCGCATAAATTCCTACCTTTGGAGTCTATCAAAGGCCTTGAGATGAGTGAGGTGGCAGAAGTGACAATGCTTAAGGCTTATATATTTATAAAGTACTTTATGTATTTTGCTTCATTTGATATGATAGCCCCCTAAGAAAGACAAAAAGCAATTATCATTCTAATTTTACATATGAGGCTCACAGAGGGTAAGTCACTGACTCCTGGACACAAAGCCAAAATTGTCAGGGGAAGCCGGTTTAACTTAATTTAGGGGGAAAAGTTGTTTTAGCAATTAACTATTTTCATATAGTCCTAACTTGACAAATGACACTTTTATCTTTATTAAAATAGGTCTTGGAGCACTTGTCCCTGGTAATTAATTTCATTAGTAATTATTTTCTGTCTCTATGTGTGTGTCTATTTATGGTTTACCTGGCAGCTGCTGTCTGTTCTCAGTGATGTTTAGGAAATATGTTAAATTCTTAAATGTGTTTACTCTCTCACAATTTCTATTTCCTCGTCTATAAAATAGAAAGAACAGCAGCAATAACAGGACAGCAGTGATGATGAGGAGGAGGAAGAGGAAGAGGAAGAGGAGGAGGAGTACTTATCACACAAAGCCATTGACAAGATCAAATGAAACCACCAATTGAAAAACTTTCCCTAAGCTCTGAATGTGTGTCTGGCGTCAAAATTGACATGCAAATGTCACCTATTATTATTATCTTTAAATTTTTCTCCTGAGTGAAGGAGGCAGCTCATTTGGGCAAAATTTCAAAGATAATAATAATAGGTGACATTTGCACATCAGTGCCAATTTGCTGCGCTACCTCCTTCATTCAACCTCCACCCTCCCCCAGCTGGAATTCTGGCGATCCCTCTTTCTCTTCCTCCCCTCCTCCCTGCACTTTTATGGACTCCTGCCATACGTTTCACTTTTAAAGCTTAGTAGAGCTGTTTCTGTGCCTGTCTTGTGTCTCCTCCTTAAATGTTCCCTGAAGGCAGGGACTACTAAATTGTAAACGTCTTGACCTCAGTGTTCGGTTTCATGTTTGTGATCTCAGCACAGCACATATATGTAGCAATTGTTCAGCCATTTTTGTCGTGTCTGACTCTTCATGACCTCATTTGATGGGTTTTTTTTTGGCAAAGATACCAGTGTGGTTCTCTATTTCCTTCTCCAGCTAATTTTACAGATGGGGAAACTGAGGCAAACGGATGAAGTGATTTCTCCAGGGTCACACAGATAGCAAGCATCTGAATCCAGACTTGAACTCAAGTCTTCTTGACTCCAAGCCTGGCACTCTTTTCACTGCACCACCTAGCTGTCCCCGTACATCGACAAGTACCCTGGAAATCATGGGGGAGCTATGTTGAACCCACAGCACTCCAGGAATTAATTTTTGACTGAGATTGTCAGAGTCAGAATTACAATTACTTTGCAGTTTATATGTACACTTCATTTGAAGTTTTAAATCCCTAACCTTTAAAAAATTGAATTTTGTAATCTGTTTAGGACACAACAGACCTATACAGAGGGCAGCTAGTAGATCTCTAATTCACTTAAGATAATATTGTTAGATTGCTGTCAAAGGTTCAAATTCATATATTTTTTATTTAATTTATTTAATATATTTAGTTTTCAGCATTGATTTTCACAAGAGTTTGAATTACGAATTTTCTCCCCGTTTCTACCCTCATGCCCACTCCAAGATGGCATATATTCTGGTTGCCCCATTCCCCTGTCAGCCCTCCCTTCTGTCACCCCACTTCCCCTCCCATCCTCCTTTCCCTTTTTCTCTTGTAGGGCAAGATAAATTTCTAAGCCCCATTACCTGTGTATATTTCCTAGTTGCATGTAAAAACTTTTTTTTATTGTTTTTGAATGTTTGTTTTTAAAACTTTGAGTTCCAAATTCTCTCCCCTCTTTGCTCCCTGCCCACCCTCCCTAAAAAGGCAAGCAATTCAGCATAGGCCACATGTGTATCATTATGTAAAACCCTTCCACAATACTCATGTTGTGAAAGATTACCTATATTTCACTCCTTCCTAACCTATCCCCCTTTATTGAATTCTCTCCCTCGACCCTGTCCCTTTTCGAAAGTGTTTATTTCTGATTACCTCCTCCCCCTGTCTATCCTCCCTTCTATCGTGCCCCCCTTTTTATCTTCTTCTTCCTTCTTTCCTGTGGGGTAAGATACCCAATTGAGTGTGTATGGTATTCCCTTCTCAGGTCAAAGATGAGAGCAAGATCTACTCATTCCTCCTCACCTGCCCCTTCTTCCCTTCCTAGAGAACCGCTTTTTCTTGCCACTTTTATGTGAGATAATTTACCCCATTCTATCTCTCCCTTTCTCTCTGTCTCAATATATTCCTCTCTTATCCCTTATCCCTTAAATTGATTTTATTTTTTTAAATATCATCCCTTCGTATTCAACTCACCCTGTGCCCTCTGTATGTATATATATATATATACACCTACATATATACATACATAGATGCACACATATGTATATACATATGCATACACACCCATATATGTGTATATATATGTATATATGTATATGCGTATATATATATATATATATATATATATATATATACACACACATACATATTCCTTTCAGCTACTGTGATACTGAGGTCTCATGAATCATATACATCATCTTTTCATGTAGGAATGTAAACAAAACAGTTCAACTTTAGTAAGTCCCTTATGATTTCTCTTTCTTGTTTACCTTTTCATGCTTCTTTTGATTCTTGTGTTTGAAAGTCAAATTTTCTATTCAGCTCTGGTCTTTTCATTGAGAAAACTTGAAAGTCCTCTATTTTATTGAAAGTCAATATTTTGCCTTGGAGTATCATACTCAGTTTTGCTG
>CM053622.1:212196645-212238024 GCA_028646595.1 Phalanger gymnotis | reverse complement strand
CTGCCTGGCCATTCCCAGGCAACTTATTTGACCCTTGAGTTTTTCAGCAAGGTATGACTGCTTGTAGTGTAAAGCATACTTTGTTCTAAGTTTGAGGGGATGCGCTGTTGATTTCAGAGCAATTTCTATACAGCCAGCTCTGCCACACCAGCACTCCTCCTTCTTCAAGAACCACTAACCTGGACCTGATGAAAATCTTAAGCAGACTCTGCAGTCCTGCTCTGATCCACCACTTAATTTCTCCCACCAAGTGGGCCTGGGGCCCGAAGTAACTGCAGCAGTAGTTCTGTAGCTGCACCTCCCCCAGCTGTCCCCCTGGGGCAGTGGCGGAACTGCAAACTGTTTTCATTCTGTCCCTGGCAGCTTTTCCCACTAACCTTCTCTATTGTCTTTGGTGTTTGTGGGTTGAGAAGTCTGATAACTGCTACAGCTCACTGATTCAGGGCTCTAGGGCTTGTTCTGCCCGGCTCCTGGTCTGGTTGGTCCTGCCGCTGCCACTGGCACTGGGCTCCACTCCCCTCCACTCCATGTGCAATAGACCTCATCCAGTGACCATCCAGGCTGTCTTGGGTTGGATCCCTGCTTCCCTCTGCTATTTTGTGGGTTCTGCAGTTCTAGAATTTGTTCAGAGCCATTTTTATAGGTTTTTGGAGGGACCCGGTAAGGAGCTCACACAAGTCCCTGCTTTCCAGCCTCCATCTTGGCTCTGCCTCCCCCCACCCCAGATCCAAATACATATATTTTAAATGGACTTTGTATTGATCTAAAGAATATAAAGTTTCTGCTTCTCAATTTGAAGCTGGAGTCCATTGCTCCTTTGTACTTAGGTCCCTGGGTTATAGTAAAGAAATCAGGTTGTCCAATGTAACCTGCTGTTATTATTAATATTATGTTTGGAGAAACTCACTAGCTTTGGGACCATCACTCAGTATCTGTCAACCTCAGTTTCTTCTTCTTTAGAGTGGGATAATAATAAGACCTGTTTCACAGGATTGCTGTGAGCATCAAATGAAATAATGTGTATTCAGTCCTTTATAAACCATAAGGTGCTACATACAGGATAGCTATTATAATATGTATTTGCTATTGCATCACTCTTTTCACTTCCTCTAGTTTACTAAAGTATACTCTAGTATACTTAGCTATGATTTCGTAAATTCTTCCAGATACCAAATGTGTGCAGATATTAAATTATCCAATATTTAATTATCTTGGCCTTATTTTTTTTAAATGTCCTAGTGTCTTTTCATACCCAATGTCTCAGCTACTTTAAAAAAACGTGTATTCTGATCTCTAAACTGAGTATCCAAATGAAGGCAATGAAAACTGCAAATGAAGACCAGTTGAGGACAAGTGGCCTGATCTCGCCAGTAAGATTTGAGAAATGAAAAGGCAAAAGAGAAGAAAAATGCCCACAGACAGGAGTTTTGAGAGATGGGATGGCATCAGAATAAAATGAGGCAGTTCTCTGTACAGGCAGATGAATGACAATGGGAAGGGCTTCCAAAAGGTCATTCCCATCTGCCTATGACATTTTCAAAACGAGGCAGAGATTGTAAAGACAAACCTCATCAATATGCTAATCTCTTAACTGAGTAGCTGAACATATTAATATATTTAGTTCAGACAAATGGAATCTTCTGTGAAGCTATCTTAATAAAACAGAGGTTTTAGCTCTTTCTGTCTTTTGACCTCATAGTATACATGAATCTCCTCTCTGGATTTTGCAGGAAAAAGCTGTAGCTATTTCCTCTGATTATTTATTTGCTATTTTATTTAACTTTTCTTTTTCTGATGGCCTTCATAGTTTTTTTAAATCAAGAGAATATATGATACCTATAATAAATTGTATTCATTTACGTGTTGCAAAGAAGTCACTTCAAATCTATGCCTCAAAGTCTGCTGGATTTTGTTTATTCATGAATAAAATCTTTGATTTTGAAGAAATACTGACTCTTCTATGGTGCCATAAGCTGAGATTTTACATCTGCTTCAGATACACAAATTGTGGGCATAAGCAGGTTGTAGCTTATGTCATGACTGTGTGTGAGGAGAGACATAACAGATGTGAGCAAGGACAACCTTCCTACTGCACTCTTTTCTTTCAAACCATCCTCTACTTAGGTGCCAAAATAATCTTCAGTACAGATATGATCATATCTTACCTGCTCAAAAGTATTCAGTAGCTATGTATTGCCTTTAGGATAAAATACAATAGCCTAAGCCTGGCACAATCTGCACCCAGCCTTACTTTCCAGATGTACTCTATTATGGAGACCATTCCCATACCAATGAGAGGACAGATCTATTAAGTGTTTATCTGAGATTGAATGGAAAAGCATATTAATGTCTCTTGGGAAACCCTATTTGGGTGGGATCGTGAAGTCATAACTAAGGCACCTGTACCATCTAGGGTCAATATATTGAGTGAATGCATGTTTGAATATATGAATGAATGAAAAAAAAATCTATTGATTGCTTACTATGTGTCAGGGACTGTGCTAAGCCCTGGAGATAGACAAACTAAAAGCAAGATTGTTTGACATCTAGGAGCTTGCTTTCTAATAGAAGAATATAATACATTTACGGAAACATTTTCCAGGGAGGAACAATTTAGTCTGGGAAGTCAAAAGGGTAGTGAATGGAGTCTTTGGGTAACTGACTGATACAACCTTTCCAGAAATGGTAGAATGCTAACATTGATCTGATTACTCTTCCCAAAGCAAAAGGTAGAAAAGGTTTGATGGGGAGGATTGAGCAGATAAAGGATATAAAACCATTATGACCTGGCAGGAATAGAGAATGCTAGGTCTGGGGAGGATTAGATATTTTGAACTCCCAATAATTAAGAGGACCCTATCCCAGGCAAGAGCCAGCAAACTGGATGGGAGGCGAAAGATAGAGCAGTAACAGCCTTAACAGCAGGACAATCACTCAGAAGGCAGAGTAGGGTATCTGGGACAAGCTAGATATTACAAATTCTCGCCAAATCAGGACTGCACTACAGTGACAACAGATATGTCACATGGTATTGGAGATTGTACTTTAAAGTGATAACTCATTATATGATATCAGTAATAATCAATTTGAAATCTAGGGTTATTAGTAAATATCATACTGCTTAATTTAATACTGTTATTTTTAACATCCTATTAAAAGAGGGCTACCAAAAACTTAACCTCCTATATGATTTTATATTTCCAATGCTAAACCTGTCTATTCATCTGCATCCAGGTTTATCAGCTATGTATATTATATCTAAAATGAAATTCCTTAAACGTAATGCTTTAGCATCCTTTTTCTTTTCTTTTTTTTGTTTCTTTTTGATCCATGAATAGGTCAGATACATTTATTTTCAGTCAAGAGCTCGAGCTCTTGGTATCCAAGAGAGTTGGCAGGGTCTTTTACGGTCTACAGTTCAGTAAAGAGGCTCTGACACTTTACATAGGGATTTAGTGAAAGCTTGTGAGATAAGCTAGCTCCAAAAGTGGCATCCAAACCTGACCAAAAGTGCTTGATTAATTCCATGGAAATGACACATCTCTTGCACCATTACTCACATTAGTTGGGACTGAATAGAACAGACACTTTTCATCTCCTATGAAGTGAAACTGACCATGTGATAACTCTCACCAAGCTTTTCTTAATCTCTAAACGGGGAACAAATTTAACAGTATTAATAAATCTTTCTTCACTCTTGGCTAATTTTTTCCTCTTTGGGAAATTAATCAATTCTGTTCTACCCGTCATGCCTAAGAGGGCACTAACTGTGTTGGACTGAATGTAGGGGGCAGAAGACAGGTGGATTACCTTCTTGACTGCACTGCCTACCTTGTGGTGTTCTCTAGGGAAAAGAGAACATAGGAATCAAGGGACCTAAATTCTCGGCACAGCTATGCCATGATTTATCATATGACTATGAAAAAAATCGCAGTTTCATTGGGTCTCAGTTTCCTCATCTGTGAAATGAGGAAATTAAATAGTTATCTCTAAGGTCTCTCTTTGCTCCAAAGTTCTATTATTATTCCTGCTTCACTCTTTTCTTATACCTTGGCTATCCTCGATCATTAGGGAGAATTCTAGGACAGAAACGATAGTTTTTATTTGTTTATTTGCATAACCTGTGACAGGGCAAGCATATGCTTGCTTCAAAATTATGAGTTGATATCCTTCAGTTGTCTTGCAGGGTTTCACGACCTTCAGTTAGAATTATATGATGGGCAGCCAGCACTTGGCAAGATGGATACTTTTAGATATTTTCTATGGTTAGTGAAGGCATTGACGTTGCTTAGTACCATTCTTAGAAGAGTTCAATTTAGGCAAAATGGGTACCAAAACCAGCAAGCCACAAGGGCCCAGAGAGAGCCACGGGAAGCAAACATTTGATTGCTTCACTAAATCAAAACACATGGCAGCCATGTGTGCTACTAGTTTAGAGCACAAACTTTTACAACCCTTATGTAAGAGGTTCTTCTTTAGCCCAGAGGGTTTAGATGGATTCTGCGATATTTTCTCCCTCTCTTAGATCATACTCTTAAATTGGGAAACCTGGGGAAATGCATGCACAATACTAAGGGTATACTTAGGCTGCCTCCCAACTCGTAAGTATGCAGTTTACTGGAATACAGAGATAAGGTTTATTAAAAGGGATAGAGACTAGACTTGCGATTTCACCAGAATAGGGAACGCCTAGGTGAGAAACTCCTTTTGCTAATGCAGGTTATCACCTTCTCTGCAACCTATAACCTTGGAGTTGCCCTGAAAGGTTGTGATTTTCCCAAGTCACAGAACCATGTGACTGAGGAAGGACTTGAACTCAGGTCTTTCAGGCTAACCCTCTATGTACTATACAACATTGCTTTGATCAAAAAGAAAAAAACAAAACCCCCCAAAAGCAAAATATACATCTTAGCATAAACAACTCTTAGATCTAAAGGAAGGCCTTTATTGGCATTAGTTTGATCCTCTATGGAGGATTTATGGAAATATACATTAGAATAACACAGGGTGATAAAGAACAGATGGGGTGGCCATTTGTACTTGTGGAGGGAGTGTCCTTACTGATGAAGTCACAGATTCATTGAAGGAATAAATGATGGCTTGCCCTATGATGGCTATATTCTTGTCTTCAGACTCCAGTACCACCTCCACCCCACCCCTACCTTTTCATTAGTTATATTTTCAAGGCAATTGATAAATGCTGTCTATAGTACAGTTAACTTGCTGTGACTGAATCTTTCTTAGCTCAGCTTCTTGTGAGGGCAGTTTTGGCCCTATCATATATGCACTAGGGAAAAGGGGACTTTTCTTATTATTCTAATATAAAGTCTTAAGAACACCTAAGGACATTTAAGGATGTCCTTGGGTATCTTTGAAATAACCCAATCTCCTGCCAGAATTTAGTCAAATTAAATATACATACACACAAATTCCATGCTTATGAATTTGTATCCACCATAACATTTGAGAACTGACATTTAAGTATAAAGCAGTCCTGTTCCTGTTAACCTCAATAAGGCTTAATTAAGCAAAATTATTTATCTGTAATTGACAGTCAGCATGGTGTAGTGGGAAGAGTACTGGGCTTGTGAGAAGATCAGGGATCAAGCACCAACTGTTCCACTCACAAGTTTTTTGACTATGGGCAAGTCAGTTTCATAATCAATAACATGGTCTACTAAACTCTCAGGATTGTTGTGAGGATCAGAGGAAATAATACATATGGAAGCACTTTGCAGACTATTAATATGAAATAAGGTTTTACTTTATAATTTTTTATAGGACTATAATTCTAACATTCTGGTCTTAGTTTTCTGAAAAGAAGACTACAAAAATCAGGAAAAATAGATGCTGTAGTCAATGAGACAATACAGAAAATGTATAGTAGATGAAATTATTAAAGCCTATTGTTACTATGAAAATATTTATATACTTATTGTAAATAGATTTCCATTTTCTTTGTACTGTCCTCATTGGAATTTATTTAAGATAACATCCTAACAAACCTCAATAATTAATACAATGCTTGAAAATTAAAGTGAAGAAAAAGTACTTTCATCAAGATATATAATTAATATGTTGCATTAAGAAACAAGTCATTTTGCCTAATTTTAATGGGGACTTTGTGTGTGTATATACTTGTCCTTTGTTTTTGAAGCAGACTATATGTAATAACAATGTTGCTAGCAACTGCTGTGGGAGTCTAAGACCAACAACACCAGCACTCAGGAGGGCTGCTAGCACAGGTTCTTTGATCTGCTTTCCTAAGGAAAAAAACTTTAAGGGGTTAACAGTCTCACTTTAATTAAACATAAATATATCATTCCCTTAGTTCAGGGGAAAAAATCACTACCCTGAACTGCAGAGAAAATACAAACAGGAATTACAAGCAGAAATTATATAAACAGCGCAAATAAACACCAATCCACAGACAGGCTTTTATCTGTCTGACCATAGCAATACATATACAGTTACCAGAGAGAGAGAAACTCCAACATCTGGGTTTTCAAAGTGGGGTGGGGAGTCTTCCTTAATGGCTACCCAGAGACTCCACACCATCACTCTTCCAATGAGTGTACCCCCAAAGCAAAATGCCAACCTCAGATCATATATGCCCTGTTTGGGGTCCTGAGGTTTAGCTCCTACTTAGCAAAAGAGTGTAGACCTGAGGCTTAGCATCTACTTAGCAAAAAGGCGTGGAAAAGTTCTTTAATCACTAGCCCACATCATATATATTATTTCCAATCAATGACTCGATTCAAGCAAAAGCAAGGCTCATCAAAGGTAATTGCCTTAGTGCTGAGAAGCACTCTAAAAGAAAAAAAGACAACAAAAAAGTCCCACCCTGCTTGTCATTAAACCTTGACATTAGGCAAATGATGACATGACTTGTAGTTGACTTTGATTTGAGTAAGAGAGGGCTAATAGTTAAGGCAATGAACTACTAATCCACTGGATAATCTCCCCATAGAGATTTCTATGCCTCAGGCTACAAAAATTATTTCTTCTGTATTTTTTGTAAGGCTTTGCATATAGTAAGTAGAAAGCGAATGACCAAATGAAGAAAATTCTGGAAGATAGGGGATTTCAATGACATCTCCAATATTATTAATCAAAAGTTCATAGTCTCCTGTTTTATCATGGGCAGTTTTTTAACCTCTTTGAACTTCTTTAACTACTTTGAAATTTGGTGTTTACAGAACCATTTCCACCCCACCACCCAATACTTGGACCCTGATCTACCAGAAATGTATGTTTATCACCAATATGACCTTAGACAAGTCATTTAACCTCACTAGACCTCAGTTTCATCATCTGTAAAATGAGGTGGTTGGATTATGATCTCAGGTAACTTCTCATACTTTAAACTGAGGCCAGAGAAGAAAAATATGCCCAGTCATCCATTCTTCCACAGGCATCCCTTCTTCCACATTACTTTTTATGTTTAGCAGTACTATGAACCAGGTTTTTCAGAACAATCCTGAATTCAAGAAAATAATCTTATTTTAGTGAGGTGTTGCGAAAGGAATATCCTTTTTTAGATCATGGCTGCCAAATATGGAGTCTGGAAACTATGCTTAGGCATGAGGGATCTTCTTTTATACCTTGTCTGATGGTATCTTCCTTATAGGTTGTTATAGCAAATGAGATAATGTAAAGTAAAACACCTGCTAAAACTATAAAGGCCCTTCTTCCCATTAAGTCACTGTCATGCCTGTGCTTATAAATGTGATTTTTCTGACAATCAGCATACGCTCATGTGAAAAACAAAACAAGAAAACAAAACAAAAAAGAAGGGCCTGAACCAAAGGATTCTGAGCCTCAGAGTGGGCATCAAAAATGAATGTCATCATATGGGGAGGATGGGGCGGGGGGAAAGGACATTAGGCTATAGATGGAAGAGCTTACACAAAAAAGCTGATCTCTTTTCTATGAATCAGTTTACCAGCTCACAAGCCTCACCATCTGTCCAATTAAAGCCTCAATCCAATTAAGACATTGCCTAATTTTCTGTTACTAGCAATGAAGGAATAAGAAATTATTTACTTCTACTTAGCCTTATTCCATGATCACAAAATTGTCCCTATATTTGTGGCCCTTTCTTAAACATGACTTGATTGATCTGTAGAATGACAAAAATGCCAGTTTGCAGATCCTAAAACGCTATGTAAATGCAGGATGTTGTTGTTATCATGGCATTAGAAATGGAAGATCTTGGAACTCTAATGCCCTTGTATTTTATCACTGTTACTATTGATTTTTAGGAAATAAACAACTCACAAAACAATGCTCATGAGCAGGAATGTTTCAAAAACAGTAAATCTAGTCTATAAAAGTATGTGTGCACGTATGTGTGTGTGCATGCATGTGTGCACATGTGTGCCTGTGTGCATTAGGGGACCAAGTTGAGCAGCATTGGATTTCTACCTTTCTTGCTCAAGTCTAGGCTAAGTTCTCATCTATTCTAAAAAGTTGAGGTATTTTCTTCCTGGTTGATATGCCTGAAGTTTTTGTTTGTTTCCTTTTAAAATCCTATGCCATAATCTACTATGAAGGACTCAAACCATTCTGGCTTCTTATTCTTTCAAACCCTATCTGGACTGAGATCAAGAGCAGAGAATCATGCATTTGTTAGAATTTATTCCTGAAAATGGTATATGTTTGGTTTTGTTTGTGGATAGTGAAGTGTCTCCAGATTTTTTGTGCTTAAATACTCTGTGACCCCATTAGAGAGAGAGCACAGTATAGAGAAATCCGATGCACCATAAACACACTCATTATTTCTAGCATCCTGAAAATTACCATTATCAACAAGGATAGGAAAACCTTCAAATTAAACTCAGAGTATAAGACACAGTAAATAATTCTTTCAAAATGAATGTTACTAAGGCTCCATCAAATGTGAAATCTGAACAGCTATATATCCTGTGAAGCATAATATAAGACAAAGGAAGAATTTTCTCTGAAGTACATGTTATTACTTATGACTTTTCCTAGACCTTATGGTAATTAAAATTATTTGGATGCTCTTGTTTTTGGAGTTGAAATCCTCTGAAGTTGTTCATTGGTTTTGATATTGACAGAGTCCCAAAGCTAAAGGTGAATATTCTTCCCTCTCCCCCGTTAGCCCCCAAGGTGGGGGAGACTTTTAGCTTCTTCTATTTCTTCTGTGTTATCTACAACTGTAGCAAAAGAAAATGTCTCTGAAACATCATCATCTTGCCACCTGAATGCTTAATCATGTCTCCTTTCACTAACAACCTGATGTGATTTGAAGTTTTATAGATGTCACTTCATTTTTCCAGATGCTCAAGTTTATTCTTTATTTTGAATGTACCTGTCCAGATGTTTGTGAAGCTTCCTGATTATCATTTATGTCTTGATTATTGTTTTAGATTTTGAAAATTTGTTTTTTTGATCATTTTCTCTACTGTTTAATTGAAACCTTTGTGGCAAAGTACCTGGGGCATTAAGGATGTAGGTTATTTTGGAGAGACATTCCTTTGGTTAGGGCTGTTTTCCAGAAACCAAGGAAATCTCTCAACTCGGCAGCCCAAGGTATGAGTTGATTCACTCATTTTCATGCTGGCACCTTATACTTTGTTACTTTTCTGCATTCACATGAGCATCTATCTGTACAGTCATCTTCCCCACTTATAGTTTGACCCTGACTGGAATAATACTACAAGAGAAAAAAAATTAGGCATGTCTCTAGGTATTCATAAGGCTTCTTTCCATTTGTTGGACTATCTTCCTGCCCTCCTCAAGGACCAACATTGGGGCCTTCTGCCTTACTGAACCTTCTCCCTTTCTCCTCTGGTTACTACCACATCTACCACATCAGTCACTCTCTCTCTCTCTCTCTCTCTCTCTCTCTCTCTCTCCCCCCCCCCCCCCTCTCTCTCTCTCTCTCTCTCTCTCTCTCTCTCTCTCTCTCTCTCTCTCTCTGTCTCTCTCTGTTGTCTCTTCCTCACTCCCTCCCTCCATCTCTGGCTCTCTCTCTCTAACTCCATCTCTTTGTCTCTGTCTGTCTGACTCTGTGATGATGTCTCTTGCATTAATCATTCTGAGACCATTGTACTTAGTTTAACTTGCTGCTCTGGATCTCTTAACTTATCTCTGCCATCGGTGATACAATGCTCTGTAGCCCTCCGCTCTTCCAATATTTCCATATTCTATCTGTGAGGCATGATATAGTAGAAGGAACCTTGGGTTGGAAGACAAGAAAACTTATGTTCAAATCTTGCCTCAATCACTTGATGTATAAAGCTGAGTGAATTATTTAATCTCTGTAAGCCTCAGATTCCTCATCTGTCAAATAAAATAATAGAAACTATCTCAGAGGGTTGGGTCAAATAAGGTAAGGTATGCAAAACACTTTGCAAACCTTACAGTACTATATAAACATGAGCTGTTTATTATTGTGCTTGTGGTGATGGTTCTTGCCACCTTTCCTTCCTGCTATTAGCTTTATTTACCAAGAAATGTTGCTATTGGTGCTGACCAGTGAAAGGATTCCTGGAAGTATAACACATGCCATTATCTCTTTCATGCCATTTACCACTTTCTTTACTTTTATTGGTTCCAACAGCCTTGCTCTCCACACACACAGTGAGTCACCTTAGGCAGGTAAGGACACCTGCCTCCTCGCCCTGCTCAATCCAAAGTCCCTGTTTCCTCTTCTAATAAGAGCTACCAAGACATGATGCCATAAGCTGCCCTCTCTCATAGAACTTTCCCTCACTCAGTTATTTCTGTCTGTTGAATTTTTGGAGGATTCAGAATGGTGTTTGCACATCTTTTTATTTAGCCATTTCATTTCCCATTTTCTTCTGATATAGCTGGCTCAGGTCACGATCATCATGCTGAACCTTCCCTCGTACTTGGGATAGTGCTAGAAACAAAGTTAGGGATGAGGGAGGGAAGGTCACTGTTCCCCAACAGGGACTTTTAATACTCAGTATGGGAAAGAAGCAACCCTGCCATTATTTTGAATACAGGTGGACCCACAACATTAAAAGCCAAATTATTTCTTCCTGACAATAAATGATTGTAGCTCTAATTCTCACAAAGCCCCATTAGTTTTTCTCTAGTACCAATTCTAATTCCAATATAGGGGTAGATTGTCGTCCTGTCTCTCAGATGACCATAGCTGTGTTATTCTGCTATTCTCAGAAGTCTTTCCCCTCACCTGACCAACATTTTATCTTCCACTTACATTTTTACAAATCATCTCCAATACAATGTGAAATCCTTGAAGGTAGAGATTATTTCCTTTTGACATAGTGCTTAACACATAGTAGGTACTCAATAAATATTTATGGAATGATTACAGAGTGAACTCATGATTCTTGAGAATGGATACCATGACAGGATATTCTATTTACTAAAGCTTGTCTGTACTGAAGCTATGTTCCAGAAAATCTCTTCATTCAGTTGTGGAGTGAGGGAAGTGGCAGGAGATTCAGATAGGGTGACAAATATTACCCAGCTCTGATGTTTTTCTTACTCTCCATATAAGAGAATGGTTATTCCTTGGCCAAAGGCAATCCCAATGGGTATAGGGATTAACAATGTACTTCAGTTATTTTCCATTTTTTTCACCTTAAGCATGGTCTTAGAGAAAAGGAGATAGAAAGGTTGCAATCTGCATCACATGGATGTATTATAGAACCTGTGAATGTAACATTTCTGAAAGCACATGCATGTCCCAAGTATTGTGGCCCGTTCACCTAGAATAGTGGTGCCCATCAGTGCCCAGACTCAGAGGCCAATAAGATATCCATAGAGAGCTAGGTGGTTTAGTGAATAAACCCTGGGACTGGAGTTTGGAAGACATGAGTCAAATATGGCCTCAGACTTTTTAGCTGTGTGACCAATCTCTGTTTGTTTTTTTTCCCTCAACTATAAAATGGGGATAATGATAGCAGCTAACCCCCAAGGTTGGTGTAAGAATCAAATAAGATGATTTTATTAAAGCATTTAGCCTGTACCTAGCACATAGTAGGCACTATGTAAATGCTATTATCATTATCATTATTACTATTATTGTTAATGATGTTGTTATTAAGAGC
Organism: Phalanger gymnotis; assembly: GCA_028646595.1. Lineage (NCBI taxonomy): Eukaryota > Metazoa > Chordata > Mammalia > Diprotodontia > Phalangeridae > Phalanger > Phalanger gymnotis. Next base: position 212,225,950 of record CM053622.1, on the reverse strand, counting down.
TGTACAAAAGCGGAATGGGATGCTTTGAGAGGTGGCATATCCTTCCCAACCCCCACCCCACTTTCCAGGTGTTTAAGCAGAGTCTAGATGATCACTTGTCAGGTATGTTATAGCGAGCATTCCTTTTGTGCATGAAGAAACTTGATGGACTCTGAGGTCCCTTCCGACTCAGATTTTGTGATCCTTCCTCCCAGAGCTGAAGCAGGCATACACAATAAGCTTAGCAATATGGTTTTGAACAATCATTATTGGCATGGCACTCTCAAACAAAACCCTAAACTCTTTTCCTTGATGACTCTAAGATTCACTCTGGAACTATGTAGAGCAGGGGGTGGCAGTATTTCATGGGTTGGCTGTTGAGCAATTCACTGCTGTTCTTTTGATCAGCTGGGGGTTGGCAGCACATGATAGGCAAGAGCCCCTTGAAAGATACCTTAGGAGATCATGCTCCATTAAGAAGCTCTTCTAGAATGCAGTTGTACCATGGGAAGGTTAATTCCATCATGTTTTTTATAGCTTACTGGGAATTATTTCAATGGGTGGAAATCTTCCCTCTTAATACATAGTTTATGTCAATCCCTAAGCAATCAAGTGTTGATTGAGGAAGGTGAGGAAAAGTTAATTCTGGAGCATGAGGCAAATAAGGAAGGGCAGACATTCAGTGAGGCAACCAGTGAGAAGGTCTGGGTAGACAGAGCATGGGAGCATGAAGGGTGAAGGGTAGAGAATGTGCCCTCTTCTCTCCTCTGACACTACCACCATTCTCATGCAAGCTCTCCTCACCTCATGCCTGAACTTTAGCAATATCCTGCTGGTGAGTCTCCCTGCCTCATGTCTCCCCACCCCCCCAATCCATCCTCCATTCAGCAGCCACAGTAATGTTCCTCAAGTTCAGATCTGACCACATTACCTCTCTACTAAATAAGGTCCAATCATTGAAATCTCAGCTAGGGGCCCATAAAACAATTCTAGCATTTTATGTTTTTCTGCTTATGCCATTTTATGACAGTCCTTTGGGGAGGAAAAACTACTCTGTAAAAATAATTTACTGAAGTAATAATTAGCACTTACAAAGTGTTTTTAGCATACATGACAATCTGCAAAATATCCATTTTATATCCTGGAAAACTGAGGTTAAAAACTGAGACTTTCATAGTCATATTAGTAGATGAGACAAATTTTAGAATGCCTAAGTTCACAATCATTTCTTAAGGTGAGAAATTCCTCACTGTTTTCTAGAATAAGATTTAGTCTCCCCATGCATCCTGGGCCATCTCCAGTCATCCTGATGAAAATCTGGCCACTGGACCCAGATGGCTCTGGAGGAGAAAGTGAGGCTGGTGACCTTGCACAGCCCTCCCTCACTCAAATCAAAGTCAACTGCAAGTCATGTCGTCATTTCCCTGATGTCATGGTCCTCTTCTAGAAGGAAGGACAAACACAACAACAACAACAACAACAATCTCCAGGATCAAAGAAAAACATTCTGTTTAGCCTTCAAAGCCCTTTGTAACCTAGACCCCACCCACACCTTTTCAGTCTTCTTATACCTCACTCTCTACCATGTGCTCTTCCAACCAGTGACACTGATCTCCTTGATGTTCCCAGAGCAAGACATTCTACCTCTCAGTCTGGGGCAGTTTCTCTGGCTATCCCTCATGTCTAGAATTCCCTCCTTTTCATTTCTGCTTCCTGGCTTCCTTTTAGGTCTCAGCAAAAATCCTGCTCTCTACAGGAAGCCTTTCCCAACCCCTCTTAATTTTAATGTCTTTCTTCTGTAAGTTATCTGGCATATAGTTTGTGTATGTCTTTTTTTTTTTTGGTTGTCATGCCCATTAGATTGTGAGCTCCTTGAGGGTAGGCAGTATCTTTTGCCTTTCTTTATATGCTCAATGCTTCTAGCATACAGAAGGTACTTAATAAATGCTTATTCACTGATTGGTGTAGAAGAGAGGTTGCTGATTTGAGAGGAGACTTCAGAAAGAAGATAGGAAGCAAGCAAAGGAAAATTATAAAGCATTTATAATTTCTCCCCAAGCCCTAAATCCTGGGGATTAGCAGCTACACTGTTTGACTAAAAACTCATTTTTCCAAGCAACTTGAAGTATTTATTGTGTAGACTGCCTGTGCAATAGGCTTGAGTAGGGTTCCACAGAGCCCAGTGAACTCACCAGAACTTAGGGACAAGCCACCTCAATACATTACTCAGCACATTCTGAATCCAGGGTATGGATTTCAAGGTCTTGTTCCTTTCCTACTCCCTGCCTTTATTTTTAAAACATCCTCATGGAGCCAAAATATTTATGAGGTAGTGGGCTATGCTTTCTAAAATAGACCCAAGTTTTAAAAACTCACATTACAAGAAGCAAGCCCTAACTCATAAATAGGATATGTTGTGAAAGTTCATTTGCAAGTCAGTCTCTCAGAATTTAGAAGGGATTTCCCCAAGGGAACAATGTTTGAAGTGCGGTTAGGTTCCACGATCCAGCAAGATTATTTAATCCTGAACATACCTTAATTACAGATCCAAGTATCTAAGGACTAAGTGTATCACTTGCATTTTTGCCATTGTTTCTATAGGAAAGTATGTTCAAACTTTAATACCAAAATGGAAGTAACACATCTCCCTCTTTTGCTTCCATTGAAGGCCCTGATATAGCAGGAGGATGAGCATGAAACTCCAACCCTTTGGGAGCAGCAGAGGAAGAGTACACCTTGTGGGGTAACAATAATTTCCCATATTGGGGGAATAGACTGTGGATTCTTTGAGCACAGATCTGCCTTTTAAAAATTCTCTTGTTTTTGTATTTATAATGCCAAGTATATAGAAACCTGAATGTAGAAGATATGTAAAAAATACTTGTTGGTTGGGACTGGATTGGTGGAAATGACTTCTCCTGGACTAAAGCCATTTCTTCTTAGCTGCAGTAGCAACTACAGAGTAAAGTCTAACCTGTGTTAGACTCAGGATGAAGATGGGAGGGGAAGAGGGACTCTGGTAGAAGCTGTTATTCCTATTCATGTGTTCTCTAGACAAACTCTAAAGCAGTCAGTGTGTACAGTTCAGCTTCTGAGGAAAAAATAAATGTTTTTGCTTTTCTTTTCTGTTCTCCACAATGAAAAACCTTATAGAACTATGCAAATTAATCAGGACAGTAATATCTATACCCATTTGCCTTAAGTTTTATTGAGATTCTTTAGACTAATCACAGATTTGGGGAACTTAATTAACCAGAGTTTGGTATTGTCTTAGTTCTCTTGTTTACTTGATGTTATAAGTATACTAAAATGGAACTGTGATCTCACTAATATGGTTTTTCTCTCCAAGGACATAGCTAGAATTCTCACCAATCTGTGCAAGCCTTTTCCATATCCTCTCATAAGTCACCATAGGGAATCCACCCACTATGGTAAGTGTCTTTCTTAGTTTCTCTCAATATCATGAAAAGAGCAGTAGAGAACATGACCTCTCTATTAGTTATTCCTTGCTCTTGCTACATAACCAAACCATCCTCTTTTGTTCACCATTTCATTTCTTTGATAGTCTCTTTTATTCTGGTGTATCTTTGTAATTCTTCTTTCCTTCCTTCCTTCCTCCTTCCTTCCTTCCTTCCTTCCTTCCTTCCTTCCTTCCTTCCTTCCGGGGGGTGGGGGGGGCGTAATTTGTCCCAGCCTGCTCACATACGCTATCCCCTCTCCATTGTCCTCTGGGTTCTTATTTTCAATTCTTCAGAAACAGGGATATTATAGGATTTGCTGCCATATAATACCAACGGTTGAATATTATTCCTGAGAAAGGATAGGACTTTTAGGAACAGGTTTGATTTCACATAGCTGGCTTTAAATCAAGATATTCTGCTTTTCTCTTTTTGAGCCACTTCTCACATGGGCATTGCTTCGTAGCTCCAACTTTCAGTGAGTCTCAGTGAAATGATAGATAGATAGATAGATAGATACATACATACATACATACATACATACATACATACATATACACATACATACACACATACATGCATATATGCATATATACGTATATATATATATACGTTAGCCTAGTACAGTCTGTACTTGTGAATGCCTGACTTGTGAATATTTTTACCGACATAAGCCCAGCTGATACTATAATTGGTCTCTATTTTGATTCTTTTGAAATCATCCTGGACTAAATACTGGAGAAAAATTCTGTAAAGGGAAGAATGGCATTAACTTGGGAACAGAGTAAATGACCTAAGGCAATATTCCCCCATTATTCTGAGATTTTGTGATCTGGGGAGCCCTTGTGATCAATGTGGCATGCGGGGAGAGGTGATCAAGCATTGCATCTGCATGCAATCCTCCAGTGGCAGAGAGATATTTTGCCTAAATGCCACTTGTGGGAAATAGTTGGAGGAGGAAGGAAGAGAAAAGAAGAAGAGAGGCATGGAAGAGGGAGAGAAACAAAGGGAGGGAATAAAGAGATAGAGACAAAGAGATCCAGAATACAGTGACAGAGACTGAGACAGAGAGAGCAAAACTAAAGAGATAAGTGTTCTCTACCTATAGCTATACACCATGACTCACAAGACAGTGGTGCAGAGAGGATCATAAAACTCAAGCCACTGGCTCTCATTGAGCTCTTTAAGGACTCAGTCCAGGGCATCTGTAAATATGCAACCGGAACATTTGTAACCCATATAGGATTGAGGAGTGAACAGCTGCACATAGTTGTCTCCGGTGCTGTAAACCTGTCATCAGCGCTGTATTGTTTACATATGGCTACAAGGTCTCCTAGCCCAGCATCCCTAAGCTACACAGCAGCGGCAAACGCTTACATGACAGCTGTGTCAATTGGAAGCAGCATTGTGAGCTTATTTGTTTCACTGAGGCTCCAATCCCTCCCCCCGCCCAACTCCAAGACACAAATCTAATTCTTCCCCCTTTTTTTAATGAGCTCAATGTTAATAATAGAACTGCAGTGCAGATGCTCGAAATGGAAATAGCTAGCATTTCTCTAACAAGACTCATAATTCTGCTAGAAGTAATGGATTTCAAGTGAAATAGCTTGAGCCAGAGAAGAGTGGTTATAATTCATGACCAGACGTCCAAATGAAATCAAAATCTGGGAAACATGCAAAGTGCTAATTTTCTACATCAGTGGAATTTATCAAGTTCCCACTGATTAATTTGAACAGTGGTTTGGTTGTTCAATTGACAGGGCTTTGTTTGCCTTGCAAAGACATCTGAACGACATTGATTTAAATATTATTGCAACTTCCTGGTTTTGTGAAATGCTTTTAAAACTGAAAATCAATATCCTCTGAATTACAAGTGGCAGATATTAAATGAGGTTTTTTTTTTTCCCTTTCCCATTTGAGTGCAAGACTCCTATTTACTACATCAATGAGGTAAATAGCAATAAATCTACTTTGGAGCACAATTACCAAGCATATCTCAAGGAAGCCAGCTCTAATTCATTACTGTTGCTTTAGTTTATTACTAGTTTCCCCAAAGAAAATGCTTATTATGTAATAATGCCTATCTGCAAGTAGCTTCTTGAAAAAGAAAAAAAAAGCTTCTAAAAGGTTTCCAAGGATAAGTCAATATCAAGAGGAGGCCTTTAAATTTCTTTCTAACTACCTTGAATTCTAAAAAGGAAAAGTACTCTCTTGCAGGAATTAGCAAGTCTGAAAGGTTAAGGTGCTAATACCTTGCAGATGATTGGAGGGAGGGAGTCTTTCATTTAAACTTGAAGATGTTGACTAAAGTTCAGTGTATTTCACTTGCTTTTCTTGCTATAGTCTCATTCCATGACAAATGTTCCCCACAGTCCGGAGGCATGTTTTGTGTTGCAGGGCCCTGTGAATTTGAGCAGAGCACCCCCTAAGAAGCAGCAAAGCACCAGTGAGCACTGGAAGGACTAATTAATCAGTCACTCAGTATGAGCACAGTTAAGAAATTATGAAAAAAGTAGACAATTAATTCATGTCACTCTATTATCATTCATTGTATATCGCTTATCAAAATATTGCTTTCTGATTACCAAAAAATGTTCCAGGTTCCCCCTGAGTTTAACCCTTCCTCGAATTGTAGTAGAGCGTTTTACCCCCATCTGCTTTTTTCATTTTCTTAGTCTCCTGGTATAAGGATGAATTTCCTAGGCTGTTTCTCCTCATCAAATGAAGTCTCCTCAAGTTGTTCCTTTCTGTCCCAAGCTAAGTTGGGCAAGAAGCTTCACACACAGCACTGCATAACTTGTGAACACTGTCTAATACAAAAGACAGTGTAGTTCAAATGCAGTTCAAAGATATATTGTGATTCAAGAAGACTTTTAAAAAAATCTTCTCTCTTCCAAGAAACAAAGGTTGTGCACTTTTCTCTGTCAGGGAGGTGATCCCTTTTTTCTTTCTGCCTCAGAACATTTTTTTCCCCAAGTTACATCTGAAATATTTTGTCACATTCTGCATAGGTTTGGGTTGAAGTTAACATGGCCTTCAGCATCTTATACAAGGTAGAGCTCTTCCTACCTCCTCTCTTGAGAGGAGGCAAGTCTCTAAATCCTGGCAGATAAAGGACTAACAATGATGGAAGGTAGATATCCTGAATACATTGTATCTTATTTCTTCCCATGTGCATATGTATTGGAATTTTAAAGTGGCATTTTCCCCAAGCAATACAATGAATATTGCTATGATGGACACACAGGAAGCAGTAAGTGCATGAGTTCCTTCCCCCCATCAAATTTAAGCCCTTCAAGGACAAGGCCCTGTTTCCTTTTTTTTTTTGTCTCAGTATATTCAACAAATGACACAGGGACTGAGGCAGAGCAGATTCTCAATAAATGCTTATTGATGGATATATCGATTTACGTTTCTACAGCACTTTAAGGTTTGCAAAGTGCTTTACATATATTTTCTTGTCCGATCTTCCCAATAACCTTAGGAATTAGATACTACAAATACTCTTATATCCATTTTACAGATGAAGAAAGTGAGGATGAGAAGTGTATTATGACTTGCTAGGATCACAGAGGAGTGAGTACCAGAAATAGAATATAAACCAAGATTTCCCCTGATATATCCAACACTATCTCCACTGTATCACATCCCACTGAAGCCTTTAATGTGAAGTGGGCTGAAAGACCTACAACTTGGAGTTAAGCCAGACCTGGATTCAAATCATACCTCCTTCAGTTACTGACTGTGTGATCATGGACAAGGCCCCCTAGTGTTCCTGAGCCTCAGTGCCTCAGTTTCATCATTAACAAAAAAGGAATGAGAGAGAGAGAGAGAGAGAGAGAGAGAGAGAGAGAGAGAGAGAGAGAGAAAGAGAGAAAGAGAGAGAGAGAGATGTATATATGGCTATATGTATACACACAGAGAGATTGCACTAAAACTTTCAGGACACCCTCCCTATAAGGTGACTAGCTTAGAGTATCTTGAGGATCAAAGGCAATAATATTAGCACAACATTTCATAAATCAGAAAGTGTTACCTAGATGTCATCTACTATTATTATTATTATCCTACAGCTTCAAGTTTTAATTATTCTGCCTGTCTTCAGAGTTCCCCATACTCTTTTTCATTCTCCCCTCACCTTTCATCTACCTACCTGTCTCCCTTAATCACTAACCTCTTCCCAAGACAAATGCTTCATTCCAGTCATATTGGCCTTCTCATTGTTCTGAACATATACTATCCTAATTCCTACCACCATGTCTTTGCCTTTCTTTCCCCCCTCACTTGGAACACCCTTACCCTTTTACAAGCCAAACCCAAACCATTATTTAAGATTGTTCTCACAGAGTTATTGCGAGGAACTTACGTCAAAGCAACCGGCAAATTTATGGTATTATTTCGGGTCCCATCTCCTTCATGAAATCTGCCTCAACCTTTTCCCCAGCCCTCATCGATTTTCTCTTTCTCTGAATTCCCATAACACTTATAGTCCATATCCCATAATTTAAGATTTAATTGTATGCTGTCTTGTCTTGTTTCTCTAACTGGATTATAAACCCCTTTGGACCAAAGACCACTTCCTCTAAGCTTCTTTTGTTTGCTTAGCACACAAAAATATTGCTTGCCAATTGTTTGATGGATTGTTTGAAAATGCATCCATAGGCATTATCACTTATCTTTTTAGGTGTAGCAGTGAATGGTAAATGAGGGAACTTTCAGCATCCTCAGCCTCTGGCAGCTACCAGGGGGTCAGTGGTTTTATTTTCAGCCGCTTGATTCAAAATAGAGCCCCTACTGGTAGGTGGTTCAGGTCTAATGCCATTCTTACATGAACAACCCCAGCTCGTGGTGTTTCTATTTTAGGTGCTATTGCTACAATGACTAGCTTAATACTGGGAGAACTGCCAGGGAACAGTGGCAGAAAGATACAGCTTGACTTCTAGTATTTTGGAGAGCTCTCCTATCTTTTCTTCAATATTGGGGTTGGCCGTTGTGGCTCATCCCAAACTCACTCAACCGCAGCTCACTCTTGCTTCCCAGACTCCATTCTTAGTTCTTCTAATAAATCTTTCAGGGATACGATCAGAGGAATTAGGCATGAGAAATAGTTGGAGTCCTTCTCCTCTGCCATGAAAGGATTAACCCCTAATGATTATTGTAGGCCAATTTAGGAAGACTGAACTAGTGGGGTTTCTGTAATTTTTCTGAGGGACAAATATCCAAAATGGAGAAATCTCACTCATCAGAATCATTTCCTGACTGTTAACCCCAAATGTTTTTCTTCTGCATTCCAATCACAATTATATGAGGAAAGAGAATAAGCCTTTATTTGATACCTATTATGTGCCAGGCACTATAGACATAACCAAATTCAATCTTCCCCTATTCCTCTTTTAGATCTTTGGCATCCTCAGACATTTTGCTGGAGAATCAGGTTTATGCTTCCAGAATCCCACAGACAAGATATTTTGTGGTGGCATAGATGGAGGACAGAGTGTGGGATTTAGATTCAGGAAGATCTGAGTTTAAATCCTTCCTCAGATGCTTACTAGCTATATGACTCTGGATAAGTCATTTTATTTCTCAGCCTCAGGCTTTTCATCTATGAAATGGGGTAATAAGCACCTTCCTTGTGGGAATCAAACAAAATAATATATGTAAAGAGTTTTTCAAATCTTAAGAGGCCATAACAATGTTACCTATTATTGTTATTTCATTATACTCTGTTTTATGTGTTTGATTTTCCTTTCTTTGCACACAGATTTCTTTCCTTTAATTACTGCTTTGGAAGGATTGAATTTTGATTGTGGAAGCTATGATGATTACTTGCCTCTGCTGGCTATCTGAAACAATTTCCATATTGTTCTTTCCTAGGATGTTATTTTTTCCTTGGCAAAATGCTATCAAGTAAAAAGTATTTTGACAAGGAATTTTAATGTCATTTTGGGAATAAAACTGGTGTCCCTGAAAACAAAGGCTGAATGCTGATGGCTAAATGAAGTTGAAGTGTGATCAAATACTCTGTGGGACTGCCTTGCAGTCTGAGTCATGATCTGTGGAGACCCTGAATAATAGCCTGATGCTGGATCTTACTTAAGCAAAGAATGCCATTCATCCTGAAGTACATCTAAATGCCTGGCCCTTAGGTTCTGTGACATGGCCTGTAACTCACAGGCACATAACTTGAAGCTTAAGTAGGCCCTAAGCCCCGATCTGTAGAGGTGAAAGGCTAATGTTTTTATTCTGCCATGCCTAGCTCTTAAACAGGAGGAATTTTTCCCCCTCTAATTAGCGTAGATGTGGTCGACTGCACACATTTTCCTCTTTCACCCTGAGATGGGAAAGCATCCACTCTATGTGGTACCTCCCTCTGATCTCTCCAAACCTTTAGGAAAGATGCTCAGTGTGCCAGCCAAAGTTTGTGATTGGCATAAATAGGGCTGAGATTATGGTGAGCCTTATTGAATTTGGAGGATTTTGTTTATATCTGCAAATTGGTCAGGAAGATGTACTGCCTCAAAGTAGTCAGGCTATTTTGTATTCTGTTTTGTGATAGATTATGGTAATTTGCTCAAAAAATGAGACTAGTTACCTCTAAATGTCAGATGTAATTATCATTTAGTGATTTTTTTTCACTTTTAAGAGTCATACAAAATCCACAGCGCGCTAGAATAATTTGTTGTTGCTCCTTTTGGAATTTTGCTTTGAGGTTCTGAATATTCTCATGATGGACTTTTATGACTTGGGGAAAGAAGGAATGTTGTCTTCCATCACTCCTCTCCCTGATCCAATTCCTCAATGCCCACTGAAGGCAGACTTTCCAGTTCTATTTTCTGTGTGTCTGAAATGAACAGGGCTTTGAGTTCCTACCTCTCCTAAGCTTGGTCCTTTTAATGCTATAAGCCTTAATGTGTTTAAAAAAAAACCCAGAAACCAAAAGTATATTTAAATGGCCTGCTCTGCCCCCCATGCTTTACTTCTGGTCTTCCTCTAGACTACAGGCATTTATCTGCTATTTTAATGTAGCAATGCATTGATTCAGCCAGAGTCCATAATTCTCTCTTAGAAGCCATTGAAGTCTAACACGTAAATATGTATTAGCATCTTTTGAAATTGCAGGTTATTGACCTGAGAGACAATAGGGGACTATTATGAATTATTATGTAAATGCTGTTAGGGATTTTTTCTGTACTCCTTAATGTCATTAGTTTACATTAATGTCAGAACTGCCTTACTCAGGTACTTATTAATTAGGGGCTCCTTGACACTAGGCAGTGAGGTGGACTCTTTGTGAGCCATTAGTCTTTTGTATGGGGACTTACTTGAAGACCTTTCAGCTGGCATATAATTGACAAACCAGATGACAGCTTTTACTATTGACCATAAAACTGTGCCCAATTCACTGGGGCCCTGGATTTATGTCCTGAAACATTTCCTTTTAACATTTTTGTGGAGGAAAAGTTTGAATACCAGTACATTTTATTTATTAGATGGTCTGAAATGTACCCTTCTCTACAAGGTCGCACTCAGTCCTTGATTTTCTAAACCAAATGAAGAGTTGCCCTTGAAGCATATTTTGCAGCCAGAAAAACTCTGTCATGAGGCACCCCTTGCAAAGATTTTCCATGATCATGTTTTTGAAAATATTTTTTTGGTAATGCTTAAAGAGTGAAGGCATCTTGGACAGAGAATAGTGCTAGGCTTAGGTTTCCAGGTTGAGTTTATTACCAATATGGAATTATTGGGCTCCATATTGCCTCTGGGATAAAAGACAAGCTTCTCTGGCATTTAAAACCTTCAAAACCCGCCTTCCACTTATATTTCTAGGTTCAGTTTACATTATCACCCTCCTTCTTCCTCCCCCACCCCACACACATTCTCTGCTCCTGTGATCCCTTCAAAGTGTTCTATGTGCTGTTCCCTTATAACATTCAATCTCTCACCTCTTTGCCTTTACACACATTATCCTTCATGCATTCAATAGTCTCCCTCCTTACCTCACTATCTGAGAAACTCTAGATTTTTTAAAATTCAGCTAATTTTCCTCCTCCTATATAATCCCATTTATTACCCCGTCTTGTTAGTCTTCTCCCATCCTCTCCAATATGAATTTGCAGCTATTATATATGTAGAATATGTATACATATGTGTACATACATGTATATGTGTGCATAGAAATATACATACATACATATATATATTATATGTACATAGTGATAATTATCTGTACATGTTGTTTCTTCACTGAATGGAATGCCAGGCAAGACTTTCATTTTTGTATTTTTGTCCCCAGCACCTAGCCCAGGGTAAATGGTTAAAAAATGCACATTCTGCTATATGAGAAGGTAATTTACTCATGGCAATGCTGCCTTGCACCATCGGAATGCCTGCTTCATCATCTGGCTTATAACATGAGCCAATTTTGATTTCTCTTAATATCTTTCCTACAGATACATCTTTAAGGATAGAAAACCACTGAAGAGACTTTTCCCTTCAAGCAATGCTTATACCATTCATTAATTCATTTTTTTTTACCATTTTCTTTGGAGTATAGCCTTCTGTAATAGAGCCAGAGAAAGACTAAATTTGTTTTTGAGGAAATTGAGTCATTAACCATCACTGTCACCCTTGGTACCAAAGCAAAGATCCTGATGTAGCCCCAGGAGGAAGACTGTTCTCCCATGGCTTCCAAGTTAGCATCAGATGCCGGCCACTAGATGTTTAGTGTGCCTGGAAGCCCCAGCGATTTGCACAACTGTCTACAAAGGTGTGGTCTTCAATGCCATGTAGCAAGCATTCCTTTAGCACATAATTACTACATGCCAGGTACACAGGGAGTGCTTACATCAGTGAAAACATAGATCTTTTGAAATAGTAAAATCTAAATCCATTACTTCTATTATAGGGAAGGGAGAACAAAGAAAATGTAATTAAACAAAGAGGGCATTTTGGGCTTATTCATCTCAAGGGTGAATTCGTTGATTTCTCTCATTAATTTGTTCACTTTCACATATAAAGGGAACGAACTTGACATCTTCTAAGACTAGATACATACTGCTGTTCCTTTCACTTCCCTTTGCGCCTAAAGCTATGCACTTACAAGATGGCTAGTCCAGGGTGTTATTCAGCTATTCTGTTATTCTGAAATAGTTATTCAGCTATTCAGTTATTCTGAAATAGTTTTAGAAAGTTTAGAAAAAGTTTTAGAAAGAAATTTATTAGACCATTTGGTAGAGGAGACCAAATAGGAAAGGAGGTATGGCTCCATCTTTTCAAAGCTTTAGAAGGTTTACATTCTGTAGGATTTAGACAAGGGTACCCTCACACAAACCCCACAAGACATAGTTAAGCAGTTTTGCCAAGGGAGCAACTTGAAAGCAAGATAAATTGAGATGATACGAATCAATGTAAGCATTAAAAAATTGAGCAAAGCTAAAATACAAGGGAGTACAAAACACAAGCTTGTGTGGACCCCCAAAAAAGTCTTGGGTGTGGGGACCCAAAACAAGAATGCTTTGGGATGGATCCAGGACCTGGGCAAACCCAAAATTCATTGTGCCCATCTCCAGCACCTCTGGAGAGTTATTGGAGTCAGGCGACATTCTGGGTGCAGACAACTTTTAATCACATAGGGTTGGATTTAAACAGTGTAATCATTTTTCCAACCAATATAACTCATTTTTCCTCCTATGAGATGGAGGAAAAGCTCTTTATGCTTGACCATGGGAGCATCAATCCTAAGCCCCAAGCAAATGCACTAATGATACTGGATTGCTTACTTATTTGCCCATTTTTTCCCCTCCAAAGTTCCCTTTGTTCAAATCCCTATCTTTATTTCTAGAGGCACAGTAGATAGAGCACCGCACTTGGAGTCAAGAAGGTTAGAATTCAAATCTGGCTTCAGGCACTTATTGGCTGTGCGATCCTATAGGCAAGTCACTAAACTCTTGTCTGCCTCAGTTTCCTCATCTGTAAAAATGAGAATGATAATGATACTCCCCTTCCCATCTTGTGAGAATCAAATGAGATAATATGTGTAAAGTACTTTGCCAACCTTAAAATAATATATAAATGTTAGCTATTATTTCACCCAGTCATCCGAGATAGTTGTTTTTGATATTGAAATAATAGTTGTAAGAAGCTGGTTGTTTGTCCTGATTTCTGATTTCACTCAGTAATGAACAAATATTTATACCCACAACATTAAACATATAACACGTGCTGAGTGGTTGACATTGTGCAGTGCTTTTCTTTGGCTATAGTAATTGCTCCATGGAAGAAGAAAAAGGCATTAAAATGGTAGAAGGTCAATAACTGAGGCAAATGCAACTTTTTTGTAACTGATAACTCTAGAGTTACTAAGCATTTTTCTAAGCTTAGTTCCTAAGCATGCTTATAAACAGCTTCCTAAACATCCTTTGCAGTTCCAGATTATGCCCAGACTGGATTTTCTGCAAAGTTGAATGACTTGATGCAACCATGTTGGTACTTTGGGGAAAATAAATCTACTTGTAACCCCCTGAAGGGCGATATCCACATAGAATCATCTATCTCAAGGACCTGGAATACTTTTATGTACTCTGTATATCCAATAATTACAAGGGAGCATCTGAGACTGGAAGCTCACCTCTTCCCTGGTATGCCTCCTTTTACTAAGAGTTCTGAATATTATGAGTTCTGAAGTTTCTCTAAGTACTTAACTAAGTGAATAAGATTACATGTTCATTAATTCAAAAAAGAACAGCCTCCAAAATCTACAAACGAAAAACCAAGTGGATGAAGATAGCATAATTTCTACATTTTTACATGTAGTTGGATAGGCAGCACTTTGAGTTAGTGTGTCAGTGAATGCACACTGGCCACACAGGCACTACTGATAAGGAACAGTTGAATCAGAATTGATTAGGGAACAGAGGCATTCAGTCAACAAACATTTATTAAGCACATACATTGTGCCAGGCGCTGTGCTAAGCACTTGAAGAAAAAAACAATGAGGGAAAGGATACCCTTCTTTCAAGGAGCTTACAGTCTACTGGGGGAAACAGCAAGCAAGCAAATATGCACAAGGAGGGCAGTGTCTTTGAATTTGTTAGTATTTGTTGGAGAGTAAGGCGGAAGAGGACGGGACAAGTAGTAGGGGCCAGATTGCATTCAAGGGAAAGTTCAGTGTTTTCAGTGATACCAAGCTACTCACTGCTACAAAAGGACATGTTTTCAACACAGATATTATTCTGGTGCTTTTAGAAGCTTTTGAATGATGAAAGAAAGACCAAGCTCTTAGAAAGATAATTACAGTAGACCCCAAAGAAAAGAGTTGCAATGATCAGGATAAGGGATATAATTCTTTCAATACTATCTAGGATTATATTACCTATTTTTTTTGAGGGAGGAAGGTGTCACATTATTGCCTTTAAGTAATGCCTTTAAATAAACCCACTAAAAATTCTCTGATTTTTTTCATAGATACTTTTGCCTAACCCTCTCCCATTCTCTAGAGACAATAGTATTCCACTATGTAGTGATCATCTCACACTCCTGAGGTCTTCCTATTTTGTGATGTAATCTCTGGTGAAGAATTCTTTCCTAGCAGTGTTTGAACTCAACTATTTAAAGTACTTGGCAACAACTTTCAGTTTTATATTTTGCCCTCAACCCAGTAAAGTCCAGGGGACAACTTTTAGTAAATCATAGATACACGGCAAATATTCAAATGATGTCACATAGCTAGCCTAAGTTACAAGTATTATTATCTCACCTCCTCTCTCTTCTGATACTACCTATGTGACCTTAGGAAAGGTGTAAGGGCTTCAATTTCTTCACCTATATATTGAAGGTGCTGGAATTGATGATATCTATGTCACTACAAGCTCTAAATCTATATTCTTATGGATTCAGAGGAAGAAATAATGACTGACATGACTGACTTTGGTGGAATAGGAGATGGGATGTGTAGGAGATTCTTTATATACATACCTATATATGTATATATATATATATATATACATGTATACACTATATATATATATATATATATATATATAAGCTATATGTATATGTAAGGTCTATATGGCTTGTGCTAGGCTTTAAAGTAAGGATCCAGCTTGACTAAACAGTATAAAGAGTATTTTTGTAAAGGGAAAAAAGCAGAGGTGGTAGTAGATCTAAACCAAAAGCCCTTGTTTGGACAAATACAAGGAATTCAGAGACTCATAGGAAAATCCATATGAATTGATGCAGAGAGAAAACAGTAGCAGAACAATTTGCATAATTATTACAAAAATGCAAATGATATGAAAAGATAATGATACGTTTGATGTTATCCTGTTCTCTGAGGGGTGGTAGACAGTAGGGATGGATTTTTGTATGTATTTGCTGTCAGTTACAGTCTCTGTGTCATTTTTTTCTTTTATTGTTTTAAGAGAGGATTCTGTGGAGGGAGGAGCAGTAATTTAGAAGTTACAGTGATGTAAAGTATTAGTGACAGGAGTCTTGGTGGTGAGTGCTTGCTGCATAGCTAAAGGGTTTATTTAGCAATGACTCTCACCCACTCCTGACTCTTTCTGTTCCTTTCTGCTATTCCAGAGGGCAGTATGCTATCAAGTGATTTGGTGAATTATATAGCAAGCTCAGGAAGAAGGCAGTTGTAGTATACTGTTTGGCCACCAGCTGGGTCTCTAGCTACCTATGAATAGCCCACAGCTGTCCTCCATTTCTCACCACTCTGTACTCTTCAAGCTAGATAGAGACCAAGCTAGCTTGATGCCAAGTTAAATGAAATTATATGGCGAAATTAGATAGAGTATACCTCAAGTGAACAAAATGCAGAACTCTTAACTTCTCAAACCTGCATTCCTATGAGCTAATAACTTCACTCCCTAAATTATAGCCCACTAAATAAATAAATAGGTAGGTGGCACAGGGATATGTAGGTGGTGCAGTGGATAGAGTGTCAAGCTCGAATGCCAGATAGAGACTCATCTTCCTGAGTTCAAATCTGGCCTCAGACACTAGCTGTGGGACCCTGGGCATGTCACTTAAGCCTGCTTGCCCCAGTTTCCTCATCTGTAAAATGAGCTGGAGAAGGAAACAGCAAACCACTCCAGTATCTCTGCAAAGAAAGAAAACCCCAAGTGGTGATAGAACAACAACAATAAGTAGGATTTTATTGTTAATGGCCACCTGATATACATAGCAGAAGAAAAGCAAGCAAACAAAAACTTAACTTCAAGTAATATGCAGCAATATAATGGCAGCTTGGGTTGTTTGTTCTTCCACTCCTCCCCTCCACCCTCTTCTTATCACAACCCCATCCCTCTTCCCTTCTGGGAGAATAGGGATTGCAATAGGTCTCAAAACTTTCCCAGTAAGAACTCTGATGAAACAAAGGAGAAAGACGGGTGGATTGGAATTCACTTGATATCACTGGGACAGCAATACTACTTGTGGAGTCACAACCATCTGCCAGACTTGCTCCCATCCATGTGCCCCATCTCCTCAAGGTCTCCCTCTTCTTCAGTTCCTCAAGCCTACCACAAACCAGTCCACTCTAGGCGTCCCCCAGGTCCATGAATGTCTTTGCAGATCAATCTCAATTCTTGCTTTATTTTTCACCAGCTCGTGGCCATTAGGGGAATATCCTTCTCCCCTATTCTCTGCCACATGACCTTAAACGCATACAGTCTGTGGGGAGGGGAGAGATTACCCCCACATCCCAATCTAAATTGCTACAAACTCTGAGTGGAAGTTCTCCAACAGCAAAAGAAATGAAAATCCAAGGACTCTGGGAAAGATAATTCCACAGAAATTCCTGATTCAATTCATTTCTCCTTGATCTCTTCACCCTGCTCCTCCTGGGAGTCTTAGGAAGCTAGGGTAAGCACGAAACTCCCCCTGCTTTCAAGGCTTAGATCTGAGACTCACACACCATGCGATGATAGGTAGTCACTTAAGTTCTTTGTGTCTCATTTTTGCTGTAAGTAAAATGGGAATGACAATATTTGCAGGGCCTATGTCACAAGGTTGTATTGAGGAAAGCACTTTGTAAGTGAGAAAGAACTAAATAAATACGAGAAATTATAATTCAAGGAAGTGGCATTGCAACTTTTGATTAATTATTGCTAGTTAGAATTAGCTTTTTTATACAGCCTGTGAAATTGGTTGAGCAAATATTTCTGGATTTCAAGATGAGGACTTTCAAATGGAAGAACTGTATGCTCTGCTTTACCTAATGGGTTGATAAACCGCAGGATTGTGAATTCATTGTTCAGCATTAGCCTGGGAGTGAAAGATAAGAAAGCACGAGCTTTGTCTGCAGATCAAGCAAATTGTCATTCAAAACTGCAAAATATAGCTAAGGAGTTTAAGAGCTGAGGGGAACATAAGTTCAAGACCCAGGAGGGGAGCATAAGACCAGACAATATACCAATTAATGGAATTAAACTGAAAAGATTTAAAATGGGGTTCCCTCAGGAGACATTGTAAAAGAAAAGACGGTTAATTCAATAAGGACAAAAGGATAAGCAAGCTAACTATGAGAGGATCAGAATATTTAAAGTTGATGGTGTCTTAAGAATTAAAGAACACTGGCTTCTGATTGCTGTGAATTTATTATGCCCTAGTAGCTAGTTCTAATTTGGTCCCCTTCATCCTCCGAACAAATATGCTCATCCTTAGATTCCACTACAAAAGAAATAATCCTTTTTGCTGCAGTCAAACCATGAAACTGATTATGATCAGCAGCCATTCAAAGGAGAACAAATGAAGGGCCTGTCCATCACTCTGCTCAAATTTTTGTCCATCTGTCACATTAGGTTTCAAAGACTTCACCACGATTTGGGTGTGTGTGTTGGCAGGGACCGGGCTGGGGTGGGAAGGCAATTAAGTTGTATCTTAGAGAACTTAAATGATTTTTACAATTGGGAAAAACACTCAGATGGACCCCGTGGTTGCAAATGTAAAAGTGCAAGTTTTTGTTCGCTAAGGAGATTTAGAGTTCCAAAGAATGGCAGGGGGTAGCTAATATAGGCCAGTTAAGTGAATAAGAACATTTTTGTGGCAAATAACTAGAGAGTTTTGAATTTTAAAAAATGAAGTTATGGTCTTTGTTCTCCAGGAACAGAGTCCTGTAATATGTCCCTAACCAATTTATCTTTAAAGTACACATTGCCCCTTAGGTTGCGGCATGGGGTAGGTTAAAACCCCATCCAGAGAGCTATAGCACAAAAATCCTATTAGCTTCGTCTTGGTAAACCAGCCTTAGCTCACGGCAGTATACATAGGACTCTTACAAGATTCAGCACTGGAAAGCTCCTAGTAAAGTAATAGTAAGAAGAACCATGATATCTTACTAGATCTCCTTCAGGTTTGCAAAGGGCTATATATATAGTATATATATATGTTATCTTATCAGAGATGTTTGCTGGGAGCACCGGGACATTCATTCTTGGTGAGAAATAGGACAAAGGTCACTCAGTCTTGTTAGTTTTCACCACCTAGCTGAGCCCCTTTGATTTGCTTGGAACATGAGGGTCATAAGGATGGGCTGAGAAAAATCTCCTACTCCAATTTTACCCAGCTTCTTAGGAGTATGGCTAACTGAGGGCCCAGAGAATGATGTGCTTGGGCCATGGCCATAAGAGGAATTAAAGAGATTTTTTTTTGACTGAAATCAGATGAATTAGACCGAGACATTATAAAAGAGGCCTGGCTTAAGATTCCTAAAGATTTCTCTGACTAGCTGATTGGGGGCTCTGACTAGGATGTTTGCATTACCAAAAAAGCTAGACATAACCCTTGGAGTTATCAGTTAAAGTTCTGACTGCCTCCTCCGCTTAAGCCTAAGTACTTATAAGTGCTAGCAGATAGTAGGCAGGAGGAGGTGAAGATTAAAATGAAGAAGGTGACCTTGTTTGATAGCATATGCAGGATTCTGTCCCATGGCTTCCTTTGACTCTACCAAAAATAAAGGCTTGTGTTTTATTATCTATTCTTTGGGATCAGGATCACTCATTGGAATTAATATGAGTTAGATGTCTTCTAGTACTTTTCTTTTGATATGCTATAGTCACTGTACATGTGTTTTTTTCTTTTTTTCTTCATTAGTTCGCATAAGTTTTTCTATTTTTCTCTGAATTTATCATGTTTGTCAAAACTTTCTGACTTTGCTCTTTCCACTATTGATACACTGTCTGATTCATAGTGCTTATTAGGTGTTACTCTTCCCTTTGAGGCCCATCTCATGTCCCATCTCTTATTTGTTATTTCTTACTGCACAGTAATCCATAATATTTATATACTATATTGTTCAGCTATTCTCCAATCTATGGGCATTTACTTCATTTCCAGTTTTTTGCTATGACAAAAGACTATTTTCTTTTCTCTCTCCCTTTCTCCCTCTCTCCCTCCCTGTTTCCTTCCTTCCTTCCTTCCTTCCTTCCTTCCTTCCTTCCTTCCTTCCTTCCTTCCTTCCTTCCTTCCTTCCTTCCATTTTTGATCCCCTTGAGATGTACAGAAATGGGATTGCTGGGTAAAAGATTAATTTCAATTTAGGAACTGTTCTACCAAATTCCAGATTGATTTCCAGGACTGTTTCACTAATTCATAACACCAACCAATACCAGTCAGGTTTGTATTCCCCCATCCATTTTAACATCATCTATTTCCATCTTTTATTATCTTTATCATTTTGATGGATGATGCCCATTTTATTTCATCACCAAACTGAGGCTATTGTGAATAATAGCATGTCTAAGCCTATTCTCACAGGACCATGCCATGCTTTTGTACCTCTCTTTTGTTTCCTGTCCTTGCTTTCATGTGTTTCACTTGTAGGGGCATCTTGGGATGGTGTGCTTGACAGAATGCTTAAGATCTCAGGAAGATTTAGATTAAAATAACTCCTCTCTCACTTATTAGTTGTGTAACCCTGAGTTGGCCATATAACTTCTTGGACCCTCAGTTTCTTTATCTAAAAAATGGGAATAAAATTAACAGTTATCCTTAGTTTTACCAGTCCTCTGTACATACAGGAGCAGTTTCCTCCCCTGATTTTGGAAGACATCCTAGGCTACAGTTATAACAATCCTGACCCTGAAACCTAGAATGGTCCTAAGATTCCCATTTCTATATCTTGGCCTTTCAGAAGATACTCCTCAGTTCTCAAGGGCCTGAAACCCTCCTCTGCTGAGACCAGTCCAGAATTCTCATTCAACATTTTTTTTCAGTGGCTTTGAGGAAAGCATAGATAATATGCCTATTAAATTTGGATATGGCGGAAAAGCTGGGAGAGATAACTAATATACTCTGTGATAGAACTGATGATAGCCAAATAGCATTGGAAGCTGGAATAATGGGTTGAATTTATTAAGTTAAAATATATAGAGATAAATGTAGAGTCCTACAAAGGTTAAAAAAATCAGTTGCTCAATTGTGTGATAGCAAAGCTATTCAGAAAATAGTATGCAGGGAAAGGACCTGAGAGGTTGGGCACATTGCAAAAATCAACATAACTAAGTAAGATAACGTGGCAGCAAAAAAACTAAAATAAAATCAAAATCAAAAGGGAACAAAGGCACTGAAGAGTCATCCTTTCTGGAAAAGAAACTGGAATTCAGAGAATCCAGCATGGGATTGGGGACAGCAGCAGAAAGATTGAAGGATTAGCCATCTAGCAACTCTGGAATATGTCTCATATCCAATGTTAGCAGGTAATGACAAAATCAAGTTGGGAATGGGTTGGGGATACCACTCTACTTCTTCTTGCTTAGACTCATTTCTTTAATAATGCTCCAGTGATTCTGTAGAAGGAATGATCACAGTGGGCCTGGGTTTTTGGAAAGGGTGTTGCAAGTATTAGTACTTGTGCTGGATGAAGGAAGGAATGAAGGAAGGAGTGAATGAAGGAATGAATGAATAGAAATATGATGAATACATGAATAAATTCATAGGATCTATTCAAAATGTGAAAAGGGTAATTTTCATACAAGTATATAAGAGGAGAAGAGGTATGGTAAATAGAAGGAGTTTATTTGAATAAAGGCAAGGAGGGAAAAATTTCAATGGAGTCTTGAGGGCACAATGAATAGATGAATTTTGTTAGAATGGTGGAAATATTCAAAGTCCATAAAAATTCACTTGACATATAGAAGCACTCAAAATCCATTGATAATTCACTTGACTTATTTACTTTGATAGACATAAAGATGACCAAATTAATTCTCTTTCCATTCTTCATAATTCATGTTATGTAGCAAATGACCAGTAGATGGATTCATGCCAATACCTCATTCCAAAAATTAGGAATATTGATGAAAAGCTTTTCTTGTTTTGGCCTAGTGAGAACTGAAAGGTTAATGTTCTTTTATATTTAGAGTAACCAATGCTGCCCTAATGCTATAGAAGTTGTTTGACTCATACTTCACTGTAATTGTGCTTAGTCAGCAAGATATTATCCTTAAACAGGATTCTGAAGTTGCTGACTATGAACTCCATTGAATATAAAATGAGTCTCTGAGACTTCTAGCCAATAAAAATTCTGTTCCTAGGGAGTCACTTGCTTCTGAGGAATACCTAAGGCATCCCTGCAGAGTTCTTATAGGTGCTTTGGGTTCAGTGATCAGGTCAGGGACAGAAGATGCAAAAACAAGAGCTCCAGCTGTGGAAAAATCTAGGCAAAGGAACTGAGGGCTTTGCTGGCTCCTGCTGGTTTTATAACATAAGTACAACTGCATTATTTGTAATGTTACCTTACTCTCGCTCCTTAGGCAAATTTAGTAAGGTAAGAGGCAGGTATAGCTATATACAGCCTAACCCGAGGTCCTGGTATCATAAGAGTGTCCTTTATGCTAAAGTGGTCACTGGATATCTGTCCTCACTGTCCTTCTAAATGGCTTTCAGAAAACCAGGGAATTTGGGAGAGAAGCCCAAGTTTTGGGAGAGCGTAATAGGCTAAAATCAGTTAGTCCAATCAGGCTATCTCTCAACCCCAAAACTCTGACAAATACCTTTGAATAGATGCCAATTTGGGCTACTGGTTATCTACGGCTTAGGGAAAACATCACTAGTGGGTTCCTGATACAGATCCCTGAAAAGAACCTGATCTTTTATTGCAGTTACACTACCAGCCTGCAAGTGTGCATTCCTACAATTACCTTGTAATGTTTTGGGACCCTTAGTCCAATAATGAAGACTGATTCTTGGCTGTCTCCTGAACAGGGTCCAAATTGCCCTAAATAATAGCATAGCTTTATCATAAATGGGTTCTATGCAGAAGTACATAATTATACACACTCAAAGTTTCTTCTCTGTATTTTTTTAAATAACTGGTTCATCTTCTGAAAACAAATTTTAAAAATTCCTTGTATTATACAAAGACAACAAAATATTCTTTTTCTATTTCATTTTTTACTCAAAGAGGAATACTTATCTAAAAAGGGCAAAAAAAGAAATTCAATTTTCTATGTTATTATTACTAGCACCATTGGTACCACTTCTTTTCAAAGTTTATTACTCTCCAACTTCATTTGTTCCATTTAGTCATGAACATCATAAAACTTCACACACAGGCATGAAGACAAGGAAAAGATGTTATTTTAGTGATCCTGGGAATGAGAAATCTTCTTTCTTCTCCTTTTTATAACTGACCTTTTTGAGAAGAAATCCCTCTTGAGAAGTCCCAATTTAATTTGTTACATTTTTCAAACTAGTCTGTCACTCATTTTTAACGTTGCAGTATTTCTTAATGCCTAGAAGTGGAGCCAACACCCATTTTTGTAGTTTTTAACACTCTTCTGTGGCTTCATGTATTGAAAGCTCCCCTCATTAAGAATTTACTGTTTTGTGCACATCTTCACTTTATGGGGTTTCTATACATTGGAATGGGTATTTGCTCAACAATAGTCAATAAAACGTCTTAGAACTACAGTTAGTTGAATATTACTAAACAGAAAATACCTCCTTTTGCTAGTAAGATGGAACATAGTTCAGACACAGGTTATTTTTTATAAGCCCTACTACAGAGTGGAATTGAGCTAGAAATTTCTGCTATTTTCCTGGGTCAAAGTGCATTTACTTTAATATAAGGTGGAAGGAGGAAGATAAATCAATAAAAAAGTATAATAAGGAAAATAAACAAGGTTGGATTATTCAGCATACAAAAGGAATATATAACTTCACATCATTGGTTGTTTCTAAAAACATATTAGATGCAATATGTTACAGGGGTATGTTAATTCCATAGGACTAAACAGTGGATGTTATTAATGCAAATTTGCATTGGCGAGAGGAATGTTACAAAAGAAATGACCGTAGCTGAACAGTACATGGGGTATTTAATGGAAGTTAATGCTTGGGAATATTAATGATGCCAATATGAATTGACCAAGACTCTGTGGTCCCCCTCTGCTTGACATAATTTTTATATCACATTGCACTTAAGTATGGTCAAACTGGTTCTTCAGTTGAAGTGGAGAATTTCTCCTTTTGGAAGGCTATTAAGCTATTTCAGGGATGTCACATTCTAAGGGACTCATACTAACAAGAAAATTGGTTTTCGAGCAACAGTTTAATGTATAAAACTGTGCAACGGGACCTTTTAACAAAAACAAATGTTCTAGCCTGGGAAGAGTTTGATGTAAGCTATGGAAATGGTAATCACACCATATGACTAAGGATGTTTCCGAGGGAACACAGTTCTCTTGATGCAGTGGGGAAGCTACCTCTGGTTTATGGGGAACAACTCTGGTAGTTAATTTTTACTTTGTTTGTTTGTTTTGGTCTTTTCACTTTTTTATACTTTATTTTTAGTTTTCAACATTCACTTCCATATGGTTTTGAGTTTTGAATTTTCACCCCCATTCTTTTCTCCCCCAAGAGGGCATGCAATCTGATATAGGCTCTACTTATGCATTCATAATAAACATATTTTCACATTAGTCATGATGTAAAGAAGAATTAGAACTAATGGGAAGAACCATAAGAAAGAAGAAATAAAACAAAACAACAGAAGAAAGGAGAGCAAATAGAATGTTTCCATTCACATTCAGACTCCAAAGTTCTTTCTCTGGATGTGGATAGCTTTTTCCATCATGAGTCTTTTGGAATTGTCTTAGATCCTTGCATTGCTGAGAAGAGTTCAGTCTATCAAGGTCAGTCATCGCACAATGTGGCTGTTAACCGTGTACAATGGATTAAATATTTTAGAGACTAAATGGAGCTGAAGATATTAGTAGAAGAAGATTAAAAGACTCGATTGTACAGGAACATCAAATTGTTTTCTCCCCATATTACACTAACTTTCTTTAAATTTGACCCCTTCAATTAAACCAACTATTCCATCTAAATTCTTCTTTTTTTCCTCCCAAGAGTTATAAATTACAAGTAATTGAGACAAACATTCTGCTGAGGATTAATTTGGCATATAGGTGGTTGTAGTATTGCAAGAGGAGGTGATGAGATATAATTATGTCTTATACAATGTCTTCAATTGACCATACAAACATATGCATGCACATCCATGTTAAGCAAATCAATGTTACCACTGTGTGAATCAGTTTGAATGGGAAGTTCTCTGAGTTGCCCTAGGTGAAGATTACCAGAGGGAATTGGCTACCTTGGGCCAATGCTAAGGTGAAAAACATAGTCCAGATTCCCAGACTGAGGCTGCCTAGATAGGGAGTACTGGGTGATGTTAATGACTGTTAAGGGGTCCCGTGAACTTGTCTTGTTGAGTTGAAATATTTTCCATAAATACAGGACCTAGAGTATGTAGGAGGCCCTGGATGTGTCAAGGATGAACCCATCACACTACACCCCTGCCCCAAGCTGACATAATGTGTAATTTGCATCCCATGCTGGACTCCCTGTGTGTCCTTGGGACTCAAGACAGAAAATCTGCATTAGGCTTGTGTAGCTGAGACACTTATAGATAAGCAGACAGTAAAGGGAAAATACTGTGGCATTGTCTTGCTTCTCCTGTTCAGGAGGGGTTTTGTTCTTTTCCCACCTTTACTGCACTTTTCCCCCTCCAATGGCATGCCCCTTAGGTGGAGATTCCTGGTATCTCCTCCTTCTTTTGTCCTGATGTTATAAAAATGAAAACTTCTGTATGGATTGTGAACTTTTTGGGTTCCACATGAAAGTTCATTTCTCTGGTGATAAACCTAGTTTTTACATAAGTTTTATGAAGTTGGCAGCAGGGATCAGTAGATTGTCTGAAAGACAAACTGACACTATGGTAAGGTTTTGCAATATTAATTTGAGGGTTGGGAATAATTCATTAATAATTATGCTAATGAAAACAAAGTCAAGTGAACAACACGATAGAAGACTAGACATTTTCTCCAATCCTCACTAACTTTCAAAAACTCCTCCCCAAAGAGAATTACGCACCAGAGGAAAATCAATTATAGCTCTTTGAGCAGGCTAAGACATCAAGCAGACTAACAAGGTAACCACCTTATGAATTAGGTATCAGAAATCCTTAATGCAGAAATCCCACACACACCCCCATGCTCTAACAGGAGGCAGGAGGCACAACCCAATCTACCAGTTTGGGCTCTGAGACCCATTCAGCAATTCCTTTGCCGCTGGGGATCTTTGCTGACCCTGTCCTCACCCGGATCCTATTTCCACCCCAATCTTTTGTGGAAATAGTAGCAGACCTCAACTCTGCCACCCACCTGTGAAGAAGGGACCATAAGAAAGTGGAAGCATGCACTACCTGTTATAGTACACTGTGCCCGTGGCAACAGTGCCCAGCCAGAGAACTAAAAAATAATAGAGGGAACCGTAATAAGGTACCAAATTTCATGGGAGACTTCACCAAACCTTAAGGAAAGGGGACTAGCATCTTGCTAAGATCTCCTAGGTAACCACCCAGGATGAAAGCGAAAAGTAAATTCCTCAACATGAAAGGGGCCTAAGACAGCTCTGAGGTCCCAGGAAGGAGTCAGAAAATGAGTGATACAGAGTTATAAGGGGGAAAAAGATTAAAACTACTAGAGATCTTAGGAGGAAGCAAACTACGTTTAAAAACTTAGAGTAGAAGCAGACAAGTCCTGGGGGAAATGAGAAGAGAACAGAAGGGAAGATGATCACCAAAACATCTAAATGTCTGCAAATTTCTCTAAATAAATGTTGCATATCTAAGGAAGTTAACGCAACATCTGATGAGAAAGAGGGCCTTTTAGACTTCCAAGTTAGCATGATTCCATAACAGGATTGTCCCAAATCCTTCAAGAGAAAATTGAATCTTTATAGAAGTTTAAAAAAGAATAAAAGGCAAAATTTATGGCTTACATAGCAGAAATGATTGGCAAAAGGGGAAAACACTTCAATCCACAATGGCAATAGTGACATAAAGGATGATATGTAAGAAGAGAAGCCAAAAGCTAGAGAAATGAAGGAAGACATGATCTCTACAAAAATAAATACAGTCATATCAAAGACATGATATGTAGATACAGTTTGAGGATTTTAGATCTCCCAGAAGAACATGGAAAAAAATTGAACACCATAATTCAAGAAAAGTATTATATAAGAAAATCACCCAGAACTGAATAGAGAAAGCCAATTGAAAGAATTCAAAGATTGCCTCCAAGAAAAAAGGAAAAATTTTGACAAAAACATAGCAAAGCAAAATGAAACTATGTTAGAAAATCCATGATGCTTGGTGGTTAAATTTAACAATCCTAATCACAAAAACAAACAAACAAAAATTGTACAACACCAGGAGAAAGGTACTTCAAAAGTAAAGAAAAAAAACATTCAAATGACATAAAACTGTTCTTTACTCATCAGAAACCATGGAAGGGAATGGTGTAATATCTTTCTAAAAGCAAAGGAGCTCAATATACAGTCCAAAATTACATAACCTCTAAATATGAGCCTGAAGATCAATAAAAAGCAAAAAAGATGGACTTTGAATAAAAGAGACACATTTGAAGTGTTCCTCCCAAAAAGATAGAGTACTAGACTTGCAAATACATTGAATAACAAAAATATAAGATAAGTACATTAATACAAATATCATGGAAAGTACTACAACAATGAAAAAAGTGATCTCTTTCTCTAGACTAGTAAAAGGCAGGGGAAGGAATCCTAAAAAGAGAAAAACTGTGGAATTATAAAACAGAGAGAATAACAACAGTGACTGATAGAAAATTTCTTTCTAAAAGTATATAAGGGGATAAAGATGTAAAAAGGAATTTAGGAAAGATAGTAATAATTATAATAACAACATCTAGCATTAATATAACACTTTAAGGTTTACAAAGCATTTTACAAATATTATCTCATTTTTTCCTCACAACAACTCTGGGAGGTAGGAGCTATCTGAATTTGATAGATGAGGAAACTGAGGCAGATGGAGTTTAAGTGACTTGCCCAAGGTCACACAGCTAGCAAGTATATAAGGCTGGATTTGAACTCAATTTTTTTTCCTGATTCTAGGTCTAGTACTCTGTCTACCAAGGCACCTAGCAGAAGTGACTGTGGAGAAGCAGACCAGAAATATCACAGCCTAAAGCCCACAGTTCCCTTGTGCCCCTACAGGTGAATCAATGTATTTAGTGAGACTAAACTGCAGAAAGGAGGAAGCATAAACAGGGACAAAATCCCCAAATCTATTGCTTACATGAAATGTGACTAAAAAACAAAAATATACACAGAATGAAAATTAGATGCTGAAACAAAATTTACTGTCAGGTGAATCAAAAAAGGACAGCGTAGCAATCACGCTATCAGACAATGCCAAAAAAAAAAAACTCACCATTTATAGATAAGCAATCAGATGACATTATGTCAGAAGGACGAACTAATATGAATATTAAGCACATAGGCCTCAGATGCCTTACCATCTAAACTGTATTGATCTTTGTCTATATTTTATAAAATGTCAAAAACATTTTGTATCACTTAAAATTAAAGAAGATAAATGAAACAGACTAGGCATTAGAGAATCAGAAATAATGGAACTTAATACTCCAGTGTTCATTAAATTCCCAAGCATAAATTACTTAGGAAAGAATTCATTATTTGTTAAGAACTGCTGAAAGCTTTCTTTCAGAAATCAGTCTTAGACTACTATTTTATACCATATTCTACAATAAATTCAAAATGGATATATGACCTAAAAATTAAAGATTATATCAAAAAATTAGAAGAGAAGTGGATCAAATATCTCACAGCTATGGATAGAAGGTATATTCTTTACTAAAAAGAGATAGAGAAAATTATAAAGGACGAAATAGATCATTTTGATTCCATTAAATTAAAAAATAAACCTTCTTTACAAACAATATTAATTGCCTAAGATAAGAAAGTGACTAAAAGGGGGAAACAATTATATCAAATTTCTCAGATAAAGATTTGGGATCCAAGATGTATAGACAAGGGGGGCGGAGCCAAGATGGCGGCTGGGAAGCAGTAACTGGCGTGAGCTCCCCACCAAGTCCCTCCAAAAACCTATAAAAAATGGCTCTGAACCAATTCTAGAGCTGCAGAACCCACAAAGTGGCAGAGGGAAGCAGGGCTCCAGCCCAGGACAGCCTGGATGGTCTTTGGGTAAGGTCTGTCCCACACAGAGCTCCCAGCTCCCAGCTGAGGGGAGCGGAGCTGAGCCCAGCACGCGTGGTGCGAACAGACCAGACACGGACCTACCAGACCAGGAGCTGGAGACGAGCGGAGAGTGCCCCGGCATCCTGTGGCATCCACCAGACCTCTCAACCCACAAAGAGCAAAGACAACAGAGAAGGTTAGTGGGAAAAGCTGTGTGACTGAGTTTGCGGTTCGGCCACTGCCCCTGGGGCAGCTGAGGCGGGGCAGCTTTAGAACAAAGGCTGCAGTTGCTTCTGGCCCCAGGCCCACCTGGT
>CM053622.1:212146981-212196145 GCA_028646595.1 Phalanger gymnotis | reverse complement strand
AAAAAAAAAAGAATGTATACTGCACTAGGGTAAGGGCTGCCCAGTGTTTAGCATAGTGCCTGGTAGATAATAAGTACTTAATAAATGCTTATTAACTGACTGAAAAAAATATGTATAGACAAATAATAGAGATACAAGCATGCATAAATGTGTGTGAATTTGTATGTGTGTTTATGTTACGTGTGTGTGTTTGTATAATATTTCTCCCAAAGAGGTGAAAGATAGAAACAATGAATGGCAATATATATGTATATATGTGTGTATTTATGATAACATTTTTTGTAGTAGCAAAGAACTAGAAAAAAGGTTGATGATTACCAATTAGTAGTATATGAATGTAATGGATTATTAATTTAATGAAAGTATAAGAAGTGATCAATATGAAGAGGTTAGACATAAGAAGACAGAATGAAGTAAGCAGAGCCAGGAATACAACATGCTCAATGTAAAAGGAAAGGAAAACCACAAAACAATTGTAAGTGAATATTGCAAAATTACAAAGAACAAATATGGCCCTGAAGAAGATGATAATAAGAAAATACCTCCTCCCACATTCATTTGTAGTAGTAAGAGGTCCACAGGTGTGGAACATTGTCTATATTTTCATTTTTGATGTACTGGTAAGTTTTGCTGATTATTTTTTTCCTCTCTTTTGTCCTTAAACTGTATCATACTGGGTACTTCTGTGGGGGGCGGGATTTAGGCAACCTAAAAACAAAAAAATTAATAAAATTTATTTTTAAATGATGTCATTGTAAAATACTATTGTCTCAGGCAATGTGATATGGTTTTATTTGTTGACAGGTGATTGTGTGGCTGAGGATGACAGGGTCAGAAAGGGATTTCAAGGGATACTTGAAGTATATCTACACCAGAGAACTTTGGAAGTTGGAAGAGAACAGTAAGGTAAAGAAACTTAATAAATTCAGAATAAGGGAAAATGTGTGAAGAATAAGATTGATAAGGAAGAGTTAAGGTAGGTTAGCCAAAACTCATTGAGAGCAAAGTCTATGACCAATCCAGGAATCAGCACATTGCCAGGAGGGTTAAGGCAGAGTTAGGAAGAGGCAGAGGGCAAGCCAAAATTAAAATATAGGTTTGGCAAAGTAAGATTTTGGAGGCAGAATAGAAAAGACCAGAAACAAAATTACTTCCATAATGATTGCCACTTTTTAAAAGCCAATGATGTCTATGATCCTTGGAATTTAAAGAGCCCTATTTTGCCAAGGTACATTGGCCCTAGCATGATTTCATTGGAAAATCAAAGGCCTTTGGGATGGGGTTCAGAATTTCTAGGTGCCAAGATAGGTTTATTTGAAGATAGAAGATTATGTAATATCAGGTCTTGCTGACTGAGCATATTTTGCCCTGGCCTATAAAGATGTGCCATTCAGCAAGAATAACGTGACAGATTTTGGCAAGACCCACATAAAACAATGCCCAGATCTGTTCTTGCCTAAAATAAAAGCATCACAGAATTTCAGGGTTGGAAGGGAATGATTACCTAGGCCAAACCATGCCTGAAAAAGAATAGCTCTACTAAATATTCCTATTAAAAGAATAATCCTTGGAAGGGTCATCCAGTGTTTTCTTGAAGACCTACAGGTTGAGGGGGAACCCACAACTTTTAAGGCAGCCAAGTCTATGTTTCCTCAGCTCTGATTATTAGGAAATCTTTCCCATTATCAAACTGAAATTTGTTTTTTGTAACCTCTACTTTTTTCTCTTAATTTTGCTTTTGAGGCCAAGCATTCTAAGTTAAATCCCACTTACATATGACAGCCATTTAAGTCCTTGAAAATAAGTATCGTATGTATCTAAGCCTCCTTTTCAAGGGGCTGAACATTCCCAGTGCCTCCAACTGCAATCCATATTCATATGGCATGCATTTGAGCTCATTCACCCATTATGGTCACCTTCCTCTGAATGAACTCTAGCTTATCAGTGTTCTTCCTGAAGCATAGTGCCCAGAACTAAACACCATACTTCAGATCTGAATTGAGTACAATGGATGTATCACTTCCTTCACATTATGAAGCTGTGTTTCTGTTAACGCAGCCTAATATTTTCTTGTCATTTCATACTGTTGATTCATTAAAATTGTAGGCCACCAAACACCTAGATCCTTTCAGAAAAACTGCTGTAGAAACATGCATTTCTTGGGTCCTTATGAATTTGATTATTTGAACCCATGCTTAAGATGTTTGCTTTTTGAATTTTATCTTACTAGATTCTATCCAATCCTCTAGCTTGGGCTGGTCTTTTGGATCCTGACACTGTCACCTATTGTGTTAACTCTTCTTCCAGACTTTCTGTGATCTGCAAATTTCATTTAAATCTAAAACAGTGCAGAGAGAGCCAAGTTTAGATTCCTGGGACAATCCACTAGAGATCCCTTTCATGTTGACATTGAATCAATAATAATCTTTGGGTCTGGCCATTCAGTCTGTTCTGGAGCCGTATAATGGTATCATTGTCTAGTTTAGATTTCTCTTTTCCACAAAACAACAAGTCTTATTGTGTAAATTAGTTGAATGTGAAGGTATATGTAGAACCTATATCGGATTACATGCCATATCGAGAGGGTTGAGGTAGGAGAGGGAGAGGATGAAAATTCGGAACTCAAAAACTTGTGGAAGTGAGTGTTGTAAGCTAAAAATAAAAAATAAATTAAAAATAACAAGTCTTTAGCAAAGTAAAAGTAAAAAGTTAAACTAAATTGTTTCTATGGCATTTCCTTTAACTTATAAAGGAAATTAGATTAATCTTGTATACCTTGTTTTGGCTGATGCCAGACTAGCATTTGGCAATAACTGCATCATTTTCCAGATTTCCACCAACACTCTTTGTAATGATATATCTGAAGCTTAAGGGAGATGGATGACCAGAGGGAAGAAAAAGATGCTGGTTCTGCCCAAAAATCTCCACCCAACCCCGTTCCTGACCCATAAGACAGGGAGGAGGAAAAAGCAGAGAATCAGAAAAGGAAAGAAAACAACAACTGAAGACAAATGATATTGCAGGCTATAGGGTCACTCTGTCCTGCTGTCATCCTGAAATGTATAAGCTTGTATCATCTCACAGATCTATTGCCCAAATGAGAGCTAGTCTTCCATCTTAACCTCTCTGCTTGGGAGTTTTGAGATACCTTTTTCCACATCACCTTCTACGCTACATGCTGGCTATGTCCTACACCTTGGAGGCTCAGGGTCACTGTCCATGTGGGATGCTCTTCCATCTCCCTTCTCTCCAACCCTAGCTACTGGTGAGACCTGTTCTATTGTTTCCTTCTCTCTCAGCCTGAAAAACTTCTGACTCTTGTCCAATACCCCAAACTGATAGGGTAAAGGAAAAAAGCCCTCTAAATCCCTTAAAGAATAATAAAGTAATTATATAAAAATTATAGCAAAGTCAATTTTTCAAACACAGTAAGAAAAATTATGAAATGTGAATGAAAGCAAAAGAATTAAAAATAGATGGCCAGAAAAACTGCATGCCCTGATAGATATTGTTTAAAAAGAAAAAAATCCACATTGGAGACAAATAAGAACTCAATGGGTTTATCAACAAAAATGCAAAAGATTGGAGTCCCCTACAGTTACTAAAAGAGGATATCCAACCTGGCTGGCTAAATGACAAGGAATTCATCATAAAGCCAACTGTTATTAGAATATAAAAAGAGTATAAGTATAAATATAACTATAAATAGGCATGAACAATAGAAAAGATAAGAATAAATTTTGTAACCTTTGTTTAAAGAGAAACAAATGTCATAAGGGAAATACATCATGATAAATAAAATATTAGCTAATGAAAAAATTGCACTAAAATATTTATCACAGTAAAGTAGAGTTCGAATCAGGCATGCAAAGTTGATTCAAGTCAAAACTGGAATTAACATAAAATATATATCTCCCTCAGTTATAAAGATATGAAAAGCATGTTTAATAAAATTTAAGAAGCCACTCATACTATTTATTGCTATTTTTAAATTAAATTTTATTTTTTCAATTGATGGACAAATCTGGTGACAACAACTTGTGGTGGGGAAAAGCTCCCAACTTAGCCAAGCTAGTCTACTGCTATACCTGCATTCTCAATCTTTTCTACCTTGATAGAAATTGCTAAAACTTCACACTCAACTGCCATGACTTTGAAGAGCTTAGAGATGCCCCAATAAGACATCCAGAAGGAATTTAGAGAGAAAGAGGAGGAAACAACAGGAAGAGCACCACTTTGGAGTCTGAGAACCTGGGTTAGAATTGTATCTTTAATACTTAGCGACACAGGACAAATGACTTCACCTTCTTTGACCTCAGTTTCCTAATCAGTAAAATGAATGGATGGGCACCTAGGTGGTGCAATGGATACAGTACAGGGTTTGAAGTCAGGAAGACTCATTATCCTGAGATCAAATCTGGCTTGAGACATTTTCTAACTGTGTGACCCTGGGCAAGTCACTTAACTTTGTTTGCCTTGTTTCCGTCATCTGTAAAATGAGGTGGAGAAGGAAATGGTAAACTGCTCTAGTATCTTTGCCAAGAAAATCCCAAATGTGGTCGTGAAGAGTTGGACACAAGTAAAACAACTGAACAATAAAAAATGAATGGGTTGGACAAGGTGGCCTATGGCATCTGCTTTAGACCTGTCATCTAAAATAGGAGTGAAAACCCCATTCCTGCCATGTACTAGCTCACTGATGTTGGCTGAGTCACTAACCTCTCCAAGTCTCAATTTCCTCATTTGTCAAATGAAGGGGTTATACCTTTAAGATGCCTTTTAGCTTTACATCAATGATCTAATGAGGCTGGTTCTAAGAAAGGTTATTTACCTCCACATCTTAGAATCCTTAACAACAACAACAACTACACACCCACAAACACACAAACACACACACACAGAGTATTTGTTTATTTTTAACATCTTTTTAAATATTGACTCCCAAATTCTCTTCTTCCCTCTTGTCCCTCCACCAAACATCTAGAAGGCAAGCAATATGATATCAACTATACATGTGAAATCATATAGAACACATTTCTATATTAGCCATTGAAAAAAGCAAGAAAAATGAAGTGAAAAAATAATATACTTTGATCTGCACTCAGAGTTCCTCAGTTCTCTGTTTGGAGATGGATAGCATGTTTCATCACGAGTCTTTAGGAATTTTCTTGGGTCATTGCATTGATCAGAGTAGAATCTTTACCATCTTTTAAGGCTCAGCATGAAGGAGAGAAAGAAAGGGCTTGCCATTCTAGCTACCACTACCATTGGCGGTCAACCAATTGCACCTACAGGGAAGCAAAAGCCAAAATCCTGGCAACAACAGTGCTCATTCACCCATGCATGTGGTACCACCCTTTGCAGCCAGTATCTAGAAGAGCAACAACCGGAAGAAACAACCAGGCCCCATGCTGATACTGTTGTCTTCACCTCCTCAAGGCCTACAGTGACTGAAGGCTCACAAAACTCAACCTCAAATTTCTTGGCACCAATGTCAAACAATAGTTCAACATGTGTATTTTATCAATGAAAATGACATTACTAGAAGGGTATTACCATCTGCTTTACTATTACCCTTAGGATCACTGGGCCTTCTTTTCTACCCATTGTTTTTCATTTTGGCTGCTGAACCCAAACAAAACAAATCTAATCCCTAATCATTTATCTATAGGGTAGCCCTTCAAACATTTTGTGAAAGTGAGCAAGTTTTTTTTGGCTTAGTTTCCTCATCTATAAAATGAGAATGATAACATCTCTTTTACCTACTTGTTATGTGGTTCCAATGAGATTATAAAAATAGCATGGTACGGTGGGAAAGAGCCTTGAATCTGAGGTTCTGAATTCAAATCTTGCCTGTGAAGTTTGCCTATTGGACTTTGGACTAGAACCCAAAGGAAATACAAAAGAACATAGAAGGAGAATGCTCCAGTTGAGAAGCATTTTAGACACAAACCAAGACCTTTGAGCTCCAGGTTTCATCTTCTTTATAATTTATATACCGTAGTATATCTAAATGATTTTTATATGACCTGCTTCATTGATTTGGGAACTACCGATGAGGAATTTTGTCTTCCCATGCTGATGATTACTGGCTCTGCCCCTTTCAGTCTTAGAGTTGCCTGGGGGCACCAAGAGGGTAAGTGCTTGCCCAGGGTTAAACACCCAGAATGTGTCAGAATGTGAGCACCTGGGGAACAAAGGCTGTCTTATTTTTCTGTGTATATACCCAGGCCTTAGCACAGTGCATTCATTGCACATAGTGAGAACTTTGTTACAGCTTTTATTTTTTATTCATTCATTTCCCAATTAACACAGAAGTACTACGCTGAACCTTTGGTTGATGTGAATTTTCCCTTTTTCATCTCTGATGAAAAAAGAAATAATTCCCCACTTGAGCATACAATGAAGGATGTTAGCGATGGCGAAATGTCTCCCCTCTCGCCAGAGTTTACAAAGTGAAACAGGCAACCACAGGATCCTCTGATGCCCATCTCCTCCTTGGATAGCTCCCAGGACTCATTCAGCCCCTTTTTAAGGAGGCTGCTCATTTTCCTGACTGCCAACCTAATCCGAAGTCAGTGTACATTGACTCCTTGGGTGGTTTCGTGGAGTTTAGCCATGGATATAACTCACAGGGATCCATTTCCAATGATTCATGAGTATTTAGTTATTCAGTTCTCATAATTAGGTTAGTTCCCTCTCCAAAGGCACATACAACTCCCATTAGTGTCAATGGGATTTAAGCTCCTGTTTCAAGGCTGCCAAGGGTGAGAGGGCATTATAGTTTCCTTGCTTTGACTTAGGCTTTCTTGGAGGGGGTGGGGGTGTTGCGGAATTGATACCTTTGAGGAGGTATTTTCCATTCTATTTGTTAGGACTTTTACAGCAAATTAGCCATCTAAAATGCATAAAACAGGCATAAGTTCTCCTCTGGTTCCTTGCTGTTATTTTTTGGGTCATGTTTATTGCATTTTTATCGGAGTTAATTTTCCTTTTGTTTCCTTCTCACTGCTCTTCTCATTTGACTCCCCTCCCTCTCTTAGCTCTGTTTATTCATCCAAGTTTCTCTCATTCCCATCGATGCTGCTGATTCAGAACAACAAAAACTGGAAATGCCTCTATGATCTTCATTTTATCTCATTTATTTCAAAGCAACTCAATTCAATATTCTCTTTTTAACCAAGAATAATTCCTAATTTGTTACTCCAGAGAGAAATCCATTTAAAAATTAAAGCCATAACATAACTTAAAAAAGTATAAGTGATGGTTCGAACTTATGACTCAGAGGCATCTCTTGATGTGATGGATAGGGGGTGAAGGCATATGTAGCTTGTCATGCAAGGCTATCCTTGAACTTACTGTGGATGTCACTGTGTAGTGTGGTTTAACATTAGTCATGAATATACCCTTCCCTCATAATACTATCATCAAGCCCCCATTTCTCCAACTAATTATTATGGTAAAACTTGAAATGCTTTGCTAAAATCAAAATATACTGTTTCTACACAATTTTCCTGTTTTACTTGTTTAGGAACCAAATCGAATAAAGAAATTAAATTATACTCAGTATGAAGGTTATATGACCCAGCCTTTTAAATTAATAGGATGGGCATGAGGGCAGATAGCCAGGTTGGTCATTGTGGATCATGCCACATACTTTAATGCCAATTCTCAATTATGTGACTTTCTTTCCACCTTTGTAGAAAGCTTTTTAAAGATATAGCCATATGGAGGACTTCTAGAAGCAAGATAGCAGAGTGAGGAAAGAATACTCTGAAGCCTCCCAAATTCCCCTATAAAAAACTAGAAAACTGCCTCAGAATTGATCTAGGAGCAGGGGAGCAACTTACCAGCCTGGCAGGAAAGGGCTATCTCACTGGGGTGGGAGAAGAGAGAGATCTAAGAGCAGCAGCAACAGCCAGCCTCATAGCAGGGGGCCTGCAGCAGGGCTCCAAGCCTGGGGCAATTCACTAGTAAGGTTCTGCCCTCCAGCAAGCCAGTAGCACCCTAGGCAAATGAGCTGCCTGTGCAGCACGGCAAGGTCCAACCCTGGTAACCCCACTCCCAGCACAAGTCACCAACGGGGCCTTCATCCCACTGCTGACCAGTAGTGAAGCCATGCCCTGCGGCTGGCCAACAGTGAGACCCAGCCCTTGGGGCCTACCAGCAGAGTGACCTTGTTTCCATAGCAACCCAGCAGCAGGGCCCCATCCCTGGGGCAAGCCAGCAGTCAAACCCCACATTCAGGGAAGCCAACAGAGAGGCCCCACCACCCAGCACAAGCCACAAGAAAAACCTACTCTCCAGAGAAAGCAAACAGCTAAGCCCTGAAGCCCAGTGAAAGCCAAGAGCAAGAGCCAGAGCAACAGCACACAAAGCTTGCTCAAAAAGCTTGAAACAGTACAGGACTAAAGTTCAAGTCTCACATAAAAACACCAAGTTACAAAAAAGGCAGAAAAAATGAGCAAAAAAACCCACCCCAAAATGAAACCAATAAAGAGCTTGACTATAGAAAGTTGCTACGGCTGATAGGAAGAAA
This sequence comes from Phalanger gymnotis, assembly GCA_028646595.1. Classification (NCBI taxonomy): domain Eukaryota; kingdom Metazoa; phylum Chordata; class Mammalia; order Diprotodontia; family Phalangeridae; genus Phalanger; species Phalanger gymnotis. The sequence continues at coordinate 212,187,606 of CM053622.1, read as the reverse complement.
TAAGGAATAAACTTGACAAAGGACAATAGTGTCAAAATGGCTACATGTGAAGCCTCAAAGAAAAGTGTAATTTGGTCTCAGGAGCAAAAAAAGAATTCCAGGAAGAGCTTTAAAAGGATTTTAAAAAGCATAGTAGAGAAGTAGAAGAAAAAATGAAAAAAGAGATGAAAGTAATGCAAAAGAATCATGAGAAAAAGAGTCAACAAGCAAAAAGATATACAAAACTTTACTGAGGAAAATAACTCCCTAAAAAATAAAGTTAGCCAAATGGAAAAGGAAGTACAAAAGCTCATTGAAGAAAACAATTCCCTAAAAATGAAAATTGAACAAGGGGAAACTAATGACTCTATGAGACATCAATATACAATAAAACAATATCAAAAAGTTTAAAAAATGGAAGAAAATGTGAAATTTCTCATGGGAAAAACAACTGACCTAGAAAATAGGTCCAGGAGAGATAATACAAGAATTATTGGAATACCTGACAGCCATGATCAAAAAAAAAAAAAAAAAGCCTGGACAACACCTTTCAAGAAATTATCAAAGAAAGCTGCCCTGATATATTAGAACCAGAGAGCAAAATAGAAATTGAAAGAATCCACCGATAACCACTTGAAAGAGATCCCAAAATGAAAATTCCTATGAACATCATAGCCAAATTACAGAGCTCACAGATCAAGGAAAAGTGTTGCAAGTAGCCAAAAAGAAATTATTCAGATGTTATGAAGCTACAGTCAGGATTACACAGGATTTTGTAGCTTCCACATTAAAGAACAGGAGGGCTTGGAAATATTATATGTTGCAAAGTAAAGGAATTAAAATAACAACCAAGAATCACCTACTCAGCAAAATTCAGTATACTCTTCCAGGGGGAAAATGGATATTCAGTGAAATGGACGCCTTTCAAGTATTTCTAATTAAAAGGCTAGAGCCGAATAAAAAATTTGACCTCCACATGCAAAACTCAAGAGAAAGATAAAAAGTTTTTAAAAAAAGGAACAAGAGAAAACATAAGAAATCCAATAAGTTTGTTTTATTTGAATGTTAGTCCTGCTCTGTATGGCAGAAGGCTAACAGGGAAACAAATCTGAGATTGATGTAAGAAAATGAAGCATTAGACGGTTATTAGACTTATGCAAATGTGCAATGGGTTACCTCAACAGGCAGTGAGCTATCTTTCACCTGAAGTCTTTCTGCAAAGCCTGACTTGTTTTCAGGCATATGGCATAAGGATAATTTTTCATTTCTGAGAATGGACTCTCCGAGGTTTTTTCCCACCTCTAAGATCCCCTTATTTAGCTTTCTTTTTGAGGGAAGAGAACTGTTTTTCATCTTTTTATCTATAGTTCCTATTCTAGGGTCCTGCTTAATGTCAGTGCTTAGTTTAATGGCAGAATTGAATTCCTTCAGGGCATATTAAGGAATATGTCCTTGCATAGGCAGGAAATACTTAAAAACAGGCTCCAGGTGACAGGACACTAAAGGAGATTCTTGGAATCTGTGCTAAGAACCTGTTGCCATCCAGACCCAGACTCCCTCATGCTTCAGAAATCTGTCTTAATGATTCGGTCTTTGGTTGTCTGCACTATTCTTTTCTGGTCATCTCAAAGACTAAGCTCCTCCCACACTTTACTTAATTGATGTCTTTAGGCACAAGGCTTCAAATTTTAAATAAAGACCCCTACCCACTATCATCAATCAAAATTCCCTGACAACACACTTACCAGATAGCAATGCAATCAACCTCTAGAGATAAGGAGCTCACCACCTTCCAAGGAGAGCAATTTGTTCCAATTGTTAGGGCAGCTCTCACTTTTAGGAATTTTATATGAAATTTGAACCCAGATCTGCCCCTTTCTAGCTTTTGTCCGCTGTTCCTTGTTTTTTCCTTTGTGGTAAAGAAAAGCCAGCCTAATTTTTCTTGATGACAGCCCTTCAAATATTTGAGGAAAGTTCTGTAAACCTCCTTAGGAATGTTCTTCAATGTATTAATGTTCTTCCTCAAATTTGGTGTTCAGAACTGAATACCAGACTCCTGATCAAGACAGACAGAAGTAGGAACCTAAATGCTTTTAGTTGAGGCATTGTGTTTCTATTAACACAGAAGGAAATTATGCCTTTTCACTGCCGTGGCATGTTGTTGGCTCCTGTTGAACTTGGAAGTCTCTTTCACATGAATTATGGAGAAGTTCTGTCTTTTCTCCATCATCTGTTATCATCTTCCTATATGCCTCAAATTGCAATGCTACCCCATTTCTCAGTCTTTTTTTTTCCCATCATAGCCTGGGGTGGAAGGAAGAAAGGAGGATCTTGATACCTTTAGGATTTGTAAAATGTCTCAGTTCGTTTGGTCATCCTGACATCATTTTTGAAAATAGTATTTTATTTTTTCCAATGACGTGTAAAGACAATTTTAACACTTTTTTTCAAATAAAATTTTGAGTTCCAAATTTTTCCCCTCTTGTCCATTCATCCTCCCTACTTTGGTAAACAATCTGACATTGGTTATAAATGTGAAATCATCTAAAACATATTTCCATATTAGTCATGTTGTGAAAGAAGAAACAGAACAAAAGGGAAAAAAACTATTAAAAAATAAAGTGAAAATAGTATGTTTTAATCTGCATTCAGACTCCACAGTTCTTTCTCTGGTTGTGGGTAACAGTTGCCATCATGAGTCTTTTGGAATTGTTCTGGATCATTGTATTCTGAAAAGATCATTTGTAGTTGATGACTGTACAATTTTGTTGTTACTGTGTACAGTGTTCTCATGGTTCTGCTCACTTCCCTCAACATCAATTATGACATAATTCTTAAAGAACTGTGCCACTATGTTGTCCCCATTCCCAATGACCTGCCTTCACTTCCATTTCTTGTAAATATCCCTCTGAAAACTCAATTTATTTTTAAGTTCACAATGCAGCCAAACTTTTAAAAAAATACCTCCCCCTCTTTTCCCCTCATCAGAATAATTTTTAATTGTGTTATCAGAATTTTTTCCTGTGGTCCTCCAATCCCCAATATATTTTTTATAGTGTCAGGCCATGAGATACTATTTATGGTAGAGAGGGGCAGCATAGTACAGTGGAAATTTGATGGATTTGGAGTCAGGAAACCTAGGCTCAAATCCTGGCTCTGCTATTTACTAGCTCTGTGACTTTGGGTCAGTCATTGAACCTCTCTGGGCCTCTTTTCTTCATCTGTGAAATGAAGAGGTTGAATTATATGGTCTTTTGAGTGTCTTGCTAGCTCTAAATCGATAATACTCCAAGCTTTTCTCTGAATACTAAAATGGTTTTCTGTCATGTATGGTGTCTTGAATCTCTGTCCTAATCTATCACAAACTACAAAATGGTCCCTGCCTCCCAAGGTTCCCATCATCTCCATTTCAGTAACCAGTGCCTCTTTGTTGGTCACAATCCTATGATCACATCTCCCATTTTCTGAATGATAAAATTAAGCAATCAATAAACATTTATTAAGAGCCTACTATATATTCCAGGCATTGTGAAAGGTGCTAGAGATAGACCCCCCCCCAAAAAAAAACAAGCAAAAGACAGTCCCTGCCCTCAAAAAATTTACAATCTAATAGGAGAGAGAATATGTGAACAACTATATACAAAGCAAAGTATACACAGGATAAATAGGAAATCAACAGAGGAAAGGGCCTGGAATTAAGAGAAAGACTTCCTGTAAAAGATGGGATTCTAGCTGGTCCTAAAATGAAGCCAGGGAAGCAAGTTAAGTATTTATTGGATATTCTGTTTTTAACAAAGAGACTTCATGCAGCAGCCCAACCCAGCACAACTACTTTCTTCAGCTCTGCGAGGTCTTTGAGATCTGCATTAGATATTTGTCATTCAATTCATCTAGATAGCCTAGCAGTTTGCTGTATACTCCCTGTGATACCATATCTCTTTCTTTTTCCTTTTCATTCTCAGCCAAATGCTCCCTACCAGATATTGATCAGATATTTTAACGGCCTATTATGTAATTTAAGGTTTCATGCCCTCTTAGAAATAGTGTTTATCAGTCATGTTTTTTTTAAATAGATATGGTATCTCATACTCTAGTGATTGATCTTGGTCTATAAAAAACGTTCATGGGCAGAATTTTTTAAAGCCTTAAGCAAATCAATGCCTTCAAAAAAGAACAGTAAAAAAGAAAAAAGAAACACTTCAACTTAACTTCAAAGCATCCGTTTTCTACATCTGCCCAAAACAAATTGTGAATAACTTTTCCTTCATATTCTTGAACATTTCTGGAAAGAAATGAAGGCACACACTCAGCATTAATACTTACATTTCTGAGTTTTGTGCTCTCCTCCATCGTGATAAATAAAATAAATCACCTAGAAAACGGCTCATGAATAAAGTTGTTTTTGAGCCAGGAATGGGAAGTTAAGGTGCCTTGATCTCAGGCTCCTTTGGTAACATGTCTAGGATTTAAAATGAAAGCTCAGCTAATGGATTATAGATCTGGAGCTGGAAGGGACCTTAGAGGTCACTGACATTTTACAGATGAGTTAACTGAGGTTAAGTGACCTTGACCAAGGTCATACAGGTAGCCAGCTGAAGAGTAGGGATCCCCATGTTGGTCTTCTGATGCTAAGGGCAGCATTTGCACTAGCTATCACAGTCCTCAAGTGCTCCAATAGAATCCTGCTTTGGTGTAGGTTTGATTCTCCCCCTTCCTTCTCTCCTAAACATTCTGTTCTTAGTCTTATTCCACCTCTGAAAAATACTAGATTTGCCTTGGGTCAAGAACATGGAGACACAGAGTCCAAGCCAAGAAAATTCTATGAGGTTCAAGTTTCCCTTAAGAATCTAGATGATAAAACACTTCTCAAGGCTCACCTCAGTCACTCCTTTCAGAAAGCACATTCATGTGAGCAGTGTGGGGAGGCAATGCCATATATTACAGAGATTCAGGTTTGGATTCATCAAAGACCTATGTTCAATTCTTGGCTCTCTTTATTATTTCTGTGACCTTTGACTTTACTTTTCCAAGCTTTAGCTTCCTCATCTATAAAGTGGGAATAATACTTGCAGTACTCACACCACATGGTTGTTATTATAAAGAAAGGACTTTGTAATAAGAAAACAGTAAAATATCAAACAGTGAAATAGTTATTTTTGTCCTGTGATCTGGACATCCTCAACTTCTGTTTTATATCGTCAGGGCTTGAGAACCTGTTTAGGGTACAGACAAGCACCATGACTCAGGAGAAAGTTTCCTGGATTTGGAGTCAGGAGGCCTGGTTCAGAGCCCAGCTCGGTTACTTACTAGCTATGTGACCTTGGACAAGTCATTCAACCTCTGCGGGCTTGAAAAGGTATTATCATATAAATTAGTGTGCTAGAAGATGTCAAAAACTCTGCTCGATATCCCAATCATCAAGAATGCCATAGAGGTTAAGGTTAATGGCACTTTCAAACAATACTTGGGGGTATATTATTTTCAATAATAATACATTATACCAAGGTGTAGTTTCATTATGAGAAATGAATATTGATATCTGCAGCATAGAGAAACAAATTATGCTCTAATGATTTCCTAATAAAGTAATTTGTTCATAGATCACAAGAGGATGCAAGTAAAAAACTGCTATGGCTGAGGACAAGTAATTATTTTTCTGGATATAATTACACCTACACAACCAAAGGGGGCTGCTTTTACTGAACTAAATGGTGATTCCATGCCCCACTAGGTTTCTGTTAATTGTTAAAAAGAGGCTCATGGCCTTTAAGAGTGTGGCAAAGCAGGTCCTTAAGATACCATTTACTACAATTAAAAAGGATTGTTTGTGTTCTCACCTCACACAATGCTTATTCCACATTAGGACATGCTGATTAAAATCCAGCAGCTACAAAAAGTCCTTGCTTTCTCTGACTAAACCAGTGTTTTTAAAAAAATTATATTCCATGGGACAGATTTATTTTATGAGATTTCCAGTAGCATGTTCCATTTCAGCTTGGTAGCCAGGAAGAGAGAGCCCCATGGCCATCATATAAAAAAAGAAATAGTCGAAGAAGACCAAAATAGAAGCTAAAACTCTGAAGCACTAATGTTGATTAACAGTCCTAATTAAGAAGAGAAGATCCTGACTCTTGTGTTCCTACTCCCTTGGTTTATGAAAAAAAAAAGTGTCAGAAAACCCACTTGGAAACAAAGCTAGGATTTTCCTTGTGCTTAGCTTAGTAATTATGTCTATTTAAAAGCATAAAAAACAAAACAAGATGTCATAAAGGACTTTTGTCCTAAAATTTTGCTTGCAGAACAATTATACTGACATGAAATTATTAATTGCACCTTTGCCTCTACTTTCAATCGGGAGCTAAATTAAGACATTTTTTTTGTGTGTCGTATTCCCATACACAACATTTCATGACTTTTTAAAAGAAACTTTTATTTCAGTCATTAGTGATTTTGAGATAGACACATATTCCCCTCATCATCATCTTCATTTTTGGGAAACTGTCTCCCGTGTCTAATAATTTGGTTTCAAAACCCTTGATTGTTTAAGTAGGGCTTGTGAGATCATCTTATTTAGCTCGATCAAAAAGAGAACTTTGTTTTTCATACTTAAGGCACATTTCCCTCAAAGCTTTTCAAGGATGTCATTCCATCCCATAATTAGAATTTTTTTGAAAAATAATTGATAATCACCATATTCAAGTGTAGAATGTAGTTTTGAGGTTCCCATTCATCCCTGCTCATCTGGTTTTCAAATAAGCAAAGTAAATTGACAAATTAAAAACACCAGAGAGGGATGGTGCAGCTTAGGAGGCATTTGTTTGTGGGCTTTCTTCATTTTTTTTCCTTTGGCCCCAACTTTGGCAGCTTCATTCTAGAGTTTATTTTCAAAGAAAAAAATAATTTGGAAAAAGGAAGTAAAGCTAACAAGGCAGATGGCTTGTCAAATCAGAAACAGGGCCCATTCCAAAAATAGAATAAAGAACATGCAGAGAAATTCAAAGCGCTGAACTTTCTGTTTTCTGTGATGGCAGTGGGATTCCTGCCCTTTTTACTTAGTAAGCTGAAACTGTCCACAATTATAGTTCAGATTTGAACAATTAGTTCTTCCTATTCCCTGCAGTCTAGAGGAAAGATATTTTTTAATAGCAATAATACTAGCAATAATTTTTAAGAACTTAGTTTTAGCGTTGGCTCTGTCACTAAGTAGCTGGGTCTCAGTTCCCTCAACCAGTAAGTGAAGAAGGGCCTTGAGTTTTTGTTATATGAATATTGATTAAGGGATGATTCAGGGGAACATGATGTCTATCTTTAAGTATTTAAAGGGAGAGTTACAGAAGGGGGCTTAGATTTGTCCCCTTTTCTCTTAGAAGGAGAACAATGGGAGAGTTTTCAAATAGGCCAATCACTTTTGGAGGATGGGTCGAGGCCAACCATGCTTCATTGCCCTCTTGGCTGTGCTTCTGCCTCTATGGACACTGCTACCGTAATTCAGCTGCCCTCACCCTGGAACATCCCTCTATCCTGTTGATCCTCTTCTCTAATTCATAAATTCCTTGTAAAGGCTTTAATTTGGGCATGGGCCCAGGCCAACCATGCTTCGTTCTCCTCCTGCTTGTGTGTCTAACTCCCCGGACTTCACAATTCCCCTATGCAGGTGCCTTCTCTCTCTTCACACCCAGACTTTTCAGCTCCCTTTTATGTATTGTCTCTCCCCATTCTTTTGACTCATGAGATTAGGTGGCCATTTTCTTTGCCAAAGCAAACTCCACTACATACATCTTTGATTTCATTTCTCTTTTTTTCTTCTCCAGCATGTTAGCCTCATTGTCAGCCCCCATTCTCTCTCTCTTATCTTTTCATCCACAACTTCTAGCTCTTTCCATGATGCCTATAACTACACCCATGTCTTCCCCAACCAAGAAAACCCTCACTTGATCCTTCCACCCATACTAGCTATTCTTCTATTCTTGTCCTTCATTGCTAAACTCCTTGCAAAACTCATCTAAACTCAGTTTCTCCAGTTGTTTTCTCCTCTTTCTTCTAAACCCTCTACATTCTGGCTTCTAATTTTACCATTTAATTGAAATTAAACTCTCTAAGTCAGCAATGATCTTTATATTCCAAATGTAATGATGATTTCTCAGTCCTGGTCCTCATTAAGTTATCTGTAATACTTAATCATCTCCTTCCGGATACTCTCTGTAGGTTTTATGACTCAACTCTATTCTATATTTCCTCCATTCCGTCTGAGTATTCCTCAGTGTCCTTTGATAGTTCTTCATCCATACCTTACCCATTAACTGTGGGCACATAATCCCTAACAATTCCTCCTCCATTCCCAGACAAAACTTTGTCCTGGGATCACTTTTCTTTTTGCTCTATACCAGGGATGTAGAACCTGCAGCCTCGAGGTCACATGTGGCCCTCTAGGTCCTCAAGTGCAGCCCTTTGACTGTGTGTGCCTGTGTGTGTATATATGTGTATGTATATACACATATATTATACATAAATATATAATGTATACACATATTTGTATAAATATATAATGTATACACACATAATGCACATACATACACATATATACATATTTTATATATATATATATATATATATAATGTGTACACATATGTTTATAAGGGGATTTGTTCTGTGAAGTTTAGATTCAGTCAAAGGGCCACATTTGAGGACCTAGAGGGTCACATGTGGCATTAAGGCTGCAGGTTCCCTACCCCTTTACTCCCTCACTTAATGATTTCATCAGCATCTAGGGTTTAATTCTCCTCTTTCTACAGGTGATTTCCAAATCTATATACCCAGAATTAATCTCTTCCCTGAGCAAGTCTCTCATTAACAGTGGCCTTCAGGACATTTTAAATAGTATATCCTCCGGACATCCCAAACTCAATGTGTCCAAAAAAGTACTCATTATCTTTTCCCCTGAAAGCATTTCCAAACTTCCATATTACTATCAAGGGTACCATCATCCAGGTTTGTAATCTTGGTGTCACCCTTGACTCCTTATTCACATTTATTCCACATATTTAATCTATTGTCAAATTTTGCCATTTCTATATTCACAACATTTTTTGTATGTCCAGATATATACCACAAGGATACATATATGCACATATTGTGTGTATATCCATATATACTTCTCTCTGTGTCCCCCTCCCTCCTTCCTTCCCTCTCCCATTTGCACAAAAAAACATTGATTTTATCACCTCTGGCCTGGACTATTTTAATAGATTTCTAATTGATCTCCCTGCTTCAAGTTTCTTCCCACTTCAATCCATCCTCAACTCAGCTACAAATTTTTTTTTCTATAGCCTAGATCTGACTATGGGAACCCCTCCTCTAAAAACTGCAGTGGCTCCCTCTTATCTCTAGGATCAAATAAGGCCCATGCTCAGCATTTAAAACTCCTTATTACCTGGCTCTTTCTGCCTATCTGGTCTTCCCATACTTTGGTTCCCCCCATGATATCTGTAAATGCAGCTATATAAAGACCAACAACAACAACAAACAATCCAAAAAGAGACTGAGGAGTGAGAAATAAAGAACCTACAAGAGGTCAGTAATTTTGCAGCTTTGCCTAATTATTCTTTCTATTATCCTAGAGAAGATAAAATCATATCTAGGAGTCAATTTACTCATCTATAACATGAGAATGAAAATGTTTGAACTACCTGTTTCACAGGGTTATTGAAGGAATCAAATAGAATTACATATTAATGTGTTTTGCCTGGTATAAGGCAGAGGTGTCAAACATGTGGCCTGTAGGCCACATGAGTCTGGCAAAACTGCCAAGTATGGCCCAAACCAGATTAAAATATAATTGGAAAATAGTTGACAAAATAAATAAAAATAAAATACAAAAACATTACATTTTAATACTAAGTCAATTTGAAATCCACAGGCATCTGGCTTTGTAGCCCCCTCAGGAATGCCTCCTACTGACTGTGCTATCTCTAGACTATGTACAATTTGTCGAGCAGCTCATTCCTATGCAAAAAAACACTGCTTCTAGAGTCAAAGGTTCTAATCTAGAGTCTGAGTTCAAATCATTCTTCTAACACAACCTGCACCACCCAAGATAATTTACTTAACACTCTCAACCTCAGTTTCCTCATCCATAAAATGACACAGTTGAATTAGACGGCCTTTGAGTTTCCTTCCAGCTCTATTTCTATAATTCTATGATCTTGGCAGCCATCGGAATATTTGTAATGTTCTCTTCACTAATCTCCATCAGCTGGGATGCTCTCCATGCTGTCCTGACCTCTATTGACCTTCAGAGAAATGTGAGCCGTTATTGTCGTGAATGATTGCCAATTCTGGATAAGGACGGGGCCTGGCACTGACGACAGCTGCATTCTCACAAAAAAGAAGACTGCACAAAATTCCTAAACTATTTACATTGGAAAATTTTTCCTGCATAGCAAAAATGATATATTGTGGGAACATGTGTCCTCCCATCACTCCAGAGACTGTCCTATCATTTGCCCTCAGTAAACATTGAGTGAATATGAAGGAGCTTCTTAATGATTGAATATATCTAAACATATATATATATGTATCTAAATATATACATACGTATATATGTATATGTCTGTAGATAGACAGTAGATAGATGGATAGATAGATATGGAAGTCTCAGATTAAATAGTGTGGGGCTGGTGGGATTAGAGTGGAAAACAGAAGATAGTGCTGGAGAAGGGGAGATAAGACGAAAGAGAGAAACAAGCCAAGAAAGGCAGAGTTTGCTGGGAAGTGAACATGAGATAGTTGATTTCTCTTGAGAAAACATTCCAGTCAGTCGGCTGCCATTGTAGTATGGAATTTATAAGCATTGAAGTGTTTGGCTTTTAGATATAAATAAAAAATGTGATGCATACAAATGTTAGAGAGGATTGTGACAGTCTATTCATTGGGCAGCGGAGGGTTCAGTGGTTCTGTCATGAAGATATATGGAGTGTGCTTCTTAATAATGTTAGCCTTGTAAGGGGATTGGTGATTGAACCTCTGTAACCGGATGACTCTTTTAAATATGTATAATCCTCATTCCAATAAATATGGAACTGGCAACAGACTGTGGCCACTTGTTCCTGTGATGGAAGGCACCACGTCACAGACATCGTTAACATGAAGCAATGCCTGTGTTGTGGAAGCCCTCTTAGATCCAAATTAAAGATGAATGATTACCCAGTGGAAAAAAAATCACCATGGGTAATGATACCAGGGCCACATCGCTATTGAGAGGAACTGCTGAATTTGTGGACTTCCCAGAACGATCACTTGGAGATGTGGCTCAATGGAGAATGAGGATATATCTCTGAATGAAGGCTGACTATGTGCTACACCAGAGGTGTCAAACATGTGGCCCATGGCCCTCATGCAGCCTACGCTATTCCTGAGTGTGGTCGAACCAGATTAAAAAGCAATTTGGAAATATTTAATAAAATAAATAAAAATAAAATAAAACACAGGTAATATACATGTTAAAACTGTCAATACGTGGCATGCAGGGATCTTTATGTATGGTTTAGTTGTCCCTGTTTCTATTTGAGTTTGTCATCACTGTCTTGGAGATTATCCCCTGTTGTTTGGAAAGAAGAGCTAAGAGAATTGAGCCTTTGTTTGAGAGCCAGGAACAGACTCAACAGGGCAGGGGAGAGAGAATCAGGACAGGTCCCAGTAGCAGGTGATAGGAAGCAGCTCCGAAGGACAGAAGTTCCTAGGATGGTGTAGTTCTGACCTCAGCTGAGGACTTGAATTTGGACACTGGGTTTCAGGGACAGCACACCACTTTCCAAGAAGACTGGGAGTTTTTCATGGCCTGGAAATTTCATGAAAGTCAAAAGAGGTCAAGACACCAAGGAGAACACCTCAGCTGATGGTATCAGAGAGAGTATCTCAAATATTCTAAGCATAGCCAGGACCACAGTATCATAGATGTAAAGCTGGAAGGAACTTCAAAAACTGTCTGGATCAACCTCTTCATTTTACAGTTGAGGAAACTGAGGCTCAGGGAATTTCATGACTTATCCCAGGTCACACAGATATAAGTGTCAGGGGCAAGATTTGAACACTGATCCTTTTACCCAAGTCATCTCCTATTCCAGCATTTTTCACCCATTTCCCCCTTATAAGCCAAATGATTTAGTTAACTACTGTGATTAAAGATCCCTATGGTATTTTTGACAGATAATTTGCAAAGTAGACAGTGATTGGTAAGACTTCCTGTCTTTTTTTTTAATTAAGATGAGACTAACCTAAACAAGGGCAGCTAGGTGGCACATTGGATAGACTGCCAGGCCTGGAGTCAGAAAGACTGGTCTTCCTGGGTTCAGATCTGGCCTCAGACACTTACTAACCTGGGCAAGTCACTTAACTTTGTTTGCCTCAGTTTCCTCATCTGTAAAATGAGCTGGAGAAGGAAATGGCAATATCTCTGCCAAGAAGAGTCACAAAGAGTCTGACATAATTAAAATGATTGAACAACTACCTGATTAAGGTAAGACTAATTAAATTGATTTTATTCTTCTAGATACTCCTGTTTTCCCTAATCCTGTGGAAGTTTTGGCCCAATATTACCTTTTGACCATGCTCCATTTTTTTTCACTATAGGAAGAGGAAAATTGTAGAATTTAGGAGCCCTGATTCAAGAGAGTTTCTCATCACTCCTCTGCAAAATCATTCCCATAAAATAATGTTAAGAAAGTAGTGGGATACAGTGGGATAGTGTTGAGTTTGGAATAAGAAGCCACAGGCTCAAGTCCTGGATTTTCTATGCTGTCAAAGGGAAGACATTTTACCTTTCTGGACCTCAGTTTCCTCATCTGTAAAATGTTGAACTAAATGACCTCTAAGGTGCCTTTCAAATCTAAATCTATAACTCTAGGAAATATTTTCCCAACTAGCTCTGCTCTGGAAGGTAACTTCAGTTAAGGATCCTTACCTCTGCTCTACTGTGTATGTGACTGATGTACATTTGTGTTTGAATGGGTTTGGTCTACAACAGAATTTTAATTTCTAAAACAAAAAAAATTCTAAAAAATAAACTTCAAAAAATTATGAGTCTTGGACTCATAGAACAATCATGTGGGAAGTCATCTTTGAGATTATGTGGTCTGTAATTAGAGAGATAAGAGAACCAATATCCAGAGACATAAAGGTCACGCAGCTAATTAGTGACTGAGCTGGGATGGGAATCCAGATCTCCTCATTTCTAATTGAATCCTCTTTGCACTGCACTCAAATGCTTCTTGAGGTTTGATTGGCCACAGGAATAAACCCTTTAATGCTCCAAAGAGCTGCCACAGCTCTTGTATGCCTCCCCAGATCACAGACTATCGAGATCTGGAGCTGGGAGGCACCTCCGAAATAATCCGGTTCAACCCCCTCATTTGACAGATGAGGAAAATTATATTCTTCATGAGTTGCTGTGCTTAAAAAAGTCCTCATCATTTAGCCAACTGTTTGACGATGACATTCTCTGAACTTGGCTAGGCTGACCCTCAGATAATGGCAGTAAATCTCGGGGTAATATTCAAAGTCTTTCTGAGAATCTGCACACTGGTCGCAGAGCCTTTGAGAACAGAGTAACCTGCAGGCCAAAAGGAGAAATCTGAACGGGAGAGCTAGATGACAAGTTATACAACTTTTGATAACGAAGTATATAGAACATTCTACATAAAGACATAATTTTAGCTTGGATTTTGGATTCTTGCATGTGGCCACTTAGAGGAAAGAGAAATAGAATGGCATGGCAAATAGAGAATTGGCCTGAAAGCATGGACGAAACTTTGCCTCTAAAACTTACTGGCTATGAGGTCTTGGGTAAGTCACCTGATTCTCAATGAGTAGCCTAGGCAATTCTCCAAGACTATAAATTAACAAAGACAGTACTGACCTGCTCTTTCATTGATCTGTTTACCATGTAGACTCAGGAGGTCATATTAAGGTATCCCAAGATGCACAGTGTGTGAGTGTATGCGTGTGTGTGTGTGTGTGTGTGTGTGTGTGTATAAAAGTGCAATGAAAATCTTGTGTCTTTCCTGCTGCCTCTTATGAGGAATCTGTAAGACTGGATTAGCTAACGGGGTGACTTAGAAAATTAGATTTAAGGTGCTCTCACCACTTTGGCCTAGAATAATGCAGAACAATACAAGAAAAGAACCCCCTGAGAATCTCAGCAGATGCTGTCATTAAAATAGGAACTGATATTCTGGGCTTAGTTTTGCTTTTCATAAATTCAGGCAAGATATAGAATGAAACTCAGCAAGATTAAATGATTTGCTTTTGTCACCATTTTTTTTCTTGGCACATGGGAAGTCATTGGTGTTGCTAACAATCTGCGGTACAGTAATGAGAAACCACACAGAAGACAAGGAGAGCAAATGCTTCAGTGAATCAACCAGCACAAACAGAACAAACAGACTTTTGCAAAATAGTTTCAATTTCAGTTACATCCTGAAAACCTGCCTTCCTGGCCAAACTCAGTCATCAGAAAGCTGTTTGATTTGGACTTGGAGGCTGGAATGTTCTGGTTACCTAGTGAATGAAAGATAATTAAAAACTAGCACAATTAAACGAGGACGTGAAAATTGGCATTTCTCAGATAAAACACACTGACACATCTACAGATACAACCTAAGCAAGTGTCTACTTTTATAATGTGACTGAATCCAAGATTTGCTTTTAATGATAAATTGGAAAAAAACCTAACGTATTTAGATAGCCCAAACTAAAGATTTAAACTCCCATCATGATCTTATAGTATAAAATTTTCAGTTAAATGTTTGCAAAACTATGGAATTTTTCACATATTGAACTTTTAGTAATGATTAACTGCATAACAAAAATGTGTAACCTTGGAGGACAATTTTAAAAAAGACATAATCTCTCACCTTAAGAAGCTTATAGTCTAGTTTTGGTGGAAGAGATAAGAAATGCATAATAACTATATTATAAGAAAATGTTAATAATAATCCATTATATTTGATATAATAATTCTGTGATGCAGGTAGTACAGGCATTAACAGCTCAGATTTATAGATAGGGAACTAAAGTTCAAAGAATTTCTGTGATTTGCACAAGTTTTCACGGTTAGTGTTAGAGTGACAAGCTCTTAAACAAATATTAATTATATCTAGCAAGGACTGATATTTACCTGAAATTTTGAAATATAATCAAAGGGATATTAAATTTTAAAGAATATGGAAGGAAAAAACTATGGAAATATATCTACCAAAATACATACTATACACTACTAGTGTAAAAAGAATAGCAACATAAATACCTACAGAAACAAAATTCACAAAAAAAACTAACGATAAAATACACAATCTCACAAGTCTATATGCAAATGAAGAATGTATGGATGAGACATAAGGTAAAATGGAAAACATAATGCAAGGGAGTAAATCTCGTATCATAGGTTTTTACTGAAACTCAATGTGATGGCATCCGTTACTGGATTATAACTCTGAGAGGATATACTCATTCAAATGGAACAGGATAGGTGAAGGAAGGTGAAAACAGATTTGCATTGTATAATAGAATACACTTGTGAGGATATCTGGGACTGAGGTGAGGAAGGATGGTGGAGAACATTTGGGTGAGGTTGAATGAAGACAGAAACAAGATATTTTTATAAAAAAAATAGATAGGAAGTTCAGGACAGATCATGACCCTGAAATAGCCATAAAAGGAGGAATTCATTTATCTGAACATGTGTTGGAGCTCTCTGTCTACTAAAAAGCAAACCAGTAAATACTTTCATGCCATATCTTAATGCTATTTTTTCCCTTCAAGAGGTGGAAGAACCAAAATATAAGTGCCAAGTTGAATTTTTTCTTACCAAAAAAAGACCTAGCTTCATAAGAAGAATTAATGAGATCCTTGGGGAGAAATTAGCATGCCACTCTGAAATTTGTAATGGATAAAGAGAGGAAAGCCAGTCATGGCTTAACCCCATACTCCCAAGGATTTTGGGGAGAAGATATTTCAAGAGATCCAGAGAAATCCCTTGGATTATTGATTTCATTCATTGTATTTGTATCCTCATGACTTGGCATGTGCCTGGCCCATAGGCACTTAATGAGTTGCTCTATCAGTTAATTAATTTATTAGAGCGATGATCAGTCCGGGAGGAATGTGAATCTCTCAAAAATAAAAGAGAAACAATTTGAATGAGGATAAAAAGGGGGAGCTGTCTAAAGAGACCTATGTGGATGTGCAGGGTACTTTTGAAAAAGACATGGATGGAAGATGAAAGTATAAGCAGAAAACATAAGATCAATACAAAAGAGTAACATCATGCTGTAACAAAAACATCAGGGTAACTAAAGTTCACAGTAAGCTGAGGCTTACCAGGAAATCATCAAACCCACATCTGACCATCTCATTCACAAGAATAACATGGGAAAAATCTGTCAAATGGTTTTATTTCTCATATGCTGTAGGAGCCATCATCTTTAATATAAAATTCAACAAACATTATTAAGGACCCACTTCGTGTAGGACACAACACTAGATGTTAGAGACAAAAATAAAATGGTCTCTGCCTTAATTAGTCCAAATTTATCTATAGCATCTGCTATTCCAATCAATCTTCTAAAAACATTTTATCATTAATTTATTTTAAACATTCTTTTCTTTTCAAATTTTGAATTCCAATTCCCTTCTCTCCTCCACAGCCCCTCTCCCACTTACTGAGAAGGCAAGCAACATGATGGGAATTATACATGTGAAATTAGGCAAAACGTACTTCCATATTAGCGATATTTTTTTTAAAAAGGAAGAAAAGGAAAATAAAAAAAATATACTTCAATTCACACTCAGAGTTCATCAGTTCTCTCTCTCTCTGGAGATGGATGACATATTTTCATTAAGTTGGGATTGTTTCAGATCATTGTATTGATCAGAGTAGCCAAGTCTTTCACAGTTGTTCATCATTACAACATTGTATTACTATTCAAAATGATCTCCCAGTCCATGTCACTTCTCTGTGCATCAGTTCAGATAGGTCTTGCCATGCTTTTTTCCCCTGAAATTACCCCCCTTGTCATTTATTATAACATAATAATACTCCATCACAATCTTCTGCCACAACTTGTTCCCCCATTTTCCAATTGAAAAACATCCCATTGGTTTCCAATTCTTTGCCACCACAAAAATAAGTGCTAAAAATATTTTTGTATATATACATATATCCTTTTCCTTTTTCTTTAATCTCTTTGGGATATAGACCAGTAGTGGTATTGCTGTGGGCATGCATGATTTTATAGTCCTCTGTTCATAGCTCCAAATTGTTCTCCAGAATGGTTAGACCAGTTCACTCCTGGTTCATTAATGTATCTATTTTTTCTTCATCCTCTTCAACATTTGTCATACCTGAGAGGTCTAAGGTGGCACTGCAGAGTTGTTTTAACTTTCATTTATCTAATCAATCATGATTTAGAGCATTTTTTCTTATGACTATTGATAGCTTTGTTTTCTTCTGAAAACTCCTGATTTATATCCTTTGATCATTTACCAACCTTATTTTAATTCATTTGACTCAGTTCTATACTCATTATATTATATATGAGAAATGAGAGCTTTATCAGAGAAATTTGCTGATTATCTCTTTTAATTAGGTCTATATTTGCTTTTGCTTTGTTTGAAGACATTGTTACCCCTGACTTTTTATCTTTAGCTGAAACATATTAGATTCTGCTCCAGCCCTTTATTTTAACTCTGTGTATGTCTTTCTGTTTTAAGTATGTCTCTTCTATACAACATATTGGATTGTGATTTCTAATCCATTCTGCTGTCTGCTTCCATTTTTATGGGTGAGTTCATCCAATTCACATTCAAATTTACAATTATTATCTATGCATTTTCCACCATCCCACTATCATCTGTTTCTTCCTCTCTAGCTCTTTTTATCCCACCCCTCTTCAAATGGCTATTTTGCTTCTAACCATTGTCTCCATTAACACACACACACACACACCCTTTTCTAATTCCCCTTCCTGAGCTATTTCCCTATTGGGTAAGTTACATTTCTATACACAACTGAGTGTGTGTGTGTGTGTGTGTGTGTGTGTGTGTGTGTGTGTATTCTTCCATTTTTGGACCAATTCTGATGAGAGCGAGGTTTATTCATTGCCAGTCATGCCTCATTTTCCTTTCCCTTATAAAAGCTTTTCCTTGTGTGCCTCTTTCATGTGAGAAAATTTTCCCCATTCTAGCTCTCCCTTCCTCCTTCTCCAAGTGCATCCCTTTTTTCACCTCTTTATTATTTTTGGATATCATTACAACATATTTGCCTTACCCCTATCCCCTCTGTCAATGTAAACAACTTTTAACTGCCGATGATAAAGTTCTTAGGAACTACATGTATCATCTCATATAGGAAAGCAAATAGTTTAACTTTATTGAGTCCTTTATTACCCTTTCATGTTTACCTTTTTATTCTGCTCCTGAGTTGCGTTTGAATGTCAAATTTTCTATTCAGCTCTGGTCTTTTCAATAGGAATGCTTGGATGTTCTCCATTTTCATTTTTCCCCCTGAAGGATTACATTTAGTTTTGCCCTGTAGGTGATTCTCTGTTGTAACCCAGCTCCTTTGTCTTCAAGAATATCCTACTCTGAGCCCTCCACTTCATTAATGTGGAAGCCAATAAAGCTTGTGTGAGCCTGACTGTGGCTCCATGACATTTCAATTATTTCTTGCTGGTTGCTTGAAATATTTTATCTTTAACCTAAGATAACCTAATAATATTCCTGGGAGTTTTCATTGGGGATTTCTTTCAGGAAGTGATCGGTGGATTCTTTCCATTCCTATTTTACTCTCAGGTTATAAAATATCAGGGCAATTTTTCTTGATAATTTCTTGAAACATGTTGTCTAGGCTTGCTCTTTTAGCATGATTTCCATGTTTTCCAACGATTTTAAAATTATTTCTTCTTGGTCTATTTTTTAGGTCAGTAGTTTTTTCCAATGACATGCTTCACATTTTCTTTGATTTTTTCATTCTTTTGATTTTGTTTTATTATGTCTGTCTTGATGTCTTTTGAAATGATTAGCTTGCACTTGTCCAGTTATAATTATTGAGTAACTATTTTCTTCAGCGAATTTTTGTACCTCTTTTTCCATTTGGCCAATTCTGTTTTTTTAAAGTGTAATTTTCTTTAGTATATTTGTGCCTCTTTTACCAAACTGTTAATTCTCTTTTCATAATTTTATTCCATCAGTATAATTTCTTTTCCCCATTTTTCCTCTGCCACTCTTTCTCTTTAACTCTTCCAGGAATTCTTGTTGGTTTTAGATTCAATGAGCATTTTGCTTTGAGGCTTTTTTTGCTCACTGTTTTAATATTTTTTTTCTTCTGAGTGTGTCTTGGCTTTCTCTGACACTATAGTACCTTTTTATGTGTTTCTTTTTTTTTCTTTTTTTTAGAGGGGGGAAGGAAGGGCAATTGGGGTTAAGTGACTTGCCCAAGGTCACACAGCTAGTAAGTATGTCAAGTATCTGACACTGAATTTAAACTCAGGTCCTCCTGACTCCAGGGCTGGTGCTCTACTCATTGTGCCACCTAGGTGCCCCTATAGTTGCTTTTTATGGTTAAATTTTTTGATGTTGTTATTGTTTGCTTATTTTTCTAGTCTATATTTTGACTTTGAATTTTATGTTGAAGTTGGGTTCTGTTCACCTAGGGGTAGGGAGGCATTGTCCCAAGTCTCAGGTTATTTTATTTTTCCATGCTGCTATTATCAGAGCTAGTTCTGGGGGTCTGACGGTTTTTGATTCTTCAAAGGTGATGTGACCTTGGGAGAGATATGGTCTTTGTTCTCCTGGTCTGTGTTCTGGTCTTTACACAAGAAGGGTCACTGGTCACCTGCAGCTGCAAACACTAGTACTCCTCCTTGCTTTGTTACTGTGTCAAGGGCCCCTGCTCCCCTGTGACCAACCACTGATGTCCCTCTTTGCCTTGGAACTGTAACTAGGAACTGTGTATAAGCAATAGAGTTACAAATGAACATCATCTGTATCCAGTGCTAGCAAATAGTTCCCTGTAATCTCCTTCTGATCAGCTTTCTGAACCCATTACTTTTTCTGAGCTGAGAGCTCCCAAAGCTGCTGTTGTTGCTGCCACAGACTTCTCTTGATGACCTCTTAAATTTCTTAGGCCAGAAAGAAAATTTCTGATCCCAACTTTTTGTTGGTGCTGCTCTTTCGAAATTTGATTTGAGGTGTTATTTTAAAGTTGTTTGGAGAGGAATATTGGAGAGTTCAGCTAGTTGGCTGTCCCCTCATTCCTCATCTTGGCTCCACCCCTGAAATGCTAAAAAAAATTATATTTAAGTAGCTATTATCATTGGCATTCTCTCTGATCTATTGGTCTAATAATAACACACTGTCAGAAATGTCTCATATATCCTGTTCTTGATAAAGACATGTGGATTCTTTTAATATTTTCTTTTCTAGATATTCACTTACCACTTTTTTAGAAATACATTCTAGAATCTTCACAGGAATAGAAGTCAAGTTCATTGGCTTATATTGAAGTGTCTATGCTTTTCCATTAAAAAAAAGGACATTATCCAATCTTATTCATTTTTTCCTGTACGCCATGATCTTTCCAGATCACCATAAATGACTCAGTAACCTCCATTTCTCTTATCACCTTCTACTTTGTAGTGTATTCATTTGTCTATATATCATATCAGCCTTATCTGATAGTCATATTCTTGACATATAAGACTAAAATGTGTTTTTTTTTATTTTGTCCATAATGTCTGGCACAGAGCCCCCACATTGTAGACAGAGTATTTGACGAGTTCAGTTATAAATCATGTCTTTGCTTGGGCTCCTTTTGGGGCTTCTGCTCAGGCTTCTTCTGCCTTAGTTCTCGCTGGTTTATTGCATAGATTAACATAGTGGGGCCCATTGGTCATGGCTAGTGTGGAAGTAGCCAATAAAGTCCTCAAGGTATATCCCCCACCATAATGACCTCTATTGAGTATGCTGCTGCTTAATTATAGCTATGGTTTATAACAGTGAGTGGTAAAAATTAGACTTGAACCACAGCCCTCTTAATCCAAGTCCAGTGCTCTAATCAACCATGTTACTGTTCATACTTACTTCCATAATTTGATATTGAAATGAACCTTTCTGACACCGTGGTATAATACAGAGAGAATTGGACTTGAAGTCAGAGGGAGCTGAGTTTGATTTCTGTCTTTGATATTTGACTACTTAATCATATATGACCATGCTTAAGTCACTTAACCTGTCTGAACTTCAGCCATCTAATCTGTGAAATAGTGATAGTAGTAACACTCACCTGACAGGTTTGTTGTGAAATCCAAATGAGATAATATCTGTAAAGTACTGTGCAAACCTTAAAGTGTAGTATTAATTTTAGCTATCAACATCATCAGTCAGTCTCATCATCAACACAACATGGAAACTATATTTAATAGCAATGCCAGCTGTTAGCATAATTTCCACTCTAGCTTCATTTCTATCCCCTTATGTAAAAGACTAAGTTTGCATAAAATGATGTGTGTCAATATGGAGGACCATTGAGGACCAAGTACACTGTGCCTTTACACTTGATGTTGCTGCAGCTTTAGAGGAAGACAGGGTTCTGTGTGAGATACAATCATTAAAGTCTAATAGAAGACAGCCCTAGATCTTAGGAGTCAGGGGAACTGGGTTATAGTTCCACCTCTAATCCTACCTAGCTCTATGACTTTAGACTAATTGGTTAACATTCTGTGCCTTATCTCTCAGATAAGAATAATGATTGTCCTCCTCAAGCCATAGGATTGTTTTGAGAATTTAATGAGATGATGTTCATGGAAGAACTTTGCAAATTTAAAATTGCTCATGACATAAATATGATAGCGTCTCTAGACAGGGAATTTCCAGTTAATAAATGTTTGAATTGAATTAGACTATTCATCATTTCTACAGCTAGAAGTAAAGGATTTAATAGGGAAACCACTTTTGTAGACTATGGCCTTGAGAAAACAGCTTTGCCCCTTAAATCTCTTCAAGAAACCCTATTTATAGTAAATCATCTTTACCCACATAGCCAACCATTTATAGTAAAAAAAAAAGTTCATACTAACAGAGTGAGGAATGTCAGTATGTAAATAATGCTTATAAACAGAATCTAACCTTGTACCCTTTAAGAGAAGGGTCTTATTTAAAGATTTCTTCAATTCTTTATTCTTTCTGCCAGATTCTTCGAAGTTATTTTTTCCTAGTTGAGACCTTACTCTTTAAATTTTTTTGGAAAGGGGAAGGCAGGGCAATTGGGGTTAATTGACTTACCCAGGGCTACACAGCTAGTAAGTGTGTCAAGTGTCTGAGGCCAGATTTGAACTCAGGTCCTCTTGACTCCAGGGCTGGTGCTCTACTCACGGCACCACCTAGCTGCCTCTGAGGCCTTACTCTTGAAGTTGCATGTTGCTTTGTTCAACTAAACCTATCTCCCTTGAGCTTTTTTATTCTTAAATAGACAAAGCTCTTCCTGGCTGGCTCTCTAGATGTAATCTCAGAGTTCAGGCTATACAATAATTCCAGGTGACTACAAGACACCCTAAGCTACACCTGTTGCTCTGTCCTTGGTCCCCACGTAACCAGGTCTCATTTCCCAGCTGCTCTGAGACTGGTCAAGGTCATTTTACTTACTTAATCCTTTCTGTTCTTATCTCTACTACTTCTCTTGTTCATACATCCTTCCATCTGGCAATGTGTACACACGTTTGTGAAAGGTTCTTTTTTTTTCTCTTTTCTATCATTTACTTCTGAGCTGATAATGTACTTCATGTGAATTTGTTTCTGACACAAATCACTGGAACAAAAGTATTTATTCATTCATTTATTCATTACTACACTATTCCAACTATGACTACTACTTTTTACATTTTGCTCCATATATGCTATCTGTTCCCCCTCCTCCAAGTCTCCAGAATCCTTTGGCTTATAAGACCTAGAGTTGTGGCTTCTTTATCCCTTCCAGTCTCTCCCCTTTTTTTCTTTCCAATGTGACTGTTTAAAGTGCATATTTCTTCATTTATTATCAGTACAGTAAGCTATGGGATGAAATAAAACACTGATATAAAGCCTTTCACCTCCACCCCCACTCCCACAGACTTTTTTTTTTAAATAGAAAAAAGTAGTCCATTAGAGGGAAAATGGAAGATGACTCCATAAATGCTTATTTAAAAATGAATGAAGATATTAAAATCTGCCTTCCAAAATAATTTCTGAACATTTTAGAACTGAACTTAAGACACTTAATTAAGAAAAAGTAATTTAAGAGATACAAATTCTCCCAACATACCTCCTACACACCATCACAGTAGCAAAAGGTCATTATACTAGTTGGCTTACAAAATCACATATGTTATAAGGCCAAATTCGTAAAGCAAACTGTACAAACTTTATTGGAAGACAGAATGAACTCAAGAAACTTTCATCTCTGTTAATGTCTAAGGGCCATAAAGTATGTGAAGTCTTCATAAGGTAGAGAAAAATGCTTGGCATTATTTTCATTCTTTCTTAAATATACATGTATAAACATGTGTATGTGAAAATATGTTTTACCACTTTGTTTTGTCATTGTCACAGTCTTTCCTGGGGAAAACAACCAAAAAACCAAAAAACAAAACATCATGCCTTCCCTTGACAGACTGATTTCCCTCTTGCAGCAAAGAAAAATGATTTAGTAAAAACACTAGATGCAGTGACCATAGCTGACAATGTATAAGCCTTTCTGTCCTAGTGGTCCCATGTCTCTATGCTCTGAATAAGGCAGGATGCTTCATTATTTCTTCTCCTGGACCTTCGCTGGTTTTTCAGTTACTTAGAGTTCAATTTCCATTCATCGATCTTTTCATTTACACTGCTGTACTTGTGTATAATGTTCATTTGGCTCTGATTATTTCACTTTGCATTGGTTCACATAAATATCAGATTTCTTTATATTTTTTCTCCTTTCAAAAAAAAACCTATAGGGAGTTAATGGCTTTATTTCAGTATTATATTACATAACCACAGCTGACCAACTGATAATAAACAAAGAATTATGTACTGTAAATGGCCACATGGCTTAGGAAAAAGGGGGGAGAGTCTGGAAGGGCTAAAGAGGCAATAACCCTAATTCCCATCCTATCTTACTACTCTAGAATATTTAGTTATATTTATAGTCCATAGCTTGTGGGAGATTTTTTCCAACTACTCCCCAATTGATGGCTATGGTTTTGTTTCTTGCTTTCTACAATCACAAAGAATGCTACTATGAATATTTGGGAATATGTTGCTCATTTTTTCTATCAGTCCATCCACATTCATTAAGTGCCTTCTGTATGTGCCAGGCACTGTGCACCACTTTTTCCCTATTGTCTTTGACTCCTTTGAGGGCCTAGGTGCAATAGTGGAATTGCTGCATAAAAAGATACAGAGAGTTTAGTTCCTTTTCTTGTGTAATGTTCAGTTGATAGCCAGAACATTTGGACCAGTTCAGAGTTCCACAGATAATGAATATATCATTGTACCTGTCTTCTCACAACCTGCCCAATGCTGATTCTGTTTCTCGTCATTTTCGTTAGTTTATGGAATATGTGGTAAAATCTCAGAGTTGTTTGAATTTGTGATTTGGAACATGTTTTCATATACTCATTTATAGTTTGCATACCACATATATTTGAGAACAGTTCTTGGTATGTCATATTTTACGTCAATTCACTATACATCTTGGAACAATCAATGATTCACCAAGTCTTTATTTAGCTCTTACTATATGTCAGGGACTGAGCTAGATGACAGAAATAATGAAAAAAGAACACTAGGCCCTGCCCTCAAGGATATAATGTTCTGCTTGGATGTGAGGCCTTATTGTTGATATTTGATGTAAATATTTTCCCCACTCAATTTGTTTTTGTTCTATCAATCTTTATCCTATCAATTTTATTCTGTCAATTAGATAGATTTTTATATCCATCTTTATTTTATTCTATTTTTATCTATCTGCATCCTATCTATTAGTTTAATTTGTACAAAACTTTGGTATGTAATTAAAATTTTATACTTTGTCTCATGATTTCTTCTATTCCTTGTTTGGTTTTTATGATGTGACCTCTTTAGTGCAAGTGTCCATTTTGAGTTTATTATGTTACATGGTTACATACCATATGCTGCATATATTGTCATATACATATGTACATATAATATTACACATATTGGTGTGAGTCTAATTTCTGCCAAATTGCTTTTCATTTTTCTAAGCTATTCTTATCCAAAAGTACTTGCCAGCAACTTTGTTTCTTGAGTTTTATCTAACAGTACAATGATATTTGTTATTGCCTTTGTTTATTAATTTCTTACTTATTTTTATTAAGTGTATTCTTATTTTTAGACAGTAAAAAGCTTTTTATGACTATTATTTTATAGCATATTTTGAGGTATGGCAATTTTATGTCCTCTTGATTTGTATTTTTCTCTTATTTCTCTTGAGAGTCTAAGATCTATTCTTGCTCTAAATTGTAAGTGTGTGTGTTCCTATGAAATACAGCCATGGTAACTGATTGACATGGCACTAAATCTATAAACTAATTTGGGTAGTATCGCTGAGTTTATTATATTAGCACAGTCCAACCAGAGGCAATAATTCTCTCTCTACTTATTTCTCTTTTTTCCATTAAAATGTTTTAAACTGTATTTATATAAGTCCTATATGAGTTTTGGCAAGCTAAGTAGTAAGTAGTTTATGAATTTAGTTGTTATTTTGAATTGAATTTATCATTACTGTTCCTTCCAGTTTTTATTAGTGATGTAGAGAAATGTTAATGATTTCTTTAGGTTTATTTTGCACCATGTAACTTTACTGACCACTCTTTGTCTCTGTCAAAGAGGAAGTCCTCTATTATTCCCACCAACAAAAATACTGATTTACTGATGGTGGAATTTCATTTGATTGTCCTTAAAATATTAATTCCTTTCTGCCTCCTCTTGCCTTCTTGATTTTTTTCATTTAAATATTGTCCTCCATAGAATCTTTGGTTTATTGATGTCTTCTTCGCCTTCTTTATATCTTTCGGACAATATTGAGTTAAAATTTTTTTAAAAAGACACTCCACTTCTTAGTAATGGTTTTGATTAGTCACATCCACAGGAAAACAAAACAATTTTTTTTCAGTCTTAATTGTTACCTTAAAATATTTAACTTTCTCCTCTTTGGCCATTTTATGTACTGAATATGTTGTTCACTTCTGGGTTCCTTTTAAGCAGCGAATTGTTCTCTTGCCCTCACTGTCTATTCATTAATTTATTTAATATATTTATTTTTGTTTGTTTGCCCAAATTCAGCTTTGAAGGATATACTGTTTCTGTAGATCAATAAAGGTTTTTTTTTCATTTCTTGTAATCCAATAATAGGATTTTGTTATTCTAATTTCCTTTGTAATCTGAAGGCTTTTTTTTTATAAAATTAAATTTGACAGCTCTAAAATGTTGTTTGATGTTAAAGTCCTAGGATATTTGTTGACGAATTAAATTTAAAGTTTCTTTCTGTTATATGAATGCTCTTATTCTACATGTTGAAATCTGGTTCCAAAATTTCTGGACAATTTTTCCGAGTAATTTTTTCAAGTATTGTATTCAACATGATTTTTTTTGAAGACATAAAACCCTTCAGGGTTGGGGAACCTGAAGCCTCTAGGCCACATGTGGCTTTCTAGATCCTTGAGTACAGCCTTTTAACTGAGTCCAAGTTTTATACAACAAACCCTTTTATTAAGGGGATTTGTTCTGTGAAGTTTGGATTCAGTCAAAGGGTGGATCTTGAGGCCCTAGAGGGCCACATGTGTCCTCAAGGCTGCTGGTTCCCCAACCCTGCCTTAGATTATCTGTTTGTATTTTATCTTCAAGTTCCATATTATTATTTCTAGATATCTAGATATCTAGATCTAGATATCTCATGTTCTTCCAATCTCATTGTCATTTGATTTTGTTCTATAACTTTTCCTTCTGCCTTGGTATTTTTTGTACTCCAGTTCTATAGGTTCCATTTTTTTTTTAGAATAGCTTCATGATGCGTCTCTTTTGTTTAAAACCTGTACTTCTTTGTTAGATTTGCTGATGTCCTCCTTAAAAGCCTTAATATCTGTATTTTAAAAGTATTTTTATCTAATTATTTTACGTTTCTTCTAAACTACTTTCAGGATTCTCAGCACTTATTGCACTATCATTTCCCTTGGCCTTGCAGAACTATAACCTTCCTTGGGAGGTTTTTTTTTCTCAGTTTCCTTTGTTGCAAAGTTTTTAGTCATTAAAATGGTCCTTTTCCTAATTCACTTTGTTTATTTCTCCTCTTCGGTAAGCTTTTACCTATCTTTATCACTCATTCTTTTGGTTTCTTCTATGCTGACCTTGCTGTAAATATGTCTCTTTGTGCTAATCCTTTCCTTTCTGGATTGTTGTACTCTTGACCCAGCTGCCACTGCCCATTCTTTTTTCCTCTCAGACTACTAGGTTGAACAAGATCTGTAGCCCTTAGAGGTGAAGGTCACTAATTGGTGTACTGCTGCAGAAAGACTCCGAAATGTTACCATATTTTGACCTGTTTTTCTACCTTTCCTTGTCTCACTGTTTTGACTCCATCCACCTCTTTAAGAACTGACTTTTTCAGTCCTAAATTAGCTGAGGAAGAGAGACCTATGACAAAGGGACTGGGGGAGTTTTCTCTAGATTGCTGCTGAGGGGAAAGTGAGAAGCCTTTGCAATTGGGTCTCTTCTACTTTTCTCTCACTCTTTGTACTCTAGCACATTATAACCTATTCCTTCTCTATACTCTTCTCCTCTGAGATTTCCCCCCTGCCCCCCCCACACAGTTGTCCACTTTCCTTCCCTGAATTTGAGCCTGTTCTGATTTAATCAGCCTAAAACCGCCATGGTTGTGGGATCCAACCAGAATAATGACAATGATATAAATCTAAAAGCCATTGCTTAAAAATTCAGCTGCCCTAGATATACAAGCCAGTCTTTGACCAAGTGGCTGAGTGCTGTGAGTGAGAGGAGGGAAGGGAAGCAACAAGACCAACAGGCTGATGAGTTGGTCTTCACTCATTCAATCTTTAATAATTGCTTTTGTTGGGTTCTTTCAATTTCTCTCATTTTAAAATTACTGTTGTTCATACATTTGAAGGTTGTTTTGTGTATTTATTTGGAGTAGCTGGGATGCAGAGTTGTACCCTGGGCTTCCTCTTACTCCTCCATCTTCCAGGATTGCTGATGATTTTCATTCAGACAATATAATTTTTAAGCCTGGACCTTAATTGCTTCTAGAAAAGACCACATTGTCAATACAAGTGATTTAGTCCTTTGTCTCCATATGGTTTCATACCACTGGTTTAGAAGGGTTGATAAAGAGCAGCTGTTCTTTCTGATTTGGCTCTTCCCTTTTTCCCCTGATTTTACACATTCCTACACAAGAAGACTTTGATGATTTGAGATTACTTAGGATGGACAAAGGTATTTTATAAATATAAAATATTATTACTAAAGTTCGGTTTTCAGGTCTTAGTGTTTTGGACAAAGTTGGAACTATGGAAGCCTGGAGTTGCTGTTAGCTTAATTCCGGGCAAGCCCACCTGTTATTTTTGGCTGCCTTATTTAGACCATCTGCTGTCCGAATGATGAAAAGTTCCACCACAGAAGGGGGATTGTCTCCTCTTTTATCAGTAATGTATTTGGTCTACCCAAATCTTCATACCATTGCAAAAGACAATAGCTAGTCATTCCCTAACTTAAACACATATCTTTAATTTCTTTAATAAAAGGGGACTAGTTTTTTTTTTCCTATGGATTCCTATTTTTCCCTAATTACCTTTTGGAGAATAATGTAGTGAGATTTCATAATGGACAAGCTTCTCTTTTGCAAATGAGGTGGCGTAGGGTGCTTTGAAAAGTCTAACCCCTAAACTTGTGCCTTTGATCTCACTCCTCCTAGGAGTTTACTTCCACCAGTCTCATCCTTTCTAGGAATATTGGTTCATTTCCCACTGCCTGTAAATAAAGTCAGATCTCCCATATCCTTAAAAAAATCTTTCCCTTGACTCTGCCATTCATTCAAGCTCTCCCTTCACCAGTAAACTCCTAGAAAAGATGGTCTGACTCCATTACCTCAAAGACCATTACTCCTCAACTATCTGCCTTCCAAACCTACCTCTCTTCTAAAAGTACTTCCTTGAAGGCCACTTAATTACTAAATTGAATGGACTCCTCTGCCCCAAGCTTCATACTCCTTGGCATTTCAACATTATAAACTTCTTATAAGTAGAGATGATTTCATTTATTGTATTTGTATACCCAGAGCATAGCATGTTGTTTGAACACAGTAGGTGCTTATAAATACATCTATTGATTCCTTGACTACCTCTTTTTTTCTGAATACTGTCTCCTCTCTTACCACCCCTTGGCACTATTATAGCTTATTTTTTGTCCTACCTGTATTATTACTACTTATATTTTCTTCACTGTTACGTCTTCCCTTTCTACCTGGGGCAGCTGGGTGGCACAGTGTATAGAGTGGCAGGCCTGGAGTCAGAGACGTCTGAGTCCAAAACTGGCCTCAGGTACACACTAGTTGCGTGGCCCTGGGCAAGTCGCTAAACACCTGTTTGCCTCAGTTTTTTCATATGTAAAAACAATACAATAATAGCACCTAACTCACAGAGTTGCTGTGAGAATCAATCAGATAATAATTGGAAAGCAATTAACATAGTGTCTGGCACATAGTAAGTGCTATCTAAATGCTGTGATTTACCTCATAAGTGTGGCTTTTCCCTAAGACTGTTTGAGGTCTTTGCCTCTTCTTTTTCAATATTCTCTCCTTTAGTAATTCTGTCTGCTCGTACAGGTTCAATTATCACTTTCATGTAGTTACCTCCCAAATGTATGCATCTAGCCCAATCTTTCCTCTGAACTTCAGCCTCTTAACTTCAACTTTCTGTTGGACTTCTTCCTGGATATTTCCATGGGGCCTCCAACTCAGCAAATCCAGAAATGAATTCATAAACTTCCCTAATGTCATTGAAGGCCTTCCCCAATCTGGCTCCCACCATTTAATGTTACTCCTTTTCACCTACTCTACATTTCACCCAAACTGTACTGTTTGCTGTTCCCCATTTTCAACCTGACATCTGCTGCTTCTTGGAATTTGTATACACTACCCTCCATTTCTACAATGGACTCCCTCTTCAGCTCCATTTATTAATACCCATTTCTCCCTTCTGTGATTAGCTCAAGTGTTACCTCCTTCATGAATCATTCCTTCTTCTCCTACCTAAAAATGTCTTCTTCTTCCGAAAATTCCCTAATGCATTTTGTTTGTGTGTCTGTGTGTGTGTTCGTATCTCTATCTCTGTATGTCTATTTTTGTCTCTATTCCATGCTACTAAATATTATATCTGTCTACACATATGTAACATTTCCTATCAGATTGCAAATTCCTTGAGAACTTGAGATGTATCATTTTCATCTTCTTATTTCCAGGGCTAGTAGATGCTTAATAATTGTCATAGACACATTATTACTCTTCTCCAGGTTGACATGTATCCGCGGGAGGGTTTTCTCTGGGATATAGTCATTATTGGAGGAGAGAAATGTGGAAGTCAAAGGAATGGTACCTCAGTTTCCTCATATATAAAATGAGGGAGTTGGACTAGGTTGTACTTAAGCCTTCCAAGTCTAACTTCTAAAGTCTTATGTCTCAGAGTTAAGGTTCGTTTTGATACACAAAGACTGCTACACCTCTGACTCCAGATTAAAAACTTTGAAAAAGTGCTATCTACTTCTCTCCTGGAGGACATGGGATGAAGTGGTACGTACTGTGTGTCTCTAAGATTTTTCTTGATCAGGCAGAAAGAATTGTTCATTTTCCCCCACCCCAATCCCCAAAGGGCATTCTTCCACAATACGGTATAAAGAATACATTTTTCCCTCTCCCCAAAATGTAATCTTTTATGAAGCAGGTTAGAAAGATTCCAAAGTACATAAAAGGAGTGATTTAATTCAGCTTCTTTTGTGCTGAAAATAACAATTGAACTGTTTCCAACATACTGACCTCGGCAGAGATATTTACTGCGCCATGATGAAGATTGATGACACTCCAATAAATAAGGAAAGTGGCTGAGCACTCATAGCTCAGAAATCCTGATAGCCCTGGAGGAGTAATCCAGGTAACTCAACTCAGTAAAACAAGAGAACAAAAGGACACTGGTCTCCTATGAGATTTATCTTAACTTCAAGAACATGGATTGTGTATCAAGTATTGGTTTACTTTTTGCCAATAGTCTTCCAATGCAGCGGCATTATTGCCACTCTCCCAGCCTCAGAGCTATAGAAGCCTGCCCATAGAAAAATCAAAAGACAGTGTAGTAAATTAAAGAGTCATATAAAGAAGGTTGTGAAATGTTAGCTGTTAATTCTGTGGGATTGGCTGCATGATATCTCCACATTGCACCTAAGAGGATAGTGATTAAAGTAGAACAAAATGTCAGCAGCCATCCCATCTCTTTGTTTGTGCTCAGGGCATAGAATCTGCATCAAATTGTCTGGTATGCAGAGAATCTAAACTGCTACACAGCAAGGCAGGGCCCCAGGAAGAGAAACATTGAATTCCATAGGTAAAAGCTGACAGAACAGTATGGAGTTATTCACTTCAGTTTTTTTTTTCATTTTTACTAAATTGTGTGGGTAGACTGGTTTTCCTTTTTGGTGTTTTATGGTAGTCGTTTTGCCATAGTTAGCTTTTACCCTTACTGTTTCTTAAACTCTGACTCTATTCAGCCTTTGAGCCCTGTCTGACCCACAAACCAGGAATAATTAGTAATTCTTTAGAGAATCATATTATTTTATTGCTGTTAAGTGACATTTTATAAATTAAGAAACCAAAGTCCATAGGCAAATGGACTTGAACAAGGTCACACAGCTAATTTGGCTTCTCTCATCTTCACAATCCATTGTTTCATAGATTCTATTTAGTTTGGGCTATTCCGGAGTTAGATTTAAGAGAAAATCTCACAAACTCTGAGATAAGATTTTCTCTTGGCATTTAATTCAAGTAATAAGTGGAAAATGTTAGGCTGTCCCTTGAATTCCTGGAGATGTAGTTTCCTTCTATCCATACCATATTCAGAGATCCAGAATTCTCAGATGGACATTATCTCATCAATCAACCAACAGGCATTCACTTAAGCCCCTACTGGCTAAGCACTGGGTTATGGGATTCACTGTAATAATAAATATCAAAGCTCACCCGTACTTTCCATCCTGTGCTGGTCTTATCCACATCTGACCATACATTACCAATGTATCCTTCAGCATCTTACAGATGATCTCTGGACACTGGAATAGGGATAAGAGGAGATACAGACATCTATTTCTACCAGGTATAAACAACCCTGTGGATTGCTACTAAAGAAATCATCATATTTCCCTGATATAATCCTGCAAAAGCCAGTGGTCCCATTAGCGTTACCCAAAATGGAGGCTACCCCACCAGATTTTTATTTCTATTATCATGTGCAAAGGGACCCTCTAGACTCTAAGCCTATAGCATCATTCCAAGGAAATGGTTACAGACTATGCATTTGTTCTGCTCTTGAGCCACTTTTAGAAGGTTCCAGGACTAGACCAGCCTTATTTGTGCTGAGGCTATTCATACATGTACTAGTTTAATTCTTCTATAAGAGATCTATCTACTTAGGCTCCCACTTGAATGGGTCAGAATTCCATGTGGACCCTGAAATGGTCTGGCTATCTCGTTTGATGATTAAGTTTGACAATACCTTCCTGAACTAGTGTATCACAGCCCTTTAACTTAAATTACCTCCTCTTTCCACTTCCATTTAATCCAATTTTTTATAAGGACAGAAAAGAGTCAATTAAATGAAATTGTTGCCCTTCATGTGCAAAGCTATATATTCCTAAGGGACCATAGTTTTTTCCTGTTGATGTTCAAGTACATATGATAGTGAATGCCATTAGTTCAGAATTCGTGAGAATTTGGGTAGAAACAAGATAAAGTTCTTTGTATCCAATATTCGGGAAGAGTGTTTCCTAGCAACTTTATAGTCATTTAAGATTATATGTAGTCTTGTATATTGTTTCCAAACACAAGGAGAATTAATTCCCATAGTAACAACTGACACTAATTCGAAGTCATTGTCTATATCTTCTGGTACTGTTTCTTCTTTCTTGTAGTGCCTCATTGTGGTATGGAAATGACCCTGGGTTCTAGAACACAAACTCTGGAAGGTCTGGAAGCTTGAAAGGCCTCCATGTGGGCTCAGCACGTAGACTGTGCATCTGCTATCTGAGTATTACCCTAGTGCAGAGAGGTTCATCACCAGAGGCTTGGACACAAGGTGATAGAGGTTTTTGGCTATGGCAACTCCCTATGGAAGGCAAAGTGCCAATTGGATTTCTGGTGTTCCATAATGGTGATAATCTATCATTCTGTGGTAACAGTGAGAAAAGATGGTTTCCATGAAGCAATGAGAATGTTTTCAGCTATCTGGCAAGCAGATCCTTCCAAATGTATATAGGGAATGCCTCTTTTCTGGCATGAATTGTATCATTGTTTTACTTTTTCTCCCCTCTGTGTAGCCTTGCAGTCAGAGAACATGTTTCAATCCCCTACCTATTAGGATGAACCAATCCAAATGTGGTCTTGATTGAAGGACAATTTTACATGTGTTGGGAGACACGGACAGATCATTACACAAGTACCCCTAGTATAGAATGCCACTGGTGCTCTCCAATGTTAGGGCCTAAGGCATTTGTCCTAAAAGGGGGGTCAAGAATATCATTGTTTGGCAAATTGTATGTAATTTATACTTGTAGTCTTATGTGAATGTCAGTTCTCTCAAATCTCTTA
This sequence comes from Phalanger gymnotis, assembly GCA_028646595.1. NCBI lineage: Eukaryota > Metazoa > Chordata > Mammalia > Diprotodontia > Phalangeridae > Phalanger > Phalanger gymnotis. The sequence continues at coordinate 212,153,681 of CM053622.1, read as the reverse complement.
TTTTTTTCCATATAATCTCAAATGTCCGGAACCAAGAAGCGAAGGCCTCCTCACTTATTCTCCTTTATAAATATGACTTGTCTCACAGGTGGTTGGGAATTGAGGTAGTGCCCCCAACTTAAACTTGGAAATTTTGTATTTGTTCTTGCCCTGGATCCTCTCATACATGAAAATACAAAAAAAAATCACTTTTCCTATTCAATAACTGTTTTTCCTTTGAGTGCGGTGATAGCATTTGGGCCCTAACTCTTGGCTGGTATAATCATAATCAGGGAGCAGGAAGATAGCAGCTGTTGTCATTAGCCCTAAGAAGGGCAACAGTCTCTCTCCTATTCTGAGATTCAGTTCTGGATTGTCTTTTGGGACGGCCCATTATATGTCACTGGTTGAGTAGGGTCTATTGAAAGAAAAAAGAGCAAGAAAGCCATGTGGTACCTCTTTATAGTAAGGCAGTGAATCACTGGGGCATATGGCTGCCCAGGTGGTTTTCTCTGTGTATCTAAAAATATGATCCCTTATGTTGTATGTGTCCTGGTGCAATATTTTGTGCATTGGGATCTGCTGTAAGTTGCCTGAGGTCTCATGTACACAACATCCCAGCAATGACTACGTCATAAGAGCAGTGACAGCTGCATTGCTGAAAACTTTTAAGTACTCCCATATGTTATAGATTATGCCTGTGCCAGGAGCTGTGGGACCCTGACTGAGAGTGGTCACAAGATCCTAAAATTAATAGTCACAACAAACAAATACAGTATTTGTTTTGTCTTGCGTGCCTTAAAGTCAATAAATATGTCCTTTTCATGAGCTATGCTATTCCTACTGCTTGTTTCATTCTCCCCAGGGAAATGTCTCCTGTGATAACTCCAAGGTACCAATCTATAAACGAGCTATCTCTTAATTTAAAACTTGACTTAAAATGTAGTTCCTCTGAGAAATCATTTATGATTGTCTACCCTTTTCTGATTCTTCTATTCTTTTCCATAATTCAAATGGATCTATGATCACACAGATATGGATTTTCCCTCTAATTTTGCATGTCCCATCCATCTCATGGTAGCTGTCCTGTGGAACTCTACTTCATATTGTCCCAAAAGTCCACCACAGGAACTCCACCCAATGTATTCAAGGCCTTCCACATTTTCTTCTAAAATCCCTAGGAAACCAATGGGGCACAGATTATCCATCAGCTATCCCTTTCACTTGCCAAATGACTAGCCTATAAATTTCTTTAATTGCATCCTTTACTTGACTTCTCTTTTGTAATTCTTTGGTTGTTATGCATTGAGACCTATTATTTGCATTCCGGGCCTATTTCCATTGCTGTGTAGGTGACACTCATTTTCAGTTCTTCAGTGTTCATAGTATTTCATGTCTGGCAGTCATACAACAATGAATATTATTGGTAGGTTAAACATGAGACTTTGTTTCATGGAGAAGTTGGGAATCATTTAAAGTGTTCTCAACTTCCCAAAGGCAATCCAATATGCTATCAATTCGGATTCCAACTCATTGTTCATATAAAGTGCCCATACAAGACACAGATACTAACAGACGATGTCTACAAGTTTCCATCTATCTGTATATCATGGGTATTTCTTCATACAATTACCTCCCACCCCAGTTAAATAGTTAGGTTGAACTCTTTGGAGATGATATGCAAGAGCCTCAGTACCTTATCTCTATGTTTAATACCAGAAGCTAAATAAACAATCTGTACTCATCGAATCTGCATTCAGTATTGTTATCGTAAAATGTTTTCAAGTAGTATCATGTCTATAATCAAAAAATTCTGCTTCTATGCTATTTCTTCAACTGGATTTAGGCATCCCAAGGGTAGAAAACATGTAGTTGGTGCCCAACACCTACCAAAAGACAAAGTATAGTATATTACACAAAGAAGGAGCTCAGCAAATATGGTAGACTGACTGACTGGCCAATAGCCCAAGGCCTAATAAATGTGTAAGTCAAAGAAGGAGAAGGAGGAGAAGGAAAGGAAAGAAGAACAAGAACAAGAAGGAGGAGAGGAAGGGAGGAGGAAGAGGAGAAGAAGGATGAGGAGGAGGAGGAGAAGGAGAAAGAAGAAGAAAAGAGAAGAAGTTGAAGGAGGAGGAGGAGCAGGAAGAGGGATAAAATCACTTTTCCTCAAGGCAGCAACTTAAATTGGGATAATACCTTAAAAACTAACTTCAGTTCCTCAGCAACCTGGCTCCTTTATTGCCTACAGCATGCAAGTCTATGTATGTGCTCCCTCTACCCTCCAACTTTCTCCAGACTCACTCTCCTGTGGCATGCACTTCCGCTAAGGACTGCACAGCCTCCATGTGAGGCTGTTGGGGCATAATTTAAGACAGGTTGAGGGGAGGGTTTGATTTTTTTTAAAATTCCTTTTAAGTTTCCTTAGCAGGATGTGGAGAAAGGGGATTTGTTTTGGAATTTTTTTTTCCACCCAGCACCTGGTAATTTTGATGACACGCTCATTTTGCTTCAGGTTACAGCTATCTCTGTTCTTTTATAGAGCCAAATCTATGGAATGAAAGTAACTGTGCCAATCTGGAGTTTCAGCTCTGCCTGATGCCCAGGTGGTAGCATCAACTCTCAGTGCCTCAGTATCTTTCTGCCTGTTAAAAATATCATCTTAACACATGAGATTCTAATATAAACTCCATGAGTTAGTTTCCTGTTCAACAATATAACCCATTACATACTGATTTTCTGCTGTGTATTGTTGTGATAGATAACTAAGAAACCTTCTCTATCTTTCATCTAGATCCATATAAAGAACACCCTTGACCTCCTTCACCTTGTAGCATCTCTAGGCACTTTGGATTCCTATATTCTAATGTTCATTGATCAGAAGAGTTTAAAAAAAGACAGCAAAGTCCCAAAGAAGGTCTTGGATAGTTCCGACCTTCTGAATGCTTGTTGCTTATGTGGTATAATTAGAGAGCCATCACAATTTCCCATGCTATATAAGTACAGTAAACATAAAAATGATTGGAAAAATATCCTGGTGTCCCTCATTCAATGTAACCTTGTACTTATAACTTTGTAGTGTTATACAATGAATTATGTTATTTCTGCCTTCTATAAAAATGATATTTTAACCAGGTACATTAAATATTATAAAGGCAAAGAAAAAGAGATAGGAAAATAAGTTCATGAAACTGAGAATATGAAATGAGAGGACCTTGAGAGAAATACCTGCATATAGCATATGCAGGATTTGGGAACTAGCTAATGTTAAGAATATTAGAGAAAGAAAAGGGATTGCGAGGTCGGTAAAATGCTGAAGAAGAAAAAGTTAACTTAGTTATATGAGAATTAAAACTCCCAAGAGGCAAGGCACTGCATATGATAGACTGTCATATAACCTCTTAAATATAAATTTTAACTGTCTATTGGAGCATTTTATTTCTACAGGAATTAATTTCTGATTTTATGATTTCCACAAAAGTCCTACTCTGATGCCTTACTGTGGCACAGAGGTGACCTTGAGTTCTTGAAACCATGCCAAACTCAGGCATTTCTATCCAACTAGAAAAGGTGCATCTATCACTGTTTCTTAAAGATTGCTCTTTTGACATCTGTGGGATTCGTACATAGTAAGAGCTTAATAGATAACTGTTGGTTGATTGGTTTAGGAGATAAAGAAAGAATTGATCTTAAAAAGAAGGAAATTGTGTAGATGAGTTAGCAGGTTTTAGAGTCATGAATAAAGCAAACAAATGAATTAGGGACAAAGAGTTTTGGGAAAATTGTGGAGAAATTGAGGAAAATTTGAAGCACAATTTTCAGGTCCATATACTACTTCCAGCTTCTGTGGAAAAATGTTTGAGGGAAAGAATCATTAAGGAGTATGGGCTTGCAGAGAATACAAGGAGAAGCCTGAAAAAGACAGTACCTGATAAGGCTAGGAAAGTAAGAAAAAGTAAGCAAAACTAATTGGTAGAGTTTAAAAGTAAGGGCTGAAAGTTGGCAAAATGGATGCAGGGGAGGAGAGGGAGGTTATCGCTGTGGAGTTATTGAGACTAAGAGAAAGAAGTTGGGTGTGCTTGTCAGGTTATTAAGATTTGCTTAAGGTTGATATGTAAACACGCTCAGAGACTACATTAAAAACATTGGATGAAAATATCAATGAGTATGGAGAACAGGGTGAATTTCTTCAATGACATGTTGAATGTGTATTTATATATTTCTCAGATTATGATATATATATATAGATAGATATTTTTTCTAAACTTTCATTTCATTTGTCACAATATGGCATAATGTGGCCCATATGTATCTTAAAATTTTTATCCATCTATATGTAACAGACATATATGTGTATATGAGAGTGACATGTATACATACTTATATATGTATGTATATATACATACTTATATATGTATGTATATATACATATATTGATGTACATATATGTATATATATATATGTGTGTATATGTACGTATGGATTAGGGAATGACATGGTTAGACCTGTGTTTAGGGAAATCATTTTGGCAGTTATGTGGAAGATGGACTGAAGTGAGGAGACTTAAAGCAGGGAATCTAGTTGGAAGACCATTGCAATGATCATAGTGCGAGGTGATTAGGGCCTAAACTAGGGTGGTGGCTGTATAAGTGGAGGGAAAAGAACAGACAGATATGAAAGATGTAGAGATACAACCAAGTGAAATTAACAACTGGTTGAAAATGTGGATTCAGGGTAAGGGAAAGTGAGAATTCAAAGATGATGCAAAGTTTCTGGAAATCCGGGTGACTAAAGGGAAAGCAGAACCCTCTGACTCTAATAAGGAAGCTTGGAGGAGGAATGGGTTTAGAGGAAAAGTCATATTATGTTGTCTGCAGTCTAGATCACAATCCTTTGTGACTCACTCTCTCCCACTCAAAAAGATAAAGAGGGAAGTGGGAATCTTATTCACTACTCACTACCCTCTTAGATCTGTCTGCTGTGACCACTGAGGTTATTTTAAGGATAGAGAGTGGGGGAGGAATTTTTGCAATAGCATCTATGAAGCTGCTACAGGTAATGGTTAGTACAGGTCACAACTGTTAGGAGGGAACAAAGCCAAGCTCAAAAGGGGAGAGATTAAAAACTTAGCAGACGGAAGGGGAGGAATGTTGGGGGATAAGAGCTGGTATAGTTGTGTTAGAGAGAAGCCCCAAGATGGGCTATGGGAATGGGATGTGACGTGACCTCTCTTTCTACTCTCAGCTTGGTGGATTGCATACCCCTTAGAATCAGGCCACATACCCATTTGAAGACCACTATTTGAGAGAATTCCTCTTTCTTCTTTCTTAAGCCCTTTGTTTCTGTTTTATAACTAAGAAAGTAGATTAATAATAATAAACCTTCTTATCATTTCCATAATGCCTTTAGTTGCTTTACATATATTACCCCATTCTTGAGGTGTAATCCTTTAGCAGCATCACACTCAAGTCACTTATACCCACCAAAGTATTCACTCTTGTTATGTAGATTCTTTGATCACAGATTACCTAGAGATAGGAAAATTATAAGCTCAAAGTATAGTCACGAGGTACAGTTAGCAGCAAAGGTGATCAGTATTACTTTGAAATGTATACTTCTTATTCTTACTACAACTAACTCAGACCTCTAATACAACCCACATGGATGTTTGGAGTAGTAACTCAATAAGTCATGCCAGCCTCTCCTTTGGTTCCATTCCAATCTATCCTTCACACAGCTACACATTTCATTAACCTTCCCCCTAAATCTTCACTTTAACTTCCCTGTCTCTTAAGATACCACAATCCACCAACGCACTCAGGCTAGAAATGCCATGCTTGAGTCTTCTCTCTTCTTCAGTACCCCCACAATGCAAAAAGTTGTACATTCCTGACCCTTCTGCCATGCTTTCTTCTCTGTGCATATGATCATCACCTTAGTTCAGGACCTTGTTACCTCTTGCCTGAACTATTTCAATAGTGTCCTAAATGATCTCTTTTCCTCCAGTCATTTTTTGTCTCCAAACCTTCCTTCCCTCAGCTATTCATTTAATCTTTCTAATGCACCAGTCTGATCCAGATATGGTCCATACTATTCTCTCTCATAGTCTCTTGTCTCAACCGAACTCTATTTCATTCTGCCCTTTCCCTTCCCTGTGTATTTACATGGGCTCTCATCCTGCAATCCCTCCTCATCTTTGCCTATTAGAATCCTCTCGGGGAGGTGGGGGGAGGCCGAGCCAAGATGGCAGCTGGAAAGCAGGGACTAGTGTGAGCTCCCTGCCAAGTCCCTCCAAAAACCTATAAAAATGGCTTTAAACCACTTCTAGAACTGCAGAACCCACAGGGTAGCAGAGGGAAGCAGGGCTCTAGCCCAGGACAGCCTGGATAGTCTCTGGGTAAGGTCTATCCCACACAGAGCTGGGAGCAGAGGGGAGCTGAGCTGAGCAGAGCAGAGCCCAGCATGGGCGGCACGGAACAATGAGACCAGGAGCCGGGCTGAGCAAGCCCTAGCGCCCTGAATCAGTGAGCCACAGCAGTTACCAGAATTCTCAACCCACAAACACTGAAGACAACAGAGTAGGTTAGTGGGAAAAGCTACTGGGGACAGGGAGTTTGAGATTCAGCCACCTCCCCAGGGGCAGCAGAGGTGGGGCAGCTACAGAACTACAGCTGCAGTTGCTTCTGGCCCCAGGCCCACCTGGTGGGAGGAATTAAGTGGTGGA
>CM053622.1:212108896-212146481 GCA_028646595.1 Phalanger gymnotis | reverse complement strand
CCTTCCTTCCTTCCTTCCTTCCTTCCTTCCTTCCTTCCTTCCTTCCTTCCTTCCTTCCTTCCTTCCTTCCTTCCCATAAATGAACACACAGTGGGCACAATGGACTCTCATATTCTCATTACCTCTTCTTCAAGCATGTAACTACAAAGTTGTGGTCTTCTTTAGTCCACAAAAACTCACTGACCCCCTCTCATGTTTTCACCAAACTTATTCCCACTATTTGCATAGACCGTTTTCCTATCTAAAGATTTTGTAGAGATAATCAATCAATAAAAATTTATTAAGCACCTACTACCTACTACACTGTGTTAAGTGCTGGGGACACAAAAAAAAAGGCAAAAGGACAGTCCTCTACCTCAAGGAGCTTCCAATATAATGGGAGAGATATCATGTAAACGAACATATACAAAGCAAGCTATATACAAGATAAATAGGAAATAATTAACAGAGAGAATAAGAAAATAGTCAAAAGAGTTTATAGTTGCCAATGCCTTCTAAGTCATCTTTTTGTGGGAAAACTACTGGTAATGGTTTTTTTTTTCAATTCTTTTGGAGTCTTTCCCTCTTTGAGATACCTTGAACATTGATTCCTGGGAGTTTTTATAATTGTACCATTTTTAGCATAGATTTCTTCAGTATATATTTTGTTAGGTCCAACTAGTCTTCCCAAGTTTATCTTTCTATGTGTCATTGCCACTTTCAACAAGAGATATAATAAACAAATTATTTTTAACTGGAAGAAAAAAACCATAAAATTTACTTTATCATAACAACACATTTCCTTTTCCAAATTTTTCTATGTCTGCTTTCCTTCCAAAGTAGATCTTGATACTTCTCACTAGTCCCTCCTTCACATTTGCATATATCTCCAGGGTAGGATACTGTAGTATACTAGGGGAGGAAAACCCCTCTAAACTTGAGAGTTAGAGGATCTGGGTTTGAATTGTGCATCTATTACTATGTTTGTGTGATTTTGGGAAGTCTCTTCACTGTTTTTTACACCAACCTCACAGATCTCTTCTTGAAAATAAAATGAGGTAACACATGTGAAAGTATTTTATAAATTCTACATTTTAAATAGAAGATATTTTCCCCCCTTCCTACTAAAGTCACTCAAATGTTAATTGTATTGATTCTAGAGACAGCTGCTCTGGTGAAATTTTTATGAAATTGAAATATTTGCTCCTTTTTGCTCTTGCCAGAGTAGGCATCCCCCTTATGCTATGACTGTGCTCAGCTTACATATCACAGAATCATGGGTTCTTAGTGAAGGAAAGATCACCTACTCTAGGTCATGCTTGATTGGGAATCAGTTATTTCAGTCACATCTGACACTTTATGACCACATTGGGAGCTTTCTTGGCAAAGACACTTGAGTGGTTCACCATTTCCTTCTCCATCTCATTTTATAGATGAAGAAACTGAGGAAGACAGGGTTAAGTAACTTATTCAGGCTTCCCACAGTTAGTAAATGTCTAAGGCCAGATTTGAACTGCAAAAAGATGAGTCTTCTAGACTATAGGCTTGGCACTCTCTCCACTGTGCCATCTAGCTGCCCTGTTTATATGTACTTGTTTGCAAATTTTCTCCCTTATTAAACTGTGAACTCATAGAAAGCAGGGACTGTCTGACATTTTTTGTATCCTCAGTACTTAGCATGGTAACAGACACATGGTGCACACTCAATAAATGCTTATTGATTGGCTGACTTCCTCTGCATTTTTTCCTAGTGGTCTCATTTCTGATATCTGTAGCCTGGCCAAGGCCAAATGCAGCAAGACTATGACCTTGATTTCTATTTTCTCACCTTAGAATTCTACTTGCCTTCCAATGAACATGACTGACTTCATGAGGGGGTCCTAAAGTCAAAGGATTTTGATCTGGAGGGGTACAAATCATCCAGTAAAACCCCTTCACTTATAGATGAGGGATGTCCAGAGAACATGATTTGTCTAAAGTGACGGTTTTTCATTGTACTACAAATATTAAGGTAACACCTATCTGTAATGGTAATGTAAATTTGAAGATCTTTCCCACCCATTAATAAGCCCATGTGACCTGCTTATGTCACAGGAAGTCTAAGTCACATGTGGTGGAAGGAGGTTGCTGAATGAGAGGAACAGGAAAGAGTGGAGTAGGAAATGCTCAAAATGAGTTAGAACTGTAGTAGAAGGACACAGGCAAGGAGTGAGCTAGGATTTGTGAGTATTTGTGGGAAGGCCCCAGAAGGGGAGCAGGCTAATGGGATGGTGAGGCTCTGTGCTGTGATATTGTGTCTTAAGTTCCTTGCTGCTATGATGAAGTGGGCTTACTGGTTTTGGGATTTGGTTGCTGCTTGGATGGGTTGGACTTCCTGGTTTAGGGATTTGGTTCTTTGGTGTCTGAATAAATGTTTTGCTTCTTCTGCCTTCTGTATGGAGAGTTTCTTATATTTTACGATATAGAGCTACACAGGCATATTCACAATTATCACTGATGTTGTAACTATTGCCTTGCTGATGATACACTATCATATATAAAGCATTAGGCCAGATGCTGTGATGAAAAAGACATACCATCTAGTCAGGGAATTACTGGATATTAGATTGTAAATAATATGCAATAAAAGTATGTTGTGAAAAGAGCACTAGACTTGGGGTTAGGAGACCCAGGTTGAAGTCCAGTATGGCTCTTATTAGCTTCTGATTTAAGATAAGTCACTTGACTCCTCGAGTCTTCAATTTTCTCCTCTGTAAGATGGGAGTTAAATGCTTATACTAGCTACCCACAAGGTTCTGAAAGAAAATCACTTTGTAAATCTTTAAGTGCTATGTAAATATGAATGATTTGAATATAATGATATACTCATATAAATATGAATGATATAGGTATACTATGTCTCAAACTTTTACATGGCTTTGAATAGAAATCCATAGTTTTTCTAATAAAAAAAAAGTTTTTTATTGCCTCATGCCTATAGAATTCCCTTAGGATTCCTTCCTTTATCTTATTCTATCATTTTTCTAAGATTCAGCAAAGAGTTGGCTGTTATTTGCCACACTGACACTCTTTGTACCTCATCACTTCAGTCCCATCTAAATAGACTCTTCCAATTTTTCCTTGGTTTTCTACTATTCGTTTTCTATTTTCTTCATATTTTCTATCAACGTTTTTCATTAATTTGTTCTACTGAAAAGGAAACCTCTGTCATTCTTTCTTAATTCTCCGTGTACTTCTGCTAAATTTGCTAGCTACTGAAAAAAGTCTTTTCACTACTATCTCTTTTTTCAAATATTAGATCCCACAGTCCTCACTTTTTCTTATATATTTTCACACAGCTTTATTGGCCCAATGCCCATCCTGTCTTCCCCTGCTTCCACTCACTTGTGCCTGCCATTCTTCTTGGCCAGAATGGATTCCTTTCCTATCTTCACATGTTAAAATACTTCCCTTCAAGGCCCAGTTCAATGGCTGTTTTCTCCCTGTTATCTTCCTGCCCAGAAAGAGTTTATCCCTCTCTCTCTGAGTGTTAAATTTTCTGTTTGACCTCCACTATTCATACATCACATTCTAACCTTGTAGTATAAACATTTGTGTTTGTTTTTCTTCCTCCTCACAGAGTCCCTGCCTCCTCCTGACCCCTGAAAAGGTCCTTGGAAAAAGGGACTTTGAAATTTGACACCTTTGGATTCCCATCATTTACCACTGTGCATTATGCCTACTAGGTACATAATGCACATTTTAATTTCTTTTTTAAAACAATACATTATTATTTATGTTCAACTTTCTTTTATTTTTACATTTTGAGTTCCAAATTCTCTCCATCCCATACCTTTCCCCACCTACTGAGAAGGCAAGTAATACGATATCAAAAATATATGTGAAATCATACAAAACATATTTCCATATTAGCCATATTTTTAAAAAGCAAGAAAAATAAGGCAAGAAAATTATACTTCAATTTTCACTGAGTTCATTAGTTCTCTGTCTGTATGTGTGTTGATGGGGAAAAGAAACCCAGGGATGCAGGGATCCCAAACCAAAGTTCCCAGGGTGAGGCTGCCTGGAATGAATTCACAGACCCATGCCTTCTTTAAGTCAAGGAGGCAAATACTTTACAGTGGGCGAGGGTTCTTAGGGAACCTGCAACCATAAAGAGGGACAGGGGTAATTTTTATAGAAGCTTTTAGGGGATTAAAGGGGAGGGGGACCTGTCAGTTAGGTGTTTTGGGATGGGATTAGGGAGTGGTTAAGGTGTGGTTAAGGAGTGGTTTGGTTCTTAAAGGAACATGCACATTTAGTATCTACTGTGCAGGTGTATTATCCAGAGTTCTCTAGGAAATAGCCTACAGACGGGTTACTAGGGGTTTTTACTGTGAAACATTACTGAGTTCACTATCAGTCAGGGCTAAGGGGGAATCTATATAGTTTCTCATCTAGTGTCTTGTTAGACAAAATACTATGTCTGGGATACATGTTAGAAAGGTCAGTAAATAGTAAATATGGTTATGACTCAGTGTACTAAGGAAAAAGCAGAGATAAGTTGGGGTATGCTGCCCTTTAGCTAGAGAGAGACTGCCTGAGAGAGAATATGTTTTGAGAACTGGATGTGTTTTGGAATTGGGATTCTGGCACAGGCACCCAGCAGAGGCTGTTAGAATTAGGGTCCAAGCACAAGCACCCCATCAGGTGGATAGCATTTTTTTCATCATGAGTTAGTTGGAATTGTCTTGAATCATTGTATTGATCAGAGTAGCCAAGTCTTTCACAACTCATCATCATTACAAAATTGCTGTTACTGTGTACAGTGTTCTCCCAGTTCTTCTCACTTCACTTTGCACCAGTTCATAAAGTTTTTGACTTCTTTATTTTCCTGAAACCACCCATTCCTTGTCATCTCTTATAGCACAATACTATGCCATCACAATGATATGCCACAATTTGTTCAGCCATTCCCCAATTGATCAACATTCCCTCAATTCCAAATCTTTGCTACCACAAAAAAAACTGCTATAAACATTTTTGTGTAGGTCATTTTTCTTTTCCTTTAATCTCTTTGGGTTACATACCTATTAGTATTGCTGAGTCAAAGTTTTATAGCCCTTTGGGTGTAGTTCCAAATTGTTTTCCTGAATGGTTGGGCCAGTTCACTATTCCACTAGCACTTTATTAGTATACCTATTTTTCCCTTATCCCCTCCAGCATTTGCCATTTCAGATAGGTGAGGTGGTACCTCAGAGTAGCTTTAATTTGTGTTTCTCTAATCAATAGGGATTTAGAGCATTTTTTTCATGTGATTATAAATAGCTTTGATTTCTTCTTCTGAAAACTTCCTGTTCATATCTTTTGACCATTTATCAATTGGGGAATGGCTCTTATTTTTATAAATTTCCCTCTTTTCTATACTCAGCACATATATATGAAAAATGAGGTGTTCATTAGAGAAAATTGCTGTAAAATTTTTGATATTATTTCATTCTCTATGGTACCTTTCAACAAAATGTAGTTTCCCTGATCATCTCTTTTAATTAGGTCTATTTTTGCTTTTGCTTTGTCTGATTATTATTGATGTATCTGATCAGTATCTGATATACTGATGATTATTACCACAGACTTTTTTTTTACTTCTTTTGAAACATATTAGATTGTGGTACAGCACTCTCTGTGTGCATATCTGTTTCAAGTGTGTCTCTTGTAAACAAAATATTGTTGGATTCTGATTTCTAATTCATTCTAGTATCTGCTTCCATTTAATGGGTGAGTTCATCCCATTCACACTCACAGTTATGATTACTGTGTATTTTATCTTGTTATCCTCTCTCTGTGTCACTTTCTGTTTCTGTCTCTATGTGTGTGTATGTTTCTCTGTCTCTCTATTCTCTCCCTCCTCAAAAATCTATGTATATTTTGCTTCTAACCACTGACTCCCTTAATCTGACTGCTGTTTTGTCATTACCCCCCTTTCTCTTATCTTCTTCCCCTTCTATTTACCTATTGGGTAAATTACATTTCTATACACAGTTGAGTGCACGTGTGTATGTACATTCTTCCATCTTTTAAAAATAGCATTTTATTTTTCCTCTATAGTTACATGTCAAGAAGATTTTTAGTAATCATTTTTACAGTATTTTGAGTTCCAAATTTTTCTCCCTCCCTTTCTTCCCTCTCCTGAAAATAGTGGGCAGTTTGATATAGTTTGTACATATGCATGAAGGTCCTTTTCCCTTTTTTATAATCTCTTTAGGATACAGACCTCATAATAGTATTGCAGGATCAAAGAGTATGCAGAGTTAGGTTGCCCTTTGGGCTTAGTTCAAGATCACTCTCCAGAATGGTTCAATCAGTTCACAACTCCACTAACAGTGCATTAATGTCCCAATTTTCCCACATCTTCTCCATCATTTATCATTTTCCTTTATTCTCGCATCTTTGATCCAATTCCTATGAGAGTGAAGTCCAAGCATTGCCTCCCAACCCCCATTCTATTGCATGTTTTTTTTTTCAAATTGAATTACTTCTTCTGGGATTAACCATCCATATATGGGTGAATTTATTAACTTTATCATCTTCCATATTTCTTAACAGCAGTTTCTTGAGATACTCACCTTTCAACTTCTTTCCATATCCTTCATGACAGAATTCAGACAAAGCTATCTCTTATAAGGCAAATCTACCTTAATTCCCTTTATCAGCAAGAACTATCATTTCTGTGCTACTTTCTTAGGACAATCACTTTGTTTTATGGTGTTCTAGAACCTCTGTTCCTTCACCTTTTCCCTTCCCCCATTAGAAAACCATCTTCTTTATTTGTCCCCTTACTTCTGAATCTTTATTTAAAATTTTTTCCTATTTTTTCAAATATAGCACCAAATTGCTTCCCTATACAGAGATAGGAAATGGAATGTTATGAATGAAGAGCAACAGCAAGAAACACAGCTTGCCAGGGCTGGAAGGTTCATGAATGGAGGAAATGTATGACAAAGCTGGAAAGACTGTTCAGAGCCAAGTTATGAAGGGCTTGTTAAAGAGATGAGATACTATTTTATTCTAATGTAATAGAGAGCCACAGGAGTTTCATGCAATCACATATTCCATGCTAGAAAGGACATCAGAGGCTATCTAGTACAACTCTACCTTTTCATAGATGAGGAAATCTAGACACAAGAAAGTTAAGTTAACTTGTCCAAGGTCACATAGCTAGTAGAACCAGAGACAGAATTTGAGCCAAGGTGATCTAACCCCAAGGTTTCCTCTTACCAAAAGTAGTAACATGTTCAGTGATATTAGTTGCCCAGCTGTGTTGAGAGAGTTTGGATTAGAGAGGGAATAGACTTGATTCAGGAAGTCAATTAGAAACTATTGCCTTGGTCCAGGAGAAAGGGGATAAGGGCCTTAAGTGGGGGTGGGACAGGAAGAGAACTGTGACTAGAGAGAGAAAAAAAGGACAGATGCAAGAGATGTTGTTGAAGTATTATAGACAAGACTTGTTGGCTATTATATGGAGCAAGAATGACAGAAGAGTCAAGGATGACTCTGACCGTGAACCTAGGGTGACTGAAATGTTGGTGACGTTCGTAACAGAAAATGGAGAAGTTCAGAAGAGAGATTGATTTTGGAGCAGATACGTTAAATTCTATTTTAGACATAATGAGTTTGAGATGTCTATGGAGCATCCAGTTTGAACTGTCGAATAGACAGTTGACGATATGGAACCAGAAGTCAGTAGAGTGATAGGGCTGGATATAAAGATCTGGGAGACATCTGCATAGAGAAGATAATTGAATCCATGAGAGATGATGAGGAAGAGTAGAGAAAAGAGAAGAGTACAGTTAAGAAGCAGGATATTGGTGATGGTCCAGTAAAGAAATGCCCAGGAGGAAAACTAAGAGAGAGAACAGTGTTATGAAAACCCAGAGAGAACCCATGTAGGAGGGAAGGGTAGTCATCAATACCAAACATTGAATAGATCAAGATGGAAGAAGACTAAGAAAAGGCTTAGATTTGGCAATTAATATGGTGCTAGTAGCTTTGGAGAGAGTAGCTTCAGTTGAGGGGAAGCCAGGCTGCAAGATATACATTCTTGTTAAGACAACCCCATTTGGAGAACATTTAATTAAAGGGACAGAATACCCCAGCTATGCCATTAATAGCTAGCTTGGTGATAGAAATGAAGTCTTCAAGCCTCAGATTCCTCATTTGCAAATGATATTTAGTAAATTATTTTTAAAATAAATATTTTATTTATGCCCTTTATTTTTTATATCTCCTATGTTTCTTGCCATTCTTCTCCTTATCCCAGAGAGCCATTTCTTATAGCAAAGAATAAAAAGTAGGGGGAAGGGGGAAACAGTTTGGAAAAAAGGCTAACTATCATATGAAAAAGTATGACATAATACCATATTTCACCACATAATCACTGCCACTGCATAATCATCATACCCTGTTTTTTTTTTACCTTCCATCACATAATCATCGCATGGTATAATTCTGTTCATCACACTGCTTAAAAGGTAAACAGAGAAGCAATGTATTCACCGGTGGCATATGGATACACATTTATCTTGCTCACATTGTGAGCTGCAAGCCTAGAATTCTCAGCGCATATGCATTGTCAGTATTCAATTTCAATGTATATTCACAAGTATTCTGTGTACCCTAATCTTGTGCACAAAACAGTCTGGTAATAAATGATTTTTAAGTAATACCAGCACATTTTTTAAAGCTTCAAATAATGGTCACACCCTACTTTTTCACTCAAAAAAATTGGCACAAAATCTGTGATGATGATGCAGTGAAATACAATATGCATTTTCAACATTGATGGCCTCTATAATAAAGACAGGGAGGTTCCTTCTCCTAACTTCTCTGAGTACTGTCATGATAGGTTGATTTTATTTCAGTTTAAATTGTTTTATTTTTCTTTCCACTCATGTTATTGTATTCATTGTGTATTTTTAAAAAATCTAGTTCTCCTTACTTCACTTTGCATCCATTCATATATCTTCAACATATAATATTCTATTACATTCCTAATAACAGCTTATGTTTATATAGTACTTTAAGGGATAAGTTCCATATTTTATGTCACTTAATCCTCACAACCTACGAAGTAGGTGCTGTTACTATCCCTTACCATATGTCCCCACATAATAATTGTATAATCGTTGCACCCTGGTTTTTTTTCAGTCCAAAAATTGATTTGCAACTCTTCATCCTGTAATCATTGCATGGTATAATTTTGTTCATCATTCCAATTTAAAGGGAAACAGAGCAGCAATGTATTCACCAGTGACATATGGATACACATTTATCTCTCATGCATTGTGAGCTGCGAGTCTAGAATTCTCAGCCCACGAACATTGTCAGTATATTTCCAAAAGCCAACTTGGATGGTTTCTTTAGAGTACTGCAGTATTAATGGTATTGTCACTCAACCCAAATGAAGAGTCATGATTTTTAAGCAATACTGTCACTTCTTAAAAGCTTTACATAATGGTCGCACCCCATTAGGTGGTGAAATACAGTATTTAACAGATGAGGAAACAAAGGCTGAGAGAAGTTAAAGTGATATATCCAGGTTTATATAACTAATAAGTGTCTGAGGCAATATTTAAACTGGGGTCTTCCAGCCTCCAAGTCTGGCATTCTATCCATTAAGCTACTTAGCTGCACCATGTTCCCCAATCAATGCCCTTGTTTCCAGTTCTTTGCTACTGTAGAGAATGTTTCTATAAAATTTGGGCTGTTTATGGAGTCTTTTTTATCATTGACTTCAGGAGATATGCCTAATAATCAGATCTTTGGGTCAAAAAGAATTGATTTTTTTTGTCATTTTCTTAGCACAATTACAAATTGCTTTCCATAATGATCGATCCAATTCACAGCTCTAACAGTGCATTAGTGCCATGGACACTCCCACATTGACTATAAGCTACTTTTGTCATCTTTTACTATTTGTTAGTTGTCAAGTGAAAACAGACTTGTTTTGATTTTCATTTTTTTATTATTGGTGATTTGGAGTATTCTTTCATATGTTTGCTAAATAGTTAACTACTTATATATTGCAGATCCCCCAATTTCCTAATTTCCTCCTTTGCAAAATACGGAAGTTAGACTAAACTATTTCAAATGGCCTTTTACGCTCTAACATTTTGTGATTTCAGGACCCTTTCAGTTAAATTTAGTTCAATTCAACTCTCTTCACAGACATTCATAAAACACTGCAGTCTGTATTTCAGATAGAAGCAAAAAAACATTGTGCATTAGATAATGAAATAAGAATGACTGTGACCAGTTCATAGTGACAGTGAGTGACTCTCTCCTGCATGCATGAGAATGAAGCTGTAAGAGATATCATTGCAGCAGGCTGCCCCTTCAGGATCACTTACAGGTCAGTCTAATTTCACATTGAC
Source organism: Phalanger gymnotis (assembly GCA_028646595.1). NCBI lineage: Eukaryota > Metazoa > Chordata > Mammalia > Diprotodontia > Phalangeridae > Phalanger > Phalanger gymnotis. Next base: position 212,136,090 of record CM053622.1, on the reverse strand, counting down.
AAACACATCTATTTGAACTTATCTACTCCGGGAGATGGGACACTCATTCCATTTGGAATTTTTAAATGTTGGGGTACGGTGGAGGATAGATTTTGCCCCATAATGGACAATCTGTCTCCTATATATAAGGTATTTGCTCTCTTGATAGAGTTGGTGATGAGCGATATTGAACTAAATACGTTCTGGGTTTCAATACCAAGTATGAGCCTCTCTTCCACACTGCATACTTGAAGTGCTCCTGTCATTATTTGGGCCTGCCCTTGATTCAGTAATACACTCAGCGAGGCAATATAGTGGCATCAGGGATTCACGCTGTGCTCAGAACTGACAAGGGTTCACTGAGGGATGGCAGGCACCTTCCCAAACACATGGAGGGATGCCTCCATCTGTAGATGAACCAGACATCTTTGACCTCTGACTCCATAATACATCTTGTTCACCATCCAAGAAAACAATTCTTTTCTATTTTTATCTTAATTGTTCCTCTTCAGTGTGGGCTGCAGATGGAAATCCAGTCAGAAAAATACAAATCTGAGAGAAAGAAAGAAATATTTTCACACTTTTTCTCCCCTACAATATACTTTTGAATTGAACAGGACTGGAAGTATTTGTCAAAAGTAATCAGGCTCTTGGGAAAGAGAGATAGAGCCTGCTTTCACAATCCTTGTACATAGGGCCAGAGGGCCAGATACATACCCTTTGTCTTTTGCCTCCCTGCTGTATGTTTGTACACCTTGGCTGATATTCACAATGTATCACTTCTTTTTTGTTTACCTCGAAAGAGAGCTCTCATAAATGCCAGCAGTTTGTATTAGTCACTTTTTCTTCAGTCTACCAGGACCATCAAGGAAGAGATTTGTTTGTTTTTGCTTCAGTGAGGCAAATGCTTCTTTACTTCTTATCCTCATCTAAGCATCATACTTGAATGCCTTGAATCCATAATAATGAGGCTACACCTTAAAAGGGTGCCTTGATGAGGAGGTATTTTCCTTTTAATGTTATAGGAGGAAAAGTTTGCATTCCTTATTCCAGAATCACCAGACACCCTTACCCTTAAGGTAATTGCGACTCCCACTTCTATCTCCCTGTTATCTGTCAATCAACCATCAATCATTTATCAAGCACTTATCATGTGCCAGACAGTGTACATATCACACTTTTAAAATAACAGTATCTTGCTTCCTACTCATCTCTCAGGTTACCTAGGAAGTGTCCATCTCACCTAGGCTGGAAGAGCAGGGATCACTCTCAGGCTGAAACCACTACTTATTGGCAGAGAGGCTCCATTTCCAAACTGAGAAGATTCGCTCCTTCTTAGGCAACCTTGACTGCTCTCCCCTCAAAATCCCATCCCAGAGGCTCATCATATTGATGCTAAATTTAGTACAGACACCCTATTGGAATTACATGCTGCAGCTCAGAACTCCTGAATTTGAGAGATCTCTCAGTTCCAGTCCCTCCAATAGCTAGGCTATAGGCTCGTGCCACCAGACCCAGGCTCTTTTCCAAATCACACTTGGATCAGGATGCCCACAATACATCCTGACAAATTCTGAAGTTATATGAGTACATGAGTTGCTTCACCAACTAGCTCCTCGGGTAGATTGCACATTCATTGAAGGTCAGGGACAGTTGTCTCTTCTTCTTCTCCTTCTCCTCCTTCTCCTTCTTCTTCTTCTTCTTCTTCTTCTTCTTCTTCGTCTTCTTCTTCTTCTTCTTCCATGACTAAACCATGTCCTCTTACATAAATAAGTGCTCCCTGTGGCAAGAGGTTGATCCGTTCAAAAGTGTTCATTACATACCACACCAGTTAGATGGTGTCCCTTTGTTCTTTATCCCATTTGCTTAGATCCTACTAAGTATGATTTTCCTCTTGAATTATTTCCCATGTCCACCTGCTCATCCGACATTTCTCCTGACTGTTTCAGAGACTCTGGGTCCACTGTGTCCCTTCTTGAATAAGCTGTTGATACATTTCCAAGTATAATTTCCCCAACTAGACTGCTCATGGCCTTAGCCCTGAACATCACAGTCTTGTCAGCAGTTTGGGGCAGAACATGGCTTTTGTTTTAATCCTTCTCCTAGCAACACTAGATCAATCAGTGTTGACAAAATTAGGGCTTCTTAAATCTTTTTCTACCCATGACACCTTCAGTGCTTCTTAAACTGTGGGTTGTGACCCACAGTTTAAGAAGCACTGAAAATGACTTAAATGATATTAATTGAGCTACCATTCACAGAGAACACCTATAAAATAGAGCCCAAAGAAATTTTGATTTTGGCATAGGCCTTTGTGTTGAACAATGTTTCATAAAGTTCCAAGAATCTAATTCAAGAACCATCACTGGGCATGCAAGTACAAAAAAATGAAACAAGCTCTACTCATATACTAACATTAGGTTGTAAATAAGCTTACATTCCAATAGAGGAGACAACATAAAATGCATACAGCATAAATAAAAAAAGTATTAAATATATCTTATGATGTAGTTAAATACAAGATAGTTTGGGAGCAGGGTGTTTGCAGTTGGGGGGATTAAAAAAAGACTTCATGCAAAAGATGGTGTCTGAGCTGCATCTTAAAGCAATAGAGGATAAGGAAAGGATGAATTCCGGGCATTGGGGATGGTCAATGAGAAAAGGCTAGTTCGCCTAGATCATAGAGTCCAGGAGAAGAAATAATGTCAAATGAGTTTGAAAAGATAAATTTGGACCAGTTTGTATAGGTTTTAAAAAGCTAAACAAAGAGCTTTATCTTTTATTCGAGAGGAAGTGGAAAGTTGCTGGAAGTGGTTGAGTAGGGGAGTCACATGGTCAGATATGCATTTAAAGAAAATTAGTTTGGCAGCAATTTCTAAGGATGGACTGGAGTAGGGGAGAGACTTGAGTCAGAGACATCAAATAGAAACCTGTTACAATAAGGTAAAGACCCTGTTGTAACCTTCAATAAATGTATAATCTACTTGAGGGAGTAATTGGTGAAGCAACTCACATAACTTCAGAATTTGTCAGGATGTAGTATGGGCATCCTGATCCAAAAGGTCATGAACTGGGGCAACACCTATGTGAATGAAGGGATCAAATGCAAGGGATATTGTATAGCCAGAAATGGTAGGACTTGGTAAAAGAGAGGACTCTGGGATAATGCCAAGATTATAAACCTGAGATAATAGAAAGATGGTGGTGCCTTTCACAAAAACAGGGGAACTTGGAAGAGAGAACGATTTAAAGGAGTGACAATTGACTCAGTTTTATATTTTTAAAATTTAGAATGACTCTGAGACATGCAATTTGAAGAGTCTAATGGGCAATTGGCCCTGCTCAATTGAAGTGCAGGGGAGAAACTTGAGTTTAATATCTCATTTTCATAGTTGTTTCTCTCCATTATCAATGTCTATTTACTTCAACCTAAGCTCTCTTTGTATTGTATCAAATCTTTCTACTATCCTGGAAATCCTCCTACGGATACTCCCAGATTTTTCAAGTTATTCTTAAAATAGGATACAAAGAACCCAACTTAAAAGCCTACATGTTACCATGACAGAGTGAAGCAAGATTGTTACTTTCCCGTTCTAGGTCCAATGTCCTTGTTAATGTAACCTAGTATCCTGTTAGCTTTTCTGGTTGGCCTGCTATATTGTGGATGCATATTGAATTTAGAGTCTACCAAATTCTTCAGTCTCTTTCACACAAACTGATATACGTATATGTATATATGTGTGTGTAGAAGTGTATATATAGATGATATACATGTGTATATGCATATGCATACATTTACGATATATTTGTGTACATACATTTATATATATGCACATGTGAATATACGTATGTGTATATATGTAGATCAATATATAGATATGTCTATATCTCCATAGATAGCTAGAAAAAATATATACGTATGTATATGTATGTGTGTATATATATATATGTGTATATGTATATATAGATAGATAGATATACAGAGAGAGAGAGAGAGAGAAAATTTTTACCCTTTACCATTTCCTGTGTGGGGCATTACATTTCTTCAATTCAATTTCATTTTGTTAAATGTTAGTCTGGCCAAATCATTTGGATTTTTATTCTAACAAGAGGTTTTTTGGAAATTTGGTAAGCATGCCATCCATACCCTTATCCAACTCCTTGATAAAAATCTTAAAGAGAACAAACTCAGGGACAGAGAGAGCCCCGCATTACTCCACTGGAGATCTCCCCCTTCACCCCCGATTGACAGAGATCTCAATCACTGCTCTTTGTGCCCAGGAATTCAAATGGTATCGAATCCAAACCATCGTATTATGGTTTTATTATAACATACATATCAACGTAATTTCTAATTATCTGTAAGTTGAGACTACTAATTGGTATGTTGAAATCTGGGTATTTTACGCCTATGGCATGATTGTAATTTGCCATTCAAGTTACCCTATTAAAAAAGGAAACATGTTAAAATAACATGATCCGTTGGGCAAACGATATAGTATCTCAGTGATCATCCATTCTCTAAATGCTTATGCACCAGCCTTTTAGTAGTATATTCTAAAATTTCACAAAGAAATCAAAATTAAATTCTCTGGCCTTTAGTTTGAATATTTTGCCTTTTTTATGTTTTTTAAACCAGAGGTAAAATTTTATAGTAGATAGAGAGCTGGCCTTGGAGCAAGGAAGATCTGGGTTTCAGCCCTGTCTCTGAACTAGCACTGGCACCTTGGGCAAGTCATTTAATCTTTCATTTTAGGAAACTATCTAAGAATCTAAATTGTGGAGAAGGTGTTTACCTGCACTGGGGGAAGGAGTTTCTTCCTCTCAGAGTTCCTTGTGTCAGTGAAATAACAGGAAAAATTCCTTACCCTTTATGGAAATTGGGACAATGGTTTCCTGTCTTGGTTCTGTGATATTTCACTTGTTTAATATAATTTTTTAAAGAGCAATGACACCAGTTCAATAATAACCAGTTCTCAGTATCCTGTGATATCATTTGTTTGCTGGTTCCCTTGACTTATTTGATTTAGCTGAATGTTTGTGCTTCTTCCTTCAAATTCCCTCTTTGTCATTTTTCATGTCCTTCCCAATCTGTTTCATTAGGTAGGAAAAAAAAACAGGAAAAAAGAAAAAAAATTGTGTAATTTTGTTCTGTTCATTATTCATTATCATAAATCAGTCCATCCCAAAGGATATTACTATATCTTCTTTCATATTCATTTTGTTCCTAGCATAGGGAAAACAACAACAAACAAACTTTTAAAAATTGTTCTTACCATTCATCCCTAACTTCAGCTTATCATGTGCTGTTGGCTCTACTCTCATAATGACATGCCACTCTTGTGTATTCATGCTCAATTGTATATCTTTTCTTCCTTGTTCCTTATATTAGTGTTTATTTTAAGCTAAGTAGGTTGATGAGTTTCCCATATTTTGACAATTGCCTCTTTACATAGCTTATACTTTTCTTCTTCAGTAGAATTATTTGTGTTGTTAGAATTTCCTTAGTGAAATCTTTCATTGACTCTTTGGTGAACTTCCTATATGGCCACTTACTTCTTGGGATTCTACTTACTTTTATTCTGTAAAATCATTTCTCCTAAAATATATGCTACAAGTCAGACTATGTCTGTTTTGCTTCCTAGTTATCAGATACTAAGTTGGAATGATCACTTCTGAACATTTCTACCTCAGCAACCAGTTTTTATTTCTTGGATAGAATCAAAACCAACTAAGTATCTTCATTGTTGTTTCCGCTATCTTTTGAAGAATGAAATTGTCATTAAAGAAATTCAAGAATTTATTGACTATTCTTTAGCTGAGAGACAGAAAGAGCTCCAGCAGATATCTGGATAGTTGATGTCCCCCAGTACTACTATGTCTTTCCTTTGTGCTATATTTATAATTTATTTCCTTAAATCATCATTCATTTCCTCCTTCTAGTTTGTGACCTGTAGCATATTCCTACTGCAATGTTATTCTCATTTTCCCTTCCATTTATCTCTATTTAAATATCCACTATCCTTTCCCCCTCTAATTCCTGGATGTACTCATATAAGTGTATGTGTGTGTGTGTGTGTGTGTGTATATACACAGGTTTTTTATCTCATATTTTGTTTTAAAATTAAGTATTTCCTTCCATGATCTAGCCTAGTTTGTCTAGATCATAGAGTGCAGCAGAGGAAACGATATCAAATGAGTTTGGAAAGATAAATTGGGAAATGTTTGTGTCCAATCTCTGCAAGAGTTACCAATCCCTATAAGGTTAAATGTATCTCTGAACAAGTATCTCTAATTCACTTTGTCTACTACCCATACTTTGGGCATTTGTGCATAGTTATTTGATCTCATAGGTTTTATTAATGGTTCTCTTCTTGAATAATTTATCATGTGAATAATTAGTTGTATATGTTGATGTTCTCTCATGTCATATTTATTGCTACGCTTTAGAATCTGACTTGAAAGATATTTGTTTGTGGAAAAAACTGTAAACTGAGAGGGTACCCATTAATTGGGAAAGGCTGAATAAGTTATGATATATTAATGTAATGGAATATTAATGAGATATGAGAAATAATAAAGGGGAAGTTTTCAGAGAAACCTAGAAAGTGTTGAATAAACTGGTGCAAAGTCAACTGAATAGAACTAGAAGAATGAGTTATACAATAACAACAATATTGTAAAGAGACTTTTTTGGTAAGACTTCTTATCAATGTAATGACTAACCAGGATTCTGTAAGACTCCTGGTCAAACATAAGCCTCACACATGGTAGGGGCTTAATAAATGCTTGTTGATTGATTAAGTGCCCATCTTATTTTATTCTAGGACAAAATTTCTGGAGGAATGGGCATAGCAGTAACCTCTCTGTCACATCCTGACAGAGAGGTGATGGACTCTAAGAGCTGGATGAACATGTAGTTTGAATAAGGACAATGTGCAATTTGTTTTGCTTGACTACACATGTATGCTACAAGGGCTTTGTTTATTTTTTTTTCTTTTTCAATTGCAGGGAGTGAAGAGAGGAGAGAGTGGGAGAGAAGACAGATTTTCATTCATTTAAAAATGAAGTTTAATATAAAAAAATTTAAAATGTTTGTATGTGGTTAGTTTTCTTTCTCTCAATTTTAAATTTAAAGTACTCATCAGATTTGAAAGACTTGAAGCAAATATATGTATACATACACATACATATGTATACAGACACACACACACACACATATACCATCAAGTAACTATTTAAAAACAAAAAAACCTCACCATTCAACATTTTTCACATTTTCCAAAAATCTAAATCCCACTGGAGCATGTAACTTGCAGTCAAGAGATATGGATCCAAAGTCTGCCTCAGATACTTATTAACTGTGTAATCACAGTCAAATGACTTAATTTCTCAGAGCCTCCATTTCTCTTCTGTAAAATGGAAATATTGATACCTCTGTTTCCTACCTCACAAGGTAGAGATGGAGAAAATAATTTGCAAACTTTAAGGCTTAATATAAATGTGAGTTATTACTATCACTATTATTATCAGATACCATCTTTTTAACCGGCTGTTCACTTTTTCCAATTTGTGAGATAATCACAGAAAGCTTGTATGTTTGGGATGGTGGGAAGATACAAATTAAGAGTTCTTAATATCTTGCCTTCTACTCCCTAGTGAAATAGCCAACTCTATAATTTATATAAAGACCTCATTTTTGTAAAGATATGTGGCATGACCTATTCCAGAATGCAGAAACTAGGTTGAGGAATATTTTAGCTTTAGAAAGTTATTCAGTTTAAATACAAAACAGTATTTACAACCTTGCTTCAAGAAAGTCCAAATAAACTGGATTTAAGGAGGAACTAGGTTTGTATTCTAATGCCTACGTCTTAAAAAAAACCATTCCAGACCTGAACAAACAATTTTTAAAGTTCCTTGTTGACTTGGTCCATATGATTATATGGCACCTGAAGTAAAGAGAGATTGATAAAATAGTGATACACTTGGACTTTGGGAACCTAGGTTTGAATTGCTGCTATGTGACACTCTAACTATGTAGCCTTGAGGAAAACATTTAATTTCCCAAGCCTCAGTTTCCTTATCTGTAAAAGGAAGGAGTCTGACTAATTGGCTTCTTAGGTCTCTGTTAGTTCTAAATCTATAATCCTATGATCTTTTCTGCATGGTCATATTAATGCTATTTTCCTCACTGGGTTGTTGTGTGAAAAATATTTTGTGAATTTTTTGGCACAGTCTAAATATGAGTCCTAATTTAGCCATACTTCTTTAATGAGGTAGAAGGATTTGAAATCATTGTTGTCCTCTTAACATGGGTCCAACAGACTAGGCAGAAATCAGAAATTTTATAATCCACTTAATGGCACTAGAGAAGCAACCTTTGCCCTGCATTACTGCCTTACTGGCAAAAGTCACTATAATCCTTACATCAACTAGTCCTCAGAGCCAACACAAATGCATATTTAATGCTAAGATTGTTCAGATATTAGCTATTCAGCTCCTATGGGATTTTGGTGAGCCCTCCCAAGGAAATTAAAATTAAGAAAATATTGCATTTTATATTTAAAGATTTAATCTTGAGATTAAATGTTTAAATAAAATTTCAAATTATATTAATTTAAAGATGTTAAATATTTAAAGATCAAGTGGTCTAGTTAAAAAAAGCACAATCTTTTATAGAGGATACATAATAGAATTAACTAACATCCAGACAGCACAGAAAATTGCCATTTGAGGTATGTTACTGTTATTAAATAAAATTTTAGCTCCTTAAAGTCATGGGCTGTTTAAAAATATGTATATTATATTATTAATCTGGCCCTCTCACTACTCCCCCTGTTGAACAAATTTAAAAACAAACAATATTCCCCTGGGGAAAAAAATTCCTCAATGCATATCTATATAGTTTGGCAAAAGGATTTGCTCTGTGAAATTTGAACTCAGTCAAAAGGCTGCACCCAAAGACCTAGAAGGCCACATGTGGCCTCAAGGCTGTAGGTTCCCCACCCCTGGCATAGACTATTTCGTTTCATTTACTGTGTATCCCTATCCCCAGTGCCTAATATAAGCCTCACACATGGTAGGGGCTTAATAAATGCTTGTTGATTGATTAAGTACCCATCTTATTTTATTCTAGGACAAAATTTCTGGAGGAATGGGCATAGCAGTAAAGTACAACACATTTCCAGAAAATCTAAAGAGAGGACAGTGGAAAAATATGATTCAGTATATACATATTTGATTAACATAGAGTTTTTGGGAACATAATCTAATATTTAATATGAAGCAAAGTTTCATATTTCAATATTATTTAAGTACTACTCCCTCAGGATGCATTTAAAGTAAACAAAAAAACTTTAAAAATTTAAACCAATAAATAATAGTTATTTCAACAACCTCCCAAATCCATTCATCTCAGAGTCCCTAGAATTTCTTAATTAGTAGCTGAATGCTAAGCCAGGCTCACCATTTTCTGTATGCAGAATTCTTCTGAAAGTGTAGATAATCGTAGTCGAGAGTATACTAGTGACACCTAGTGCTGAACCAGTAAAAATGTCTTTATATTTCAGAGACCCAATATTTGTTAGTGGTTACCTACTGTTAATAAAGCTGCTGTTCAACTATAGAGAATGACAATTAGACTCAGTGCTGTGACATGTTATTAATGAATATATTTGTGTCCTAACACAGACAAACACGTTTGATATTTAAAAATACCTTAAAAGTTGGCCATCATGGAGGGTCATAAATGTATGAATCATATTTTAAGATACATGTAAAGGAAAGAAAAGGAAAAAGGAAAAAAAGACAAGAAAATTATAACATATTCTCCTGGTTCACCCATCTGGGACTGGCAGGTGGTCTGTGGGATTGAAGCAATACCTCTTCTACAACGATAAAAATCACTATTAATTTGTCATTACCAAAGATTTTGTTTTAAAATATCTTTACCTATGCTGAGTCATGCCTTGACAGTCATCAGAGTTAAAGAAAAGTAAGCAGTTCTGTAATGAAAATCTTAGCACTTCATTAGGGATGATCTAACATGTTACCTTTTACTGGCTCAATCTGAACATGGAATTCTCAGGTCTCAAGCTCATGTAATGTTAAAAAAAAGGACAAATAAGACTTGAGAAAAGTTTATTTTTCCCCAAAATTTTATCTCCTATTTTTCAAGTGCCCACCGCTACTCCTTTAGAGGTTAATGCCTTTGAATCTTAAAGTATCCTGTCTTCCTAAAATTTCCCTACTTAAAGGTAGATCCCTGGGAAGATTAATACTATAGAGTTATCAGCTATGCACAAGTGGGAATTTGTTGATTGTTTGTATTATTAGTCATCCTAGAAGAATTCCATTGATCCCAGATGTGGAGAAACAAGTTATTAAAGGGAGCTAAAGTAGACCAAGACAGGTTTCATTTGTTTTCCAGTTTGTGACCAATTCAAATGTACATAACTCTCACCTCCATTCTAAAACATCACTAATACATGTTCATTGAACACCTACCATGAGGAGAACACGATGCTAGAGTTATAAATTACATGAGACAAAGCCTTTCTCTCAAGTAACTCATGGATTTCTTCCACTGCAGAGATTGGAGAAATCTATGCAAAGTAATGCTACATGAAAATGCAATACACTGCATTTTTGGTATAATATGACCTTCCCAAAGTTACTAAATTTACCAGATGCCCATGAGGCCCTTTTAAAATTGTGCACTGGTCCAACTCCAAATCAATTCACATAGCATATAGCCCTGGCTATATATAAGAACCACCCAATCCATTTCCTCTTGGTATACCTATACCCTTCCGTCAGTTTTCAATTTTTCCCTGTTTGAAGATTTGACACTTATTACATTCTCTAGTTTGATTCATCAGTTCAATCACCTAAGATGATTTGATGGTATAAAACGTCAAGCAATGCTCTTCCTGTGGTCTAGCAGCATCAGGCCATTTTATGGTAAACCTGTGCTTAAGTAAGGAAATCTATTTCTTACAACTTTGCCAAGGTACCATTCTATGGTATGACTTGAAGAATGCTCACCATCCCGTTCACCTTCCTCTGGCTATACTCCATCTTGCCAAAGTCTTACTACCTAAAATACGGTGCCCCTTATTAAACTCTATATTCCAAAGGTGGTTATAGAAGAGAAGATTATAGCTTTTTCACTTTGTATTCTCCTCTTCTATTATAATAGCCTAAGTAGGCATTTACTTTTACTTGGATGCTATGACACACTGTTGATTTATCTTCAGATTGCAATATACTAAAATCCTCAAGTCTTTTTCACATGGAAAAGCCTCATCTTAACCATTTGGTTATTGTTCAGTTTTGTTTTTTTTATTTGTTTGTTTTAAAGCAAAAGTATGGCACTTTATATTCCTTTTCATACTTCAGTGTGATCTGTGATATCATTGTGAAGCTAATTATAGATGATCATAGATAAAGCTGGGGGGGGCAGGATTCCTCTCTGTTCTCTGTATTTGGCGTGCTTCTCTAACCTGCTATCACACTAGCAGGTCTAAGTTCCCAGAGATCTACCACCATTACACAGTTACATTCAAACACTCTCATATTCCTACAGGTAACCCTGTTGAGCTGAAAAATATACTTCCCCTAAATTACCATTCTACCTTTTGAGCCCCCATCGAATATGTTTTATATTTACCCAGCCAAACTCAATAAAGACACTTTTATATATTAAATATAAACAATTAAGGACAAGGCAAAGATAAATACTAATATATTAAAGTAGGTAAATAATAAAATGTATCCAACTTTGCATATAAACCCAGACCACACTATTCCAAGAACGTGCCCAATTGCTATCATGAAGAATGAGCCCATACTTCTTGGAAGCTGGGATGGAAACACATGAAGAAAAGTCATGTGCTTTGGACAACTTACAACTCTGTACTGTAGACATCAAAGTTATCATTCCATCCAGGACTGTCTGTCTATACTAACCTGGTTCTATGCTTACTATTTGACTGCTGAATTTCACCATTCAGCAGTCATCTTTATTTCTCTCCTCCAAAAAAAATAGGCTTTAAAAGGTGTTAGTTCTTGAAACAGATAATTGTTCTCTTTTAAGCCAGACAGGGACCAGGTTCATCAAACTGGCTACCTCCTAGCTATATAGACAGACCAGTAAGTTATGCTCTTACCTGAATGGTATGCCATCAATCAAAATGAAGCTCACACAGCAATATTCATTGCTTTGCTAACTAGGAAAGCAAAGCAGGTGCAAAGCTCCCTTTCATGGTAGCAGAGAGCAATAAGCTTTTATGCAAACGTTCACCTGTTACCAACTTTTGCCGGTGCTGAGGGGCAATAGCTGTCACTGGTGCTTTTGGCTATTGATGGTAATTCTCTCTAACCAATCAGGAATCATTCAACTAAAGTATTTTTCTAAGCTAACTACTTCAAAGTACCAGTGTTTCAACATAGCAGCCTTTCATCTTTCTCTCCTGTGTCTTCACTTCTCCTCTGGTTCATCTTCCCCTGTCACTCAGACCATCTCTTCTTCTCCTACCCTTCTCTTCCTATAATTATTGTAGTTCCATGGTTTACATGAGAGCTGCCTGATTCTCAGTGCCTTACATTTTACATAGTCACAACTTCCCAAATCTATTATATAGATAGGCTTTTTCAATAATATTCAGTCATTAAATGCTTATTTTTCTCATTTTCTTAGATTTATCTGCTTTGATAATAAAACAGTGATATGCACATTAGCTGAGGCACCCCTCATGCCTTCTCTTATATCTCCAATGAGGCAGTTTGAGTCTTTGGTGCCCATGAAATCATGTTTCTTCACGCTAATATTTCTCAATCTTTTAAATAAATAAAACATTTATTTCTACCTCTTTATAATGCTGAACTGTATCCACACAAGTGAAGCATCATTGCACATTATTAAAAAGAGATCCAAGTCCAAACCCACACCACAGGTCATTTTCTCTCTCAAATTTTCCAAAATCCCATCTAAAATCTATTTCACCTTATACATATTTTAGCAGTATATATTAAAACAAAGTTCTTTTTTGCTTGTATTAGCTATCAAAATGTTCATTTAGCGTAGAGGCAATACTTGATATCCTTTGACAATTAACAGCAAACTCTTCCTTTATACCCCCCAAAGGTTTTTCTTCCCTTGTCATTATTAACTGCTCCATATGAAATAAGCCATAAAAAGCCAAATAAAGAAACAGTTTATATTATAGCATCCATGCAGTAATTTCCTCCAACAGTATAGATTACAGCCCATCCGTTATGCTCTTTCATTTGGCGCAGCTTGTGTGCCTGTCCATGTCTTGCTATAAATCCTATACAAGGGAGTCTGGCTGGCCAAGAAGGTAGAAGCTATACTCTTGATATTATGTGGACACCCTTGGAATCTACGTGTTCTACTTCAGTTAGCTTTTGGTCTTGTATGACTGGTTCACCTTTTCTATTCATATAGCCCTTTAATAATATATTAATCATTTATGAATGAATGAAAGATTGAATAAAAGAATATATGTCAAGTACTTCATTTACTTTATTTTCTATGTGGATCAATAGGCTGAACTTTTAAAAATGATTATAGATCTCATTTGGGAAGCTCTTCAGTGTTCCAGAGGTTGATATGATCAACACAATGTCATCAGCTAACAGAAGCCACCTAGAAGAACTCACCAACCAGAAGGAATTCCTCTAACACTTGAATTCTGAATTGAACCTCCAACACAACAATGATGAATACCTTGGTGAGTATTCATCTCTATTTTTTAGGCCTTGCTTAATTTTTATAATCAAAAGGTCAAAAAATATATTTCTGAAAACTTTCAAGTAATCTATAATTTTGGTGCATAAATGGGAGATAAGTTGATGGAGCACAGCCCTTAAGGAGGTCTGTAGCTTTACTGAAACAAATGCTTTTACTATATTCAACAAACATGCAATGAGATGTCTGTCGTACTCCCTATACCTGACAATCAATTATTTGACAGTAAAGATGTGATTTTCTAGCCTTCCTCTGAGCCGAAAAGTTTTTTATGTTGTCCTTAGCATTCATTGTTGTATCCTGGGTAATTTTTAGCTTTGGCGTTACTGACACTATTCTTACAAGACTATGATCCTCACCTATATTACCTGTCATTGCTTCCCTCCACCCTACATGTATTAAAATATCCCAAGCAGGATTAGCACTTTGGCACCTATGTTTTTCTCTTTAGATAGTTCATCTTTTTCCACCCTTCAAATGCATCATTTGTATTTTTCCCATGAAAATTTCATTTCAAAGAATATCTTGCCCCTTTTAGGCTGACTTTGAATGTATGAGTTTAGGCTTGGTTATCTCATCTGTTATTTCCATTTGTTCTTTTGAATCCACTATCCCAAAATCCAAGGTGGACATCATAATATGGCCAGTTCTTTATTGCATTATAAATCCTAAGACTATGTGGCCTCTCTTCCCAAAGTTCCCATTGTCTTTACTTTGACAACCAGCTTCTCCTTATTGGTTAAAATCTGAACCAAGAAAATATTTCACCCAATTCTTATATCCAACTTTTGAAGAATAAAGTTATCAAGGTTAAGTAAAAATATATCAGATTTATAGCTAATAGTAGCTAGTATTTAGATAGTTCCCCCATCTGCCAGGTATTATGCTGTTTTACAAATATCTCATTTGGTCTTCAAAACAACCATGTGAGGGAGATGTTATTATTCCCCTTTTAGAGTTAAAGGAAAACAGAGGTTTACTGACTTACCCAAGGCCATACACCTAGTAAGTAGCTGCAGTCAGGGTTGAACTCAGGTTTTCCTTATTCCAGGTCCCTCACTCTAGTTGCTGTGCCACCTATGTGCCACCTACAGATTTTCTTCTTTTATCAGAAAGATGCATCGGGGTTCAAGTCTTTTCTTCACTAATATGTTATATCCCTGTGCCAACTTTTTAAAAAGTATTGTTTTCTGAACTCTTCATTCAATTTCTTAATCAAGGTTTTGTCATCCAGAATAATCTTGCTGCATTCAGCAGGAGATTTATCCTATATCTATGTATCCATGGAGGAGAATTCTGGATCCCCTTCCTCTAGGATCCTTGAGAAAAAGAGATGATAAAAAATAAAGTAATTTAAGAGTATTATCACCTTTCAGCCCCAAGAGAAGACAATTTACATCTGTGAATTCCCTTTTTTAGACATCTCTGAAAAGGTATTAGTCACTTAAGTGCCTTTCAAGGAAGCCCACAAAGAAAAAGCCACACAGTCATTGAAAATCAGTGCCACAAATTCAAATTAATCTCCATTTCATGGGCACTATAGAATTTCTCTTAGTATGACCATTCAAAGGGAGAACTGTAATATTTATATAGTAACAAATGGAATGTGGATTAATATTAATGCTTCCAAGAGGCACAAAGGAATAAGTAAAACAATGCACTAATTGCACATGAAGGAAAAAAAAACCCACACCGTGGACATTGAAGAATGCTCCTATTGATATGAAGTGATCTGAAGTGATACTTACATGAATAGGTAGTAATGTAATCAATGAACAATAATTATGAATGAATGAATGTGTGAATAAAGCACTTAGAATAAAGCATTTGCATACTTACTATGTGCGAAGTTGAAGATATAAATAGAAATGTAAGACAGTATCTCCTCTAGAGCAGCTCTCTCTGATGAGACATTACATATGGAAGGTTTCAGCTGTAAAACAGATGGAAAAATTCCATAGTCCTTAAGGTACAGCAGCAAAGCAGATGTTAACACCTCTTCGTTGATAAAATGCTATCAATTTCTGAGGCTCCACTATTTGACAGTGTCAAGGACTTCGGTTGCAAGAACTTTCTTTTCTGGGTCTTCAGTAGCTATGTCGAAGGAGGAGTTGCCAGGCTGCATGGCCCATACAGTTTATTTCCCAGGATGTTGATTGCTGAGGGCACTAGGTTGGAAGCATTTCTATTCCCAAGGCTCTTGAGAATTATTGATAATTAAGCACCCACTATGTAATTATTGATAATTAAGTACTTACTCCTAGACCAATTAGGGACTGTGATACAAAATCAAAAGAAAATAGGAGTGTACAAAAGTAGTATCACCAAAAAGCACCTGAAATCTAAGTGAATTCAACGAGTATTTATTAAACACTTAGTACTCCTGGAAATACACATTGAAACAGAAAGATAGCCCCTCCCTTCAAGGAACTTACCTTCTAATGGGAGAAGATAACACTTAAAAGGAAACTGATAAGTCAGGGAGGGGTGATACCATTACATGATGCAGAAAGTCCAGAATCACAAGTGGAGCCTAGAAAAGAATGAGACCATAGATAGCCTAGGAATCCTTCATAGAATGGAGGTTTGGGAAAGAAACAGTCAATCCAAGGAAGAGCCCTTCCAATGAGAGAAATATAGGACACATTGAACTTCTGAGGTTAAGAGGCTTCTTTGGCATAATAGAGAAAATCTAGCTTATCAAGAGCATAGCCTGGATAGAAGTGAAGATATGGTTGCCCTGGGCATCCTGCTCAGACTAGAAGTTCTGGTAGGAACCAGCCAAACAGAGGAAGATCCCACAAGGGTAGGGGGCTCTTCTAATGTATGAAGTACAGAAATAAACTTCCATCAAGTGAATGAAATAACGAATCAGTCAGCCAATTAACGTTTTAGAAGAGAGTGGACCAACAGATTTAAATAAAAGTAGCATTTATTCATTTATTCTTGGGCTATCAAAATGACCCAGTATTTAAATCTCTTTGGTAGGCTCATTTCTTTCCTCATGCTCAATTGATAACACAAGAATTGAATGAACCTAAAATTAAATAAAAACATAGGAAAAGAACTCTTTTAAGACAATGGTAAGTTTCTTTAATGGAAGAAATTGTTGAAGACTAAAACATCAATGAAACGGGTTTTAAAATGGTGCTTTGAAAGATTGAAAAAAATGAATGAATGAAAAGAATGAAAGATTCTTACAAACATTGTGTTAATTGACAAACTTTAGAAATGTAGTGAAGGACATCTTGATTTCCTGATTTCAGTTCTCCCTTTTCTACTGAAGCCTCCATATAGCTGCCAAAGTGACCTTCCTCAAATATAGGTCTGACCTTGTCACTCATCTATTTGATGAATTCCAGTGTTCCTCATGACCTCAAACATAAAATGTAATCTCTTCTTTTTGACTTTTAAAGCCCTTCACAATCTGGCCCCAACCTCACTTTCCAAATTCATTGAGCATTATTCTCTTTCTCAAACTCCGTGATTTAAGCAATCTGTTGCTCTTGCTATTATGGATACATAACCATCTACCAACTCCTGTCTGTTCTTGTGCCTTTGAACTGGCCAGCCCTCAAAACTGGAATACACCCCTTTCTCATCCCCAGTTCTTAGAACCTCTTCCACAATACTCAGTTCGAGTACAGCCCTTCTACATGAAAGCTTTTCTAATTCCCCAGCTGCTAGTGCCCTCACTTACAAAAACTACCTTACATTTATTATACATGTTGTATCACCTGATAGAATGAAGGTAGGAGTCATTTAATTTTTGGTTAATAAATAGCTAGCACATGAATAGTTAGTACATTATTTTTTTCTCTAAGGTTCCTGGAATTCCTATATTCGTAATATCCTAGGATGTTAGGAATATAGGATGTTGTATGTTAGGACAGCCCCAAATATGGGCCAAACCCTAAATTGTGATATATGTGGAAAATAAAAATGTACTCTTGAATCTAGATCACAATTAGGTCTTATATTAGCTAGATATTTTTTCAGAAGTTGGGGGGGGGGAGTATCACTTACATTTTCAATGATAAGATTAACTATTCAAAAATGATGTATCTTCAAAGTAAAGGGATGACAGCCTACTTCCTAAGGATTCAATAGAAAAGGATACCATCAAATGTCAGAAATGAGTTTTAGATTCAGAATGCCTTTTTTATTCCTAATTAAAGTGTGATATACTTTTACTTGCCAACATGCCTGGTATTTTTCTGATAAGTTCTGTGCAAATCAAATATGTTTTGGATACCATTTAAACCTTGCCATTTAAAACAGTTCTATGGTGACTCATTTTGCAAACCAAATCCTTACATTTAATTCTTCTATATTAAAAACTTCAGAAATCTGTACATCAGTAGATTTTAAGTAAAGGCATGCATATTCTTTGATGGAACATGAAAACAAAATGAATGTCTATAAGAATAGGAATGAGTTATCAGTGCTGCCTGGTAATGTGCTGATGTATAAAGGCCATCTCTTTCCAGAGACTCCAGGTGGTGAATTGCATTGATAAGGTGTTTATTACCTTTTATACTAGTTAATGGTCTACAGCAGGGCAGGAATGTCCTTGGACTAGCACCTGCATGAAACTCTTTCAGAGTTTCTTGTGAAACTTTTGAAACACAAAAGGGATGTAAGTAAAAGGAAAAATTGCAGATAAAGGAAACACAAATTTGCAAAATTATTCAGACAATCATGTTATACAAATGTAAATTAGGTAGCTCAGTGGATAGAGTGCTGCCTGAAGTCAGGAAGCCTCATCTTCCTGAGTTCAAATCTAGCCTCAGACACTAGCTGTGTGACCCTGGGCAAATCACTTAACCTTGTTTACCTCAGTTTCCTCATCTGTAAAATAAGGTAGAAAAGAAAATGGCAAACCACTCCAGTATCTTTGCCAAGAAACCCCAAGTGAGTCACGAAGGGATGTGAAATTAGGCTATAGTATCATATTGGAGAAGACCCTGAATACCAAGCTAAGGTGTTTATGCTTTGATCTAGAGGCAACAGAAAATTAGTTAAAGTTTTTGAGCAGGAGGGTGGCATAGTCAGACTTTTGCTTTTGAAAGATTATTTTGGTATCAGTTTAAAGGCTAGGAGGGAACAGGCAAACCCTAGAGTGATCTCCTGAAGGAGAAGGACTATTTTTGCCTTTTTTTCTAACCCTAGCATTTAGTACAGTGTCTGGTATATAGTAGGTTAATAAATGCTATTGACTGACTGACAGTTTGATGTGGTAAGAAATACAACTAATATCACTGTGCCTAAGTTTCTACATCTGGAAAATGGAAAGTTTGGACTCCCTTGTCACTTCTAACACTGCATCTATCATAATCTAGGCCAACAAAAATGAAAATAAGACTCTGATATACCTACCTCTGTGTATAGGGGACAATCAGCAAAAATGTACAGATTCAAGAGATGCTCTGTCTTGTGCAAGGAATAAGAAGGAGGCCAAAGTCACTCATTTGTAGAGTATGTAGAGGTGTGTAAAGTTATCTGTAGTCTAGAACAAGGCTGTCCAAAATACAGCCTGCCTACAAGCATAGAAATTTACACAAATGCTTTAGTAGACAAAGCTGAGCTACCACAGAGTTCTCACTAAAATGGCAAATCAAAATATATTGTCTGTTGTTTTAGTAAAACCCAAGGTTGGATAGCCTTGCTCTAGAAAGTAATGATAGTACTTAATCCGTTTTCGTGAATGTAAAACTTGAACCTAGTACATACTTTATCTGGCCTAATACTTGCTGTACATTGGCACAAGGTTTAAAGGATTCCAAAAGGCTTTTGTGCACTCCCCCCACACCCCAGAAAAATCAGTAAATAAAAATCTTTATCTCCATAGTCTGTGGTCGAATCTGAAAATTTCCCATGGTTCAATGCTTTGGATCAAACCATGATCAGCATAGAGAAAGCAGCTGAGGACATGGGATAGTTTTCGAGTTTTTAATGGATACCATCAGGAAGTAAACATATGAAAAAATATGAGCCTCTCTGGGAGGTCACCATAATGTGGAACTCTAGTTAAATAGTTTTTAGCCAAGGGGCAGAAGGATGGCAGCGTATGACTGAGAGTAATGAGAAAAGTGCTAAAACAGAGATTGGGGGGTGGTGTCACAGACCATAATATAAAAAAAAACAACTTTATCTGCTTTATTTTGCATAGGTCAGGATCTGCATATTACTCCCGGATTCTCAAGCAGTTGAATATGTATAACCATTCTTAATACTGAATGATAGAAATCCCCATTCAGAAAAGCAAAGCTGTATCTAAAAGAAGAAAAGTGTTCCCAATCCCTCTGAACCAGTCATATAGGGAGGATAGATGATAAATAGGTACCTGACTTCTGGATTCCCTGCATTGCCAGCTAAAAGCTCCCTATCTACAATTGCTGTCAGGTGAGGCACAAGCTGAGTTGGTAGATAAAATCCTCTAAGCAAGGGAATTCTCTAGTGTAGGAGCTTGGGAGAACTGAACTGAGAATTCTGCTGCTGAGAGGAATTGGAAAAGTTGGGAAAGGGAGAAGATGAAGCCCTTGGGAAAAGGAGCTAAAGATGCTGCTGGTGACCTACAGGAAGCCCTGAGCATCCTGCCTCTGGGGAACCCTGGCCATCCCTCTTATTGTTTCATGGGTGATTTTCATGAAGCAACTGGTATTTGGGATCAGGCATGGAGGTGGTTTGTCCCCCAGATTGCCCATCTTTGCAGCCAACTGATCCACAAACTCTAAACCCAAAGAAGGAGACAGTAGGCAGAGGGGTACAGCGATAAGGAGTAGGCACAATGACAATCTTGGGAGTCAGGGAGTATGTGTAGCAAAAGAGAAAATGACCCACAAAGACTGAGGAAAGGAGTGAAATGGCAGAATGATAGCCCAAGGCATGGAGAGAGGAATGAAGTTAGTCTTTGATTATATATGGCCAGAAAAGGACTACACAGTGTGATGCTGGTGGGCCAGAAGACTACCACGAGAGTATATACATACACTCTTATGTTTCCTTGGGGCAACTCCCTATTTATAACTTTAGGAGTACAAACATAACAGGCAGTGTGGCAATTCTCCTCATCAACCCCTGAACATTTTTATATTAGTGAAATCTGGTTAAAATAAACCTAAGCACTAGCACTATGGGAATTGGAAAGCTACAGATGACAGTATTACTTAATTTTAGAGTAAGAAAGGACATTAGAAGTCACCCAGGTCAACCCTTTGTCTCATAAATGAATCCTCTGTACAGAATTCAAATAAAGGGTCTCAAGTACCTGCTTGAAGATATCTAGTAATGAGGTTTGTAATTTGCTATTGCAGCGGAGAAAAGGGTCAGTAATGTCTTGCTTAAGTAAAGTGAGAGTTGCATATTGACACGAATTGTATGGAATCTAGTTAGTCTACTTCTCTAAGAGTTACAGAACTAAAGCATATCCAAAGGGCCAAGAGTTGTGTACAATTTTGTATATCCACAGTGATACACATAAATCAGACTCTAAATATTAGCATCTTTGGCTCTAAAGGGCAATGGCTCTGCACTGAAATACTCAAATGCATCTATGATACAATCATATCAATGAAACATTCAAATGTATCCATGATACAATCAATCATATCAATGGAGTATTCCCTTCAATAATACAGATTGCAACCCAGTGCCTAGTCATTCTGTATAACTCTTGTCAATGTCCTCCCACAAATTTGCCATGGGAAATAGCCTACATGTTAGGGATTTTATTTACTTCCTCTCACTTGACACTGGGAACATTCCAATGAGCAATCAAAGAAATGAATATGTATTTACCCCCAAATAATATTATGAGAATGTATAGCGGTATTATCCTAGTCATTCTCCTGATGTCCGGGGAAGGTTACTTATGACTATGAAAGGAAATTTCACAATGGAGCCAGATCATGTAGGAAAAAACCAACATAGGAATAAAAATAGGACTACACAGAGCACAGGTCATTATCTGTAATCCAAATGAAAGTTAAAGCATTTAGCATATCCTAGGGACTTCTGAAGCTGTAATGAAATGGAAATGCTTCTGGACACACACGCTTAGAGAGATTATTTTGAGGCTCATAGAAATGCAAAACATTTCAGTTTTAGAGGCAAATATAGGATCTTCAATCAGATGAGACTAATAGCAAGTTCATCATTTTTGAAACCCTACCTAGATACTAAAGGTTTTTCAGTCTAGTTTCAGAAGTAAGTTCAGCCCTCTGGCTTTTCATAAAACAGTGACACAGCTGTTTGAATATTTTGAAGGTGTGGCAATATGCTGTGGAAGCCATTAAAAACTAGAGCCCCTGCCAGGAGTAGCTATTATAGTTCTGAGAATGCCTGTGGAGAACGGAGGAAATCTCCATTAGACTCTATTGCTTCTAACAGTTGCCTACTGAGGAGAATTATCCAGGAAGAATACCCTTTGCAGTATGTTCTACTAGATGTAGATATTTTAAAATTATCCAGTAATTATTTGGGTGGTTTTTAGATAGGACTGCACTAGAAAACAACATGCAAAGGACAAGAAGTGTTAAATATGCTGCAGAAACATAATTGGTCACAAATTTGTACAAGCTAGCCTGAAATTGACATGATCAATTTCAGAAACTTTGATAAAATTCATGAACTTGGAACAAAATCTAAAACATTCTTGATTTGATAGTGCTCACTTTTTAATTGGTGTTGCTTCCATGCTGTAAACTTACTCTCTGTGGTACCAATGGTAATGCTTTCAACTTACAGAAATACTAGCGTGAATGTTGGGAGGGGATGGTCTCTTTGTGTTATCTATCAGAAAACAAACAGTAGCCATGGCATCACCTATTGTGCGTTTGAAATAAAAGAATAAGGATCTCTGAAATAAATATTCCCAGCTTTGAGTGGTCAAAATATCCAACTGGCTCTCTACTATTTAATAATTCCAAATTATCATGAATTTCCTGCACTGTTACTGATGGAGGCTCTTGAGTAAGTTAAACTTAGAATCATGAGATCAAAGACTTAGAGCTACAAGAAGCCTGAAAGGTTGTGAATAAACTGAGGTTCAGAAAGTCGAAGTGACTTGACCAATGTCCTACAGGTAGTACATCAAAAGAGTATTGTGCAATAAAGGTACTCTAATAACAAATACTACACTCTTTTCACCATACCACATTGTCTCTGTGAAACAAATATCTCTAATATTTGGAAATTGCTGAGATGCACAAAACTTTTTTTTCAACTTCTAACTATCAACGGATCTGTGTTTTCCTCAGGGAAAGTGCTCCAGCACTAATTAAAACCTCGCCTTGCTCTACCTGAGTAGCTGAGTTTGAGTTAGTGCCATAACTCCCTCCTCTGTCTCACTCCCACCCTCAACAAAGTTGGGGAATGATAAATAAAAAGTAACGGCAAGTGACCTTCTCAAAATGAGACTCTCTGAATTTAGCCAGGTTGGTTTTTGGAAGGCAGACTATTGATACCAAAATCTTTGCATATGGATGAAACCTTAACAGAGCTTACATTCTCCTAACAGAACCTATCAAGTGGATATATATGTGTCTATTTGTCTCACATATACACACACATACACACGGATTATCTCTCTTTCTGTCTTTCATATACATACATATATATACATACATATGTATATATGTGCACATACATACACACTTTAAATATACATGTATCTCTATATACATACTTTCTTTAGCTAAGGCAGCTAGGTGGCACACTGGATAGAGTGCTGGTTATTGTTCAGTTGTGTCCAGCTTCTCCTGACTTCATGGACCATACTGTCAATGAAGTTTTCTTGACAACAATACTTGGAGTGGCTTGCCATTTCCATCTCTAGTGGATTAAGGCAAACAGACGTTGTGACTTGCTCTGGGTCACACAATTAGTAAATGTCTGAGGCCAGATTTGTACTCAGGTCTTCCTAATTCTAGGGCCAGTGCTCTATCCACTGAGCCAATTACCTGTCTCTGGGTAGACTGGGAGCCAAAAGAACTGTGTTCAAATCTACCTTTGGATATTAGCCATATGACCCCAGGAAAGTAATTTAACTTCTGTCTGTCTTATTTCTTTCAACTATAAATGGGGGTAATAGCACCTATTTCACACATTTGTTGTAAGAATAAAATGAGATCATATTTGTAAAATGCTTAGCACAATGCCTGGTACGTAGTAGGGCATTTAAGAAATGCTCATTCCTTCCATCCATCTGTTGATTTGTTTTTGCTTGACTAGACTATATTTATTTGTTCAAAGAATTCGGCTCTATTTGAGAGGAGTTGATAGAGATGAAACAAAAAAAAGAAAAGAACATTAATAAAACATTAAAAATACTCAGAAGAAAACAAAAAGTCATTCAGAACGGGACACAAGCAAATGACAATTTTATTACAACCTTGTTCAATTTAATGTGTACTTTAAAAAAGCTATGTAACAAAAGATCGCAATTTCACATCCACTTTTTTTCTATATTGAAATGTTTGTTTGATGATCATTGTTAAAGGATAATAAAATAAAAAGTTTTTTTTCCTTCTCCCCCCATCCAAAATAAGGGGATATTCTTTCTGAAACAGCATGGTGCTCTGGAACAATAAAAGGCAGCTTGTGCCAGACAATTCAATCTGCCACCACCATTTCAAACATGATATCCCCTCAGACTGTAATGAAGAGAACACAGAACTCTGAACACAAAAGCCTTAGGAATAATGGTACTGCTTCTTTCTTTCACCACTACCACCACCTCAAATCAGGACATGTTATACTGGCCTTGATTTCATCTCTGTCCCTATAGCCATCATAGATGGGGGCAATCACCAACATTAACTGCCATCAATAACAGGTAAACCCAAGTGGCTTGAGTAGAAGAACACCCCAGACCACTTGTCCTACCTACTTTTAGCCTATCTCCAGGAGTAATCTTACCAGGAAGCCTACGAACAAATATTACAACTATTTCTTTAAGTGCTGTCTCCTTAGCAGCCATGGTTACTAAAGACCTGGAAAGAAAATGCTCACCCCCAAAGGCCTTGGCACTTTAAGATGGCTCAATATCACAAATAGAGGATTTTATCAGTGAAACTGACATGAAAGAAGATGCAGTATCATTTGAATTGCCATTGATTCCTAAGAACTATGGGGTCTTTCAATGTGGTTTGTAGCTGAAACCTCCCAAATATCTGATCTTTGCCATTATAACATGAGATTCTTGAGTTCAGAGAATATCTTGCCTTTCTATTTGTATCCCCAGTGCTTATCACAATGATGCACTTACTTTATAAGGGCTTAGGAGATTTTTCTTTCATTCTTCATTCACTCATTCTTCTATTTTTCATTTAAAATTAAAAGCAGCTATATACATACAATATATTGTGTGATCGTTGCAACAAGGCTGTGAGATAGGTAAAGTAGGTATCATTATCTCCAGGTTATAGATGAGGAACATGAGGCTTAGAGAGCTTAAGTGACTTATTTACCATAGTAAGTGGCAGATCCAAGTATCAAATGTATGTCTTCACATTTCAAGTTCAATGTTTTTACTAAAACCCTGTGATACTTATCACCACCGTTATCAAATGAGTTTTTTGATGCTTACTTCAACGTGTCATTACTATTTGGTTTACAAAGCTTTATAGAAGGCCAAACTGAGGAGGACTAACAAAGACAGTGCAGGAGGAAGGAGTAGTACAGCCCAGATCTCTCCAGAACTATTCCAAAAAGTATCTGAGAGCACCAGACAAGAGTGAACAGGAAAACTAAGAAAAAACCAACTGAGTCACTTTCAAGTATATGATCATTAACTTGTCTCATAGTTAAGTGTCCAGGGCAGGAAGTGTGCAACACAGATGGGACTTCAGCTTTGAACCCAAAAGTGAATCATGAACTCAAATCACACTCTTCTTTGATCAAGAGAAGCCTGGTAGCTCTGAAGCTCTGACCTTGAAGCCCTGTGGGATCAGACAACAAAGGGAAGGAATCAGAAAATTAGTGAGAAGAAATTATAATCAGGAAAAAAATACTGAAATTATCAATGATATTAAGAAAATAGTTAAAAATCTTGAGCATTAGCAAATAAATCAATGAGGAAGACATTAAAACAGAAGGGGAAATGACCACTAGGGCATTAAAATGAATCCAAACATCTCCAAATAAATATTACAAGACAAATGAAATGAAATCAAGACCTCATGATGCAGAGAAACTTTAAATAACTAAGAGCGTATGAAACCACAGCAGGATGTTCCCAAATGGCCTCAAGAAAAAAAAATAAGAAAAATAAAAACAGAATTTGTTATTTTCAGCAGAAATAATTGGCATCATAGAAAAATTTAAATGCATAATGATACGTCTCTAAATTGGTAATAATGATAAGTCTCTAAAACTAATTGGTAATACAAATATACAAAAGTGAAGGAAAATCTGAAAAAAGAGAAACAAAAACAAACACATTATCTCTATACAAGCAAAAACATATTAATCATGAAGACAGGATGCATAGAGACAACCGAAGAATCATTGATCTTCCAGATGAACAGGACAAGTTAAAAAATAAACTAACCCTGAATATCATAATACAAGAAATAATAAAAGAAAACATCCAAGTGATGATATAAATGGCCTTTCAGAACCCAAATGTTATCAAGGCTTATAGAGGGAGTCTATGGGTTGCAAAATTCTCAGAACAATTTTTTTTCTGTTTTTTTTTATTTTTATTTAATATTTTTAGTTTTCAACCTTGATTTCCACAGGATTTTGAGTTACAAATTTTCTCCCCATTTCTACCCCCCACCCGAAGATCGCATATTTCTGATTGCCCCTTTCGCCAGTCTGTCCTCCCTTCTATCACCCCACTCCCCTTCCACTTATCCCCTTTCCCTTTACTTTCTTGTAGGGCAGTTTATATTTCTATACCCCATTGCCTATATATCTTATTTCCCAGTTGCATTTAAGAACAAATTTTTTAAACATTTGTTTTTAGAACTTTAAGTTCCAAATTCTCTCCCTTCTTACCTCCCTACCCACCCTCCTTGAGAAGGCAAGCAATTAAACATAGGCCATACATGAATCCTTATGCAAAACACTTCCATAATAGTCATGTTGAGAAAGACTAACTATATTTCCCTCCATCCTATCCTGTCCCCCTTTATTCGATTTTCTCCCTGACCCTGTCCCTTTTCAAAAGTGTTTGCTTTTGAGTACTTCCTGCCCTAATCTGCCCTCCCTTCTATCATCCCCCCCTCTTTTTCCCTTTCCCACCACTTTCCTGTTGGGTAAGATACCCAATTGAGTGTGTATGTTATTACCTCCTTAAGCCAAATCTGATGAGAGCAAGATTCACTCATTATCTTTCATCTGCCCCCTCTTCCTTTCTATTATAACAGCTTTTTTCTTACCAATTTTACGTGAGATAATTTACCCCATTCTATATCTGCCTTTCTCCTTATCA
>CM053622.1:212092735-212108396 GCA_028646595.1 Phalanger gymnotis | reverse complement strand
ATACGTAATGATATCCATGGGGCCCATGTTGAATTGCTTGACTTCTTAGGGAGGGTGGATGGGAAGGGAACAGGGGAGAGAGGAAGGGAAAGGGGGATGGGAGGGGAATGGGGCGACGGAGGGGAGGGAAGACTGGGGAACAGGGCAACCAGAATGTACGCCATGTTGGAGTGGGGGGGGGAGGAAATGGGGAGAAAATTTGTAATTCAAACGCCTGTGAAAATCAAGGCTGAAAACCAAACATGTCAAAAATAAATTTAAAAAAAAAATTACTTTATTAGTAGGACTCTATACCAATGTAAGAAAATGCCTAGCCTATAGCTGGCTGAGGAGATCAGCTTCCTGAGGAATCAGAGACTTTGTATAACTGACCAAGGTGAACACTGTCCTTTCTCCAGGCATTCCACTTAATATAATCTTAACCTTACTTCTGATTTCAATAACTTGGTTTTAGGTACAGAGATTTTTACCATCTTGGTCCATGAAACATTTGAGCTGGGATAAGAGGTTCAGCATCCCTAAGTGACCTTTTTTTGTCCTTGTTCCTGGTCCTCTATGTTCTACTTTTACTGTAGCACCCACTGGCTACTATACTCCTTTCCCACATTACCAAACACTGAGCCCAATGCTCCATTATCATTGAGTTTATATACAGAGAAAGAAAAAAGTCTAATCTATCTACATCAGTCTCTCTGTCTATCTATCTAACTCTGGAAGGCTTTAAAGGAAGCCAGAAATGAAAACAATAGATAGAAATTACCTATTATAGATTGGTTACTTGTGTTTATACAACTACAGTCCCCAATACTAGGTTTCCTTAGGTTTTCTCACCTTTCACAGTACAAATCAAAAATGACTCTTCTCCTTTATAAAGCTTTAGTTATAATACTTTGCAGGTAGACTGATTTTTGCCCAATGCCCAAAGCATTTTCCAGATTGGTGAGCATCTAGGGAGGCATTGGTGTACAGGGGAAAGAACACTGGGCTTAAAATCAGGCGAGCCCTGAATAAGAATTCCATCTCTGACATTTACTTAGTTATGTGATCATGAGCAAGTCGCTAAACGTCTCTATGCTCATCTGTAAAATGTTGATAATAATACCTGTAATACCTCCAAAATTATGACAGTTAAATTAGTAATTCATTAATTTGGCGCTTCAGTACTTCACTGGATCTATCATCTCACCAATGTGGCTATTCCCTCCAATAATGCAAAATATGTAGCTCCATCACAACTTCTTATTCTGTGCTAATTTTGTACAAATCCTCCTATAAGTCCACCAGTGGGGACTCATCCAATATCCTGGGCAGTTTTTTAATCTCTTGACATTGTATAGATATCAATGGAATACATATGCTATTCATCATTTAATCCTTATTACCAACATATGCCCAATTACTCCCTTTTCTAGTCATACATGTTGTAGATGACAATATTTAGATGTCTCTTCTTTTAATTTTTTATTGATAATTACAACAGTCTAACCATATGCCTACCACACACTTCCCCATAACAATATGAGTGAGTCACAACTTTAATTCTTTGAAGACTATGGTATTCTAAGACTCACAGCCGTATAGGATTGCCAGGGAATATTTATGTTAAAAAGCCAAGCCACACAATTTCCCAAAAACAATAATCTACTTTTTGGCACTTCTTCAATTTTTGGCTCAGGTCACAATGTCTATGCAATAACTATGTACTAATGGACAAATGTTACAAATTTTCCACCCAAACACTTTTTGTAGTCTGGTAAATGCGTATTCTTAATTTACTTAATTTGGCATAGGTGGATTTGAAGCTGAAATACTTTGCATAATTATGAATCTCATTTAGGAGGCTCTGCAGAATTCTGAAGATTGATGCAGTCAGCAAAATGTTATCTGCAACCAGGAGCAAACAGAGGTCACTACCATCTATAGTAGGAGTTATTCACCTTTTTTGTATGCCACGGACTTTTGTTTTTAGCAATCTGATAAAACCTATATAGACCCTTTCTCAGAACAATGATTTTAAAAGCAGACAACAAAACATACAGGATTAATAGGATAGCAAATATCTTCAAAATACATCAAAATATATATTTTTAAAAACACATCTTCATTGACCCAAGGTGAACATATCTGTAGAGAATTCTTCCATTTGGAGTTTACAAGGGCATCTTTCACAACAGTGGCAAATACCTTTGGCAAGTATATGGCTCTGTTTTCTTCTTCGCCATTCTGTTTTGTTCCACTGCTTTGAAATAGTAAAAAAAAAACGTGTCATCCATTACCTTTACTTCACTGATGATTAGCCTCTCTGTGCATAACTAGTAGTTCTCAGAATTCAATCAGTCTGTTCCTCACATTGTGCTTAAATGTTCTCTGAGATGTTATCCTCTCTCCCAGGGCAACCACAGGTTTGGGCAGGAGAAGGGAAAACAATAACGCTCTACTATGACATCCTTTGAAAGAACCCATTAGTGCCTACATCCTTGTCAGGCAATGCCAATGTGCAGTAAATTGGGCTTAGAAAAAATAGTAGATAAAACAGAGCGGGCAATTGTTCTTTTAATTATTCCCCAATACAAAGATCAATAATTCCAACAGCTGTGTACTCTGGGTAATGGTGTATAGTTGGAAATCTCAGAAGACCACTATTTCCAAGGAATCAAAGCTGCAGGTGACCCAAAGGGCCATGGAATGATTCATGGCAGATGTAGTCCATGGCAATATATTTTCAATAATGAACTATGCTAAAGAAGTGGTGCAAAAGATATCCTATAGGAAAGATATAATCAGAAAAGAAGATGTGTAAGTCACATGGCATAAAGAAAAGAATATTAGACAAATAGTACAAGTATGCAATTGACACACTCGAAACATTGAAAAACAGCAACAAAACAACAACTAGAGGAAAGTCTACCATGTCTTGGGTGGATATTCTTGGGACTATCTTTTGAAGAACATGAATGAGGATTGGGAAAGGCAAGAAAGCATGGTGAGGTCACCCACAACCATTAAATTTCAAATGGATTAAAATACTGAAGTATTGAAGAAATACCTCTTTCATGGAGTTGTGAGAAGATGATAAGATAATGTGCACAAAGTGTTTTTCAAACCTTAAAGTACACACACACACACATACAACTATATATATATATATATATACATATATATGTATATATATGTGTCCATATATATGTATGTATACATATATAAATATATCTTTTATTTCTTTTTCACCTCTTTGACTCAGAAGGACAGTTTAATTTTACTTGTCCTTTTGTGAATTCATATTTCCCTAAGTAATCACCAACTCTCCCCACCTTACCCAAGGAAAAGGGGATATGATTGGCAAAGAAGTACAAACAATGGAAGGTTGTTTTCCTATTCTCTCAAAAACTGCAGCAGTCCGAAAGTACTCAGAGACAAGCTCATTCTTCAAAAATACCAATAATATAAGAATGGAGAATTGGAGAGGGCTAGAGATACAGGCTATGGGACTCTGAGACAAGGAAAACTAGATTCAATTATGGGACCAAAAACAAGTCTAAATGGAAGAAGGTGATTTATTGCACAAATAAGGTACTGGGTTGGAACTTTTCATATTGGTCTTCTCTACATGAGAAGAAAACCATGCATGTTAAGGATTTTTTTGTTTAAAACAGTAGATATTCTGAACATAAATTGTTTGGTTGCTATGTGTAGTTGTGAATCAGGTAATGGGAAAAACGGTATTTGAAAATATGGATGCTCTAAGGTGCCTGATAGGCCAGAGTTTATCTTCCTTGCCTTGGAGGATTCAAAAGTCATGCAATTTCAGAGCTAGAAGGGATCTCAGAGATCATTTGATCCAATCTGTATGTGAGCAAGAATTACATCTACAGTATCACTGACAAGGTCTTTATCTGTAGACCTCCAGAGACTAGGAGCCAACTACCTCTCCAGGACAGTCCACCTCTCTTTTTTAATTGATCTAATTGTTAGGAAATGTTTCCTTTCTGCAGTCCAAATCTGCTTCTGCAATTTCTTTCCATTCAGAGTTGTGCTGGTAAAAATTTAACAACTGGCTCTCTGAAAAATCAAAACATATTTTTAAGTTTAATCTGCATTATTAATATTTTCTCCATCCCTTTCTTAAGTCTATACAATCAACAATACAAGAAATAAATCTGAGATTTATAGGATTTGCTGATTTCTGAGGCATAAAATTTTCATGCTGAAAATCTGACCATCTGCCCTATTAAGCCAATCTGAGCTGACTCCAGCAGATCCCTGCACCCATTGCTCCTTGTTTTGCCTTCTGGAGCCAAACAAAACAATTCTAATCATATTCTCATGTGATATATTTTAAAAAAATAAGACAGTGGTCAACTCACACCCTCTATCATCATCGAGTTAAAACTATTCAGTTTCTTCCTTGGAATTTTACAAGGTCACATAGTTCCACATGGTTCAACAAAAATGTATTAAAAAGTTACCCTGTGGAAGGCCCTATACTGGGCACTAGTTACAGATAAATACAGATAGACAGATAGATACATACATACATACATACATACATACATACATACATACATACATACATACACAGTATTCATACACTCTTTGTTAACAAAGAGATTTTAACCTAATTTGGTGAAAAGAATTTTCAAAACAGAAATAATGATAATAAAGAGGCAAAATTTGATAACCGTAAAAAGAGAGGTTTCAAATAAACTACTATGAGATACCCAAAGAAGAGATCAGTTCTGACTGGGGAGATCTGAAAAGGCTTCATGGAGTGGGTAGCACCTAAAATGTGACTCGAATAAAGGGGAGGGTTTTAGCAGATGGGAATGAGCAAGACTATCGATAGAAGCACTAAGCTATGAAAGGGAGCCAGAGAAGAACTGGGAAGAAAAACTATATAATTCAAGTAAAGTATGTGGTAGATCAAGAGGAGCTGGTAGAAGATAAGGCTGGAGAAGCTAGGCTAGAGCCAGAGTGGGGGACATTCTAGTAAGTGAGTGTGAAAAGAAAGTGAGATGGCACCTGGCATTTTTCTTGCCCTTTGGATTAGGTGGCTATGAGTTTAAAGAGAAGAAGCAGTAAAAGAAATGCAAATTTCTTTTAGAAGATGCCTAATAATAGTCTTCATTATTCTTTGGCTACTTGTTAAATTGCATTCCTTAGGCATTTACAAATTGGTGAAAGCTCCATTTTACACAAAGGTGTGTTTCTTTCAGAAAGTGCAAGAAGTTATCCAAGGCTATTCGGTATGATGGAAAGAGTATTGGATGGGGTCAGAAATCTAGTTTCCAATGCTGGTTCTGACACTGTGACTTAAGGAAATCATTTGATGTTTCAGGGTCATAGTGTCTTCATGTATAAAATGACAGAAAGGGTCCATCCAGCATGGGTGGCTTTCCTATGGTTCTATATGTCCCCCAAAAGGAATCTATAAGGGAGAAGTTAAGTATTAAAATCATGTCCTTCCTTCGTAAAACAAAGAGTAGTAAGGAGATTTCAGCTGACTGTTCCCACAATCTGGCTAGCAGCTTCTGTGAGAGGTCCAGATCCACCCACAGCCAGCACCCAGAAAGCTGCCGGACAGCCAGAAAGCCCAGGTTCTTTTGATATGCCTTAATAAGGAGAGCAAGGTTAAGGGGTTGGCAAGCTTACTTTAATTCAGCACACAAATATCATTCACCTAGTTCAGGGAAAAAAGCCAGCACCCTGAACTTCAGAACAAAATATAAGCAAATTACAAACTTCAACAGACAGACCTTGTCTGATTCAAATCCCAATATATAGTTACCAGAGTTCAACAAAGTCTCAGCATCCGGGTTTACAAGCTGGAGGGCTCCTTAGCTACAGCTGCCCAGAATCTTAACATCAACACCATCTCAAGAGCCCAACATCTAGGTTTCAAAGCTGGGGGGCAGTTTGCAGCTTGCCCAGAGTCTCAACACTCCTTCCATGAGTGTGCCCCCAAAAATCAAATGCCAAGCTCTCTTCAGTTATATCCAGTTTTTGGAGCCCTGAAGGCTTTGACCTCACCCAGGCTGGGTCGGGGAAAGTTCTCCATCTCCAGGATCACATCATATACAAATCAATGACTCCTACTTGTCTCTGTGCTGAGAAATGCTCCAAGACAAAAAGATCCCACTTTATCTGCCCCAGAATCACCAAAGACACTTAAGAGAAGAAAAGCAAAATGTCCCACCCCAATTACTACCACATAATAATGTCAATGCTACACCCAATAGGGGTCTGGGCCCGGGGCCCAGCACCCAGCAAGATTCAATGACAAAAGCCAAACTCCTCAAGGGCACCCACTGAATCAAATGCTAAGGAGACAATTTTTTGCCTTATGACACACTGACCCTTGAGAAAAGATAATTGTAGTAGATGTGAACAAAAAAAATGATTATTTAAAATCAGCCAGTTGGTTAATAAAGGAGCATTTTAAAGTACTTATTATATTCCAGGTACTTTGCTAGGTACAAGAGATACAAAGAAAGGTAAAAAAAAAAATTAAAAACCTAGTCCCTGCTCTCAAGGAGCTCTAGTCTAACAAGGAGACAACATGAAAACAACTATGTACAAACACAATATGTACAAGATAAACTGGAAATGGTCTCAGAGGAAAGGAATTACAATTGCCTAATCAAGACTGGGAAAGGCTTTTTGAAAAATGTAGGACTTTAGCTGAGACTTGAATGAATCAAAAAAAAAAGGCCTGAGGTAGGGATGAAGAGGAAGAAGATGCTAGGTATGAGGTATAGCCAGTAAAAACACCTGGGAGGTGGAGTGCTAGTGAGAGCAACAGAAAAGAGGCCAGTATCACTGTATCACAGAGTATGTAGAGGTGAGTAAAGTGTAAGAAAAATGGAAAGGCAGGAAGAGGCTAAATTATGAAATTATTTAAAAAAAAATACAGTACAGAATTTTATATCCAATTCTGTAAGTAATAAGGAGCCACTGGAGTTGTTTGAAAAACTAAAGAGTAATATTGGCAGATTTGAATTTTAGGGTAGATCAATTAAACTGTTGCATAGAGGATGGCTTGGAGTGCCAGATACCTAGATACTTACAGTGATATTAATGCATACAAATACCTCTATCAAAGTCCTACTCACACGTTTCATTGAGGGATGGAAGTAATTTTTTGTGCTCAAAGGCACTCTGCCAGTGGAACACAATTTTGGCAGATTCAAATTAGCTGGAAAGGCTTTAAGTATATATTCACTGACAAACTGTGTCTGATGGGCAAGGATCTGCCTAGGTAAATACAATAAGACTCATCACTAGCAGGTTAAGTACTAGGTAATGAATTACTTGGCCATGGCAAGCAATGGAACAGACATAAATATAAATGGTGTTCAGTTCTGTATGGTATTCATCTATTTGTGCAGCGATTCTAGAAGAATTATAGAAATAATGGTAGAGAGGGTGGAAGAAAGTATGCCTGACACATAATAGATGCTGAATAAATGCTTCTTCCCTTCCCTTCCCTAGGTACCTTTGATGTGAGTTCTATATTTAACAATCAACTAGTTGAAACACTTCTAAAAGAACAAAATTTATCTGTATAGCCAGTCTCTCTATAAATAAAACCAAATAATGCACAAAAATAATCCAGAATGGAAGAATTTGCTCAAAGGTTTCCTTGGAGAGGTGGCTAAAGGAGTCGGCTCCTTCATAAAATGAATCATCATTGCATGAGACACTGTCAATGCCTTGAATAACTCATGATAACTGGAAGCAAATTGATTACCATGAAGGCATAGTAAGTAATCTTTCAGTTTTTTTTAAACCAACTTCTGTTGAAAAGGCTGAAGAACTTTAGAAATTTAATTAAGAATTTGACAAAAGAAAAGAAAAAGAAAAACCAAAAGAAATTATAATGATGACATTTTAATACACAGGAAATATCTGGCTGCTGATTTAGGAATCATTTCAGAATCAGCAGTGTGTTTGAATTCAGATAACTGACTAAGATGAACAAAGTTCAAAACCAATATTAAATAAGGAGAAACTATAAAATGTGAAAATACTGCATGTAATTACCAGAGCTCAGATCTGACCTCTTTAAGTAAACTGTTGACTTTGAAAAATTGGAACTTGATAAAAGTAAAAGATTTTGAGTCATATTGTTGCCATTTCTTAAATAGGTTTAATCAATATAAAATATTCACTATAAAGAGGAATGCAAAAGAATTTTAAAAATGCCTCAGCTCACTTAACATTTCATCTAATAAACTTTAAAGTCTTTTCTAACTCTAAATCTTATAACCATATGACAATTATGCAATGAGAGATTTGGCAGGTCAATTACAACTTAGAGTAGAAATTCATTTTCAAAATATTAAGCAAAAAGGTGAAAGAATAATAATAATAATGATATATATGTATCAGTTTATGATTTTGAAAGTGCTTTAGATATATTATGTTATATGATCCTTTCAATAACCTTGTAGGCAGGTATCCCAATTTTACAAATAAGCATACTGAGACTGAAAAGTTAAATGATTTAGCCCATCGAATGTCCTGAATCAAAAAAGCTGCCTTCTTCTCAGTTCATTGGAGCTGGTAGATTTCAATCCCCTTCCATTGAAGTGAATGGGGTGGGGGAAAGGAGTGACATCTCCAAAGGACAGCAAGGACCAGTCTGCCATCCAAAGTCAGCAGGAAAGGAAACAAAAGCAGACATTGCACCACAAAGAAGAATTCCTAAACCTGTTTGATTTAGACCAAGGCTGCTTCAAAGGGATGTTCCCTTTGGTTTCACAGAAGGCTTTATTTAAATCTTCCTCATTACCTTTGTCTTCAGAGCAAATTACCTTCTGTGGATAATGAGGCATTACTGTGATGGGGAGGAGGAAGATTCACCCATCTGGGAAGAAATTGACTGCTGTTATGGAGATCCAAACCCCTTTTTTGTTGCAATTCTCATTTGCTAGTAACCTAGTTATGAATGAGAATAGGGACAAAGGCATGTCAACCATGGTGACATCCCTACATTTGATGAATTAATGGTAAAAATAAAATAATTATAGTGACAATATGAGTGAATTAGTGAGACAAGTTTTCCCAGATAGCCCCTCATACTAAGTAAGGTGCCACGTAAGAAAGCATCTATCAAATTGTGAGAATTAGAACATTAATATAGAAAATGGATAGTACAATGCAAGTTTAGCCTAGTTGTAACTTATGCAAGGACCATGTAAGAGAAGGGACAAAAATAAGGTATATAAGATTATGACAGAAAAATTGGAACAAGTATCAACAAAACAAAGTAGAAACACATCAAACTGAGAAAGAAGTTAAGTAAGGGAGTTTTTGTTGTTGTTGAGTCATTTTAGTTGTGTCTCTAGCTCTGTGACCCCATCTGGGCTTTTCTTGACAAAGATACTGAAGTGGTTTGCCATTTCCTTCTCCAGCTCATTTTATAGCTAAGGAAACTAAGGCAAACAGGATTAAGTGACTTGCCTAGGGTCACCCAGCTAGTAACTGTCTGAGGCCAGATTTGGACTAAGGAAGACTCATCTTCCTGATTCCAAGCCTAGTACTTTATCCACTGTACCACCTATCTGCCCTAAGTAAGGAAGCAGCAGTAGTAATTGTATTGAAAAGACAAAAGTGGAAAACCAACCAATTGAAATTCTTGGCTAATACTTTAGAAATGACAGTGCAAAAAAAGTAGGAAATATAAGATGAGACTAACCAGTTTCTGGGGCCAATTTTCATGATATTCCTCTTCTGTGCTTCCCAAGGGTGGGATATGTAATTCTGGTCATATAGCCTTTTTTGTTTTAGAAAGAATATTTTATAGAAATGAGAGTCAGCAAAGCAGAGAGGATAGAGATAGCCTTGAAGGCAGGAAGACCTGGGATTAATTCCTCCTCTGAGAAAGACTAGCTGTGTGACCCTGGGAAAGGTGTTTCTCTCATTGTTCTGAACAAGTCCTTAAGACAATTTCCAGTCCTGCAATGGCAAAGAGAATTTCCTCACTAAGGAGTTCCTTATGCAGAAGACATCAGAAGTCCAGTCTTTTTCCCTTTAAGAAATAGGGCAAAATTAGTTAAAGAAAACACATGTATATGCTAATGCCAAGCAGTTGATGTGTCCCCATTTCATGGGATCTCCAAGCTAAAAAATATCTTGGGCATTGTTGCTCAGTGTTGCTCAGTGCTGCACTTAGAATCATGAAGTCCCAGATCAAATTGCACTTCAGTTCCTTGGTAGCCATATCACCCAGGTCTAGTCACTTAAATTCTGTTTTCTTATCTGCAAAACGGGAAGAATAACAATAGCACCTACCTCACAGAATTGATGGGAAGATCAAATGACCTAATACACGTAAAATGCTTTGCAAACCTTAAATAACTAAGTAAATGTTAACTATTATTTGATAGCCAATTCATACTCAAACAAGATTTCAAATTATCTCTCCATCCTGGCCACTTATCCCCTGGCTATATTCCAATTTTCAAAGTCTCTATTAAATAGTGTTAGTCAGAGTTGAACATTATGTTCTAGATGTGGTCAAACCAACAAAAGATATTGGGCGACAATTTTCTCTTTCGTTCTGAGAGATACTTTGATACAACTTACAATCACATTAGCATTTTGACTTCACATCACACTGTTAACTTGAACTTTCAGTCAAATAATATCCTTAAGTCTTTAAATATAAACTTCTGTTAAGCTTGTCTTTCTTATCCAGTACTTGTGCATTGAATTATTTGAATCAGTGTACAGGACTTTCCCTGTCATTAATTCAAGTCATTTGACAAACATTCATTTATTAAGCACCTACTCTGTGCCAAGTACTGGCATGCATCTATATACACACACACATGCACACACATACATGATACATATATACCATATGTCTGTGCATTCTCTGTGTGTTTGTGTTTCTATACTATGTATATATTTTGTAGATGCTCTGCAAATAGAAAATGAACTGAGTCCAGAGCTCAAAATGCTAATGTGAGATGAGAGCAAACTAGAAAATTGTACAGTCTTTGAAATGATCTCCAGTTCTTCCCTGATACAAAAACCCATCCTTTTAACCTCTTGATGATGGTATAGGACTGCAAAGCAAGGAATACTCCAATCTCCAAAGAACAAAATGATTTTAAGTGACCCAAAGGTCATTGTAGAATATAAGCCTGATTATTGCACTTTTACAAATGATAAGACAGTTTCAGAGATATAAAATAGGTTAACTCAAAAAACATAAGTAATTCGAATCCAGGGATTCTTACTCTGAAAAATGTATTATGAGGGAAAGAAAATGGAGATGGGAAGAACCAATAGGAGATTACTACAATATTTTAGTTGGCTGCTAATGACTAGCTGTACTATGTTAGTGGTAGTGGGGATACAGTGAATGTGAAAAATTATAGGGAGTTGGAAATCACAGGACTTGGCAACTGATAGAGAAGTGAAACAGGAGGGAAAAGAAACAGGTTAAAATGCTAACATCAAGATTTCAAATAAAAAGTATTGCAGTATGATGGGCAGCTCTGTAGAAATCCACAAACCTGAAAACAATTTGACAGTCTCTCTGCATTAACCTTTCCAATCCTGAAGTTCTGAGATAGGAGGGATGGTGTAGTACAGGTAGTCATAAATCTGTTTGGTAATACATGAAACTGAGGACTAGGACTACTGAATAATCTTTCTATTCTGTTCTTATTGACTCTTTGTCTCACTTCTCAGGGTGACAATCACAAACCTTTATTCCAAACAAATTTAGCCTTTCCAATCCTTAAAAATGAAAAGAAAAACTCTCTTTAACCATTTATTTTGGGGTAGAAAAGTCTTTACTCATATTCACTTTGTTTTCCCTTAACCTTTTTCAATCTGACTTCTGCCACCACTAATTTTCTGAAACTTCTCCTTCAAAGGTTCAAATGATCTAAAATCTGATGTGAAATGGGTACTGGTGTCACTGACATCAAGCTTTAGGGGAAAATAAACCCATTGATTTTGGATATGTCAAGCTTAAGGTACCATTGGGACATTCTCATGTCTCGCAATCAATTTGAGATGTGAGTCTGGAGCTCAGAAGTGAAATCAGCACTGTAGAAATATATTTCAGAGTTGTCTACATAATAGTAATGGTTGTAGGCATGAGAGTGAATAAATTATCATTGGGAAGTAGAGCAAATGATAGAGAGAAGAAAAGAGGGCCAAGGACAGACAGTGGGGGGACACCCATTTTAAATGAATCAAGGATGTGGAGGGCAGAGAACATATTAGTTAGAGAGGTCAGAGGATTAGGAAGAGAATGAGTCTTTCTGAAATTATCCAAGGAGGAAGTATTAGGTAGGAGGGTGTAGTCTGAAGTGTCAAATGCCATCACACCAGGCTGTTCTGGCCAAGAAGGATGAGGATTGAGAATTTTGCATTTTAGGAGGTTATAGAAAGCTGTGGAGGGAACAATTTCAATAAAGTACTTTGGATAGAAGTCAGATGGCAAAGAATTAAGGAAAAGTGGGTATGAAGAAGCATGGGAATTAAATATAGACAACTTTGTCCAGAAGTTTAGTAAAAAAGAGAGAGTCGATTAACAAGTATTTGTTAAATGCTTAGTATATGCCAGGCCTTAAATTAAGTGACACAAAGAAAGATTGCTCTATGGAGTGGAAGGGCAGGTCTTTTTTATTTTTTAAGGACTAAGGAGACCTAAAAATATTTGTAAGTCAATGGGAAGGAGTCAGTGGTAAAGAAATTAGGGAGAGAGAGAGAGAGAGAGAGAGAGAGAGAGAGAGAGAGAGAGAGAGAGAGAAAATTTGGAACAGTTGGAAAAATTGGAACAGTGGCAAGTGATGTAAGGAGTCAAAAAGGACAAAGTAGGAAGATTGTTGAATAGTCCTCAGGTTCATATATTTGCACATAGATATATACCTTCTCATCATACAGAAATGCCACATCATCCCTTCTATAATAGAACTTCAGAGCTGGAAAGGACCTCAGTAGCCATTTGGTCAAATATATACAAAAACAAAAGAACGATCACTACAATAACTTCCTCCCCAATCCTCTCCCCTGCCCTGGAAATAGTCATCTGATCTTTGTTTGAAGATGTGAAGATGTATGTCAGAGGCAGCTCCTATCACTTTGGGATATCACTAATTGTTAGGAAGTTTACCTTTTTGTAACTTCTGCCCAATTCTTCTTTGAATGAGGACTCTGTCTTCTTCTTGTCATACTCCTCATAATTTTCTAGAGCATGTTTTCTGGCTCTCTCATTTGCCTCTACCACAATCTATCTCGTGTAGTAGTCTGAGTATAATAACCCTCACTACCCCATCATGAATAGAATAAATTATTCAAGAGTTGAAATTATTTAGCTTTTATTACTATTATTATTATTATTACTGTTAGTGTTATTGTTTCTTAGGACATAGCATAGTATGATCTCACCTAATAAAGTCTTCTTTTTTAAAAAATCACTTTAGGATTTTATTTTTCTCAATTACATGTAAAAACAATTTTAACATTCTTTTTAAAAATTTTTGAGTTTCAAATTCTCTCTCTCCTTCCTTCCCCTCCCCCCTCATTGAGAAGACAAGCAACTTGATATAGGTTATACACATGCATTTGTGCAAAACACATTTTTGCATTGGTTATGTTGAGAAAGAAAATACAACCCCCCTCAAAAAAGCAAGAAAAATAAAGTAAAGAAAAAGTATGCTTTGCTTGCATTCAGACTCCATCAGCTCTTTCTCTGGAGATAGATAGCCTTTTTTTAAAAAATCATAAGTCCTTTGGAATTGTCTTAGATCACTGCATTGTTGAGAATTAGCTAAATCACTCACAGCTGTTCATCATACAATATTGCTGTTACTATGTACAATGTTCTCCTGGTTCTACTCATTTCACTTTGCTTTGGTTCATTTAAGTCTTTCCAGATTTTCCTGAAAACATCCTACTTGTCGTTTCTTATAGTATGGTAGTAGTCCACCACAGTCACATACCACAGCTTCGGCCATTTCCCAATTGATGAGCATGCCCTCAGTTTCCAATTTTTTGTAACCATAGAAAGAGCTGCTACAAATATTTTTGTTCCTTTTTGTTTTAGTTTTTTTAATCTCTTTGGGATACAGATCTAGTAGTGATATTGCTGATTCAAAGTATATGCATAGTTCTATACCCCTTTGGGCATAGTTCCAAATTGCTCTCCAGAATGGTTGTGTTAGTGCATAACTGCCGACAGTGCATAAGTGTCCCAATTTTACCACATCGCCTCCAACATTTGTCATTTTTCTTTTTTGTCATATTAACTATTCCAATAGGTGTGGGGTGGTATGTCAATTTTTAAAATTTGTGTTTCTCTAATCAGTAGCGATTTTAGAGTTTTTTTTTTTCATATGACGATAGCTCTGATTACTTTGTCTGAAAACTGCCTGTTCATATCCTTTGATCATTTATAACCTGGGGAATGACTTGTATGCTTATAGATTTCACTCAGTTCTCTAAATATTTGAGAAATGAGGCCTTTACCAGAGAAACTCACTATAAAAATTTTCCACAGTTGTGATTTAACTATTTCTCTCCATCCTGTTTTCTCCATTTATCCTTCTCTCTCCTTGCTTTTACTCTGTCTATCCTCAAAAGTGTTTTGCTTCTAACTATTCCTTCTCCTAATCTGCTCTCCCTTCTATCACTCCCTCCCCTCTTTCTCTTATCCTCTACCCTTTTTACTTTCCTGTTGCATAAAATAGATTTCTATACTCAATGTGTGTATGTGCTATTACCATTTTCAGCAAATTCTGGTGAGAGTAAGGTTCAAGCACTTCCACACAACTTTCCCATCTTCCCCTCCACTGTAAAAGCTCTTTCATACCTCTTTTATGTGAGATACTTTACCCCATTCTACCTCTCCCTTTCCCTTTTTCCCAGTACATTCCTCTGCCTTCTCCCTTAATTTTATTTTTTAGATATCATCCATCATAGTCAACTCTCATCCATGCTCTCTATGTATACTCTTAACTAACCTATTAATTATGAAGTTCTTAGAAGTTACTAGTAATATCTTCCTAATTAGGAATGTAAATAGTTTAATCTCAATGAATCCCTGATGATTTCTCTTCCTTATTTACCTTTTTATGCTTCTCTTGAGTCTTGTATTTGAAAGTCAAAACTTCTATTTAGTTCCAATCTTTCCATCAAGGATGATAGAAAGTCTTCTATTTCATTAAATATCCATTTTCTTTCCTGAAGGATTATATTTAGTTTCGTTGGGTAGGTAATTCTTGTTTTTAATCCTAGCTCCTTTGCATTTTGGAATATTATATTTCAAGCCCTCTGATCTTTTAATGTAGAAGTTGCTATATCTTGTATTATCATGATTGTGGCTGTATATTTTAATTATTTCTTTCTGGGTGCTTGCAATATTTTCTCCTTTACTTGGGAGCTCTGGAATTCAGCTATAATATTGCTGGGAATTTTTATTTTGGTATCTTTTTCAGAAGGTGATGAGTGGATTCTTTCAGTTTCTCTTTTACCTTCGGATTCTAAGATATCAGTAAAGTTTTCCTTTATAATTTCTTGAAAGATGATATCGGGGGCGGAGTCAAGATGGCGGCTGGAAAGCAGTGACTGGCGTGAGCTCCCCTCCAAATCCCTCCAAAAACCTATAAAAAATGGCTCTGAACCAATTCTAGAGCTG
>CM053622.1:212073492-212092235 GCA_028646595.1 Phalanger gymnotis | reverse complement strand
TTTTTTTTTTTTTATGCAACTAGAAAATAAGATGCACAGGCAATGGGGCACAGAGATTTATCTTGCCCTACAAGAAAGTAAGGGAAAGGGGGCTGGGAGGGGAATGGGGTGACGGAGGGGAGGGCAGACTGGGGAACAGGGCAACCAGAGTGTATGCCATCTTGGAGTGAGGGGGGAGGAAATGGGGAGAAAATTGGTAATTCAAACGCCTGTGAAAATCAATGCTGAAAACCAAACATGTCAAAAATAAATTTAAAAAAATAAAAATAAAAATAAAAATCGAAAAAAAAAAAGAAAGATGATATCTAGGCTCTTTTTTTAATCATGGCTTTTAGGTTGTCCAATAATTTTAAAATTGTCTCTCCTCTAGTTCAGCCATTTTTTAATGAGATACTTCACATTTTCTATTTTTTCAATCTTTTGATTTTGTGTTGTTTCTTGATGACTCATGGACTAATTAACTTCCACTTGCCCAATTCTAATGTTTGAGGAATTATGTTCTTCAATGAGCTTTTGTAGCTATTTTTCCATTTGGCCAGTTCTGATTTTTAAGAAGTTCTTCTCTTCAGTGGATTTTTGTGCCTCTTTTACTATTTGACCCATTCTGTTTTTTAAGGTGTTATTTTCTTCAGTATTTTTATGCCACATTAACCAAGCTGTTGACTTTTTTATGGTTTTTTTGTATCACTATCATTTCTCTTCCCAATTCTTCCTCTACCTCTTTTATATCATTTTAAAAATTCTTTTCTGAACACTTCCAGGAATTCTTGAGATGAATTCTCATGTTTTCTTTGAGGCTTTGTATATGTTAGTTTTGACTTTAAATTGTGTTCTTCTGAGTTTGCATTTTGATCTTTCCCATTACCATAATCATTTTCTATGGTCAGGTTCTATTCTTATGGTTTGTTCATTTTCCCAGACTTGACTTTGAACTTTGTTAAATTAAATTTCTGTTCCTGGGATGGAGGGGGGACTGTCTCAAATTTTAGATTTTTTGTGCAGCTATTTTCAGAGCTAGTTCTGGTAGTCTGTAAGTTTTCAGTTCTTCCCCATTGGTTTGATTTAAGGAAAGGTGCATTTACTACTCTCCTGGCCTGTGCTCTGCTTTGTGAGCAATCACAAGCACTCTTTTCCAGTCCGGAATTGTGACTGGGCTCCCCATCTCCCCTGTGATCACAATCTCTTCTATCTTCCTCACCCTGCATCTGTAACCTCCATGTGGGCAATTCAGTAGAGTCCTGCACCCAATGCCTGCAAAGAAACTCCTAATCACCTTCTGATTAATTGTCTGACTCCCTTATTATCTCTGTGCTGAGAACTTTAGAAACCACTGATGCTGATTCAGTTGCCCATAAGGCCTGCTGCTGGCTTGCCAGGATATGACCTGTGCTCGACTCTTACCCTCGTGCAACAGACCTT
Source organism: Phalanger gymnotis (assembly GCA_028646595.1). Classification (NCBI taxonomy): domain Eukaryota; kingdom Metazoa; phylum Chordata; class Mammalia; order Diprotodontia; family Phalangeridae; genus Phalanger; species Phalanger gymnotis. Next base: position 212,090,816 of record CM053622.1, on the reverse strand, counting down.
TCCTGCTAGCCTTCTACGTTGCTCCTCCAGAATTAATTTTGAGGTATTATTTTGAATTTTTTTGGAGGATAATTTGGGAGAGCTCAGGTAAAACAGTACCTTTTCCCCACCATCTTGGTTCCCTAATACTTTCTTTTTAAATGCCAATTGACTTTAATTGAACTGTATTGAATGAGGACCTATCCTTACTACTTTTGTTGTTGTTGAGCAGGTTCATCTTTCAGTCATGTCTGCTTCTTTGTGACTCTATGGACCATAGCTATCTGTGGAGTTTTCTTGGCAAGGATACTGGAGTAGTTTGCCATTTTCTTCTCCAATGAATCCAGTGTATTCTTTTGTGAGGCAATCAGAAATTAAGTGACTTGCCTAAGATCACACAAATAGGAAATATCTGAGGCTGAATTTGCACTCAGGTCTTTCTTCCTCACTGCTGACCCAGTACTCTATCCATTGAGCCATAGCTACCTCTTTCCTAGGTTTAAGGGTGCCTATAAAGGCACTATAAATAATTTATAAAAAATTGCAAGTTTGCCCTTTTACCTAAATTCTTTCCAATAGTGTATACAAAACTAAAGTTATATGTGCTATTTAGTCTTGGACCCTTTTCTGATTATTTCCTCTTGTGAATTAATGGGAACTTCTTCCTCTGTTCTCCTTATGTCTCTTCTCTTCTCCTATGTCATTTTTGTCCTTCACAATATTTGATTTTACTGTCTTATCTGGGCGTTTTTCTCCATCTCCTTCTATTTTCACTCTAAACTTTCTTATTATTACTTAATCTCTGAATAATCCATTACAAAAGACTTTGAAGTCATTCAGCCAAGATTATTGGGGGTGGATGTTGGTGGAAGTGGATAAGTGGTAAAGCTACAGTTACAAAGAAAGTGTTTATGGAGTCATTAAAAAGAGAAGGGAAGAGAGAGCAAACAATGGCAATCTCGGTGATAAAAACTCCCTGAAATAGCAAAAAATGTGGAAGCTTATAAAATATACAAAAGAACTAGGAGAAAAACTGGTCAGATGGGTAAAACAGGAAAAAACTGAATAGAAAAAAGAAAATAATTAGAATTTTAAAGGACTGATGCTGTGAGAGATTGGTATGTGCTAACTTAGCATTCTGAAAAGTATACTCAATGTGATCTCAAAGGTTCAAAGCTCAGTTCTCTTACTACCTTACGACCTTGGACAATTCACTACTCCTCCCTGAGTCTCAGTTGCCTCATGTGTAAGATGACAAGGCTCAATTTGGTTGAATTTAACAAACTTTTATTATCTACCAAACACTATTCAAAGTGCTAAGAATACAAATGCAATAATGAAACTGCCTGCTCTCAAACAGATCAAATTCTACTAGAAATAAACCACAAGCACACAATAAGAGACATAAAATATATTGAAAAGTAATGTTAGGAAATGGGCAGAGATCACTAACAAATGGAGAACCATGAATGGCCTCACATAAGAGGTAGCATTTGACCTAATCCTTTAAAGGATGAAAGAATTTCAAAAAAAAAAGTGAGGAGATAGAATATTCTAAAAATTGAAAGCAAGTCTATGCAAAGACACAGAGAAAGAAGATGGAATAACACCATATATGAGAAAAACCAAGTAGACTAATTTGACTATAATGCAGAAAACATGATGAGAAGTAATGTAAAATTAGTCTAGAAAGAGATATCACAATTATATTGTGAGAGGCCTTACTTGCAAAAAGGAAAGGAGTTTGTATTCTATCTTAGAAGCAATAAGAAACCATATCAAGGAAGTTGCTTGAGAAGGTAAGTGGCATGGGCAGATTTGTCATTGAGGAATAGATATGTTAGTTAGTATGGAGGATGGATTGGAGAAAGAAGGTGCTTGAAAGAGCGAGAACCAATAGAAGGCTGTTGCAATAGTTTCAAAGAGAGGTGATGACAACCATATGAATAGGGAAGGTGAAATCCATTTATAAGAGACATGTTTTAGAAGTTGAATCAACCCGACTTGGCAACTGATTGTATATGGAGAGGGAAAAAGGGAGAGGGGAAAGATGTGAGGATAACTCTGAGCTTGTCCATGTGAGTAACTGGAAATATTATAACATCTATGACTGAAATAAGGAAGTTAGGAAAAGGGGTGGATTGGGGGGAGGAAAATGTAATGAATTCCATTTTGGACATATTGACTGGGAAATTCCTAACATAAATCCAAGCAGAGATTCACTTCCAATAAGAAATTGATGATGTAGGCCTGGAAATAAAGAAAGGAATGAGGGATAGGTAAGTAGATTTGGGAGTCTTCTATGTAAGAGATGATAACTGAACCCTTAGAAGTTAATTAAACCACTGAGAGATGAAGTATAGAAAGAGAAATGAGTACTTAGGACAGAGATCTGGGTTATACAAAACCAACAGGCCAGGACAAGGGCCTCTTCCTTACCATGGAAATTCACTTCTCCCCTGGCCTTCCCACACTGGAAGTATACTCTACCCCTGTAGCCCCTTCATCACATTGATCAGTTCTTCTTAGAACTTCCATTTTTAGGAAAGTTCTCTAGTAATCCCAGTCTCAGCTAAGGGAGAAGAACATGATAGACCATCAGAAGGGAAAGGATTAGAAGTAAGAGCCATAGTTTTAGCAAGGACAGCACAGAAGAGCAATCAGAGTGGTGAATAAGGACCAGAAAAAGCTAATGTGAGAAATGAATAGCAATTCAAAGAAAAGAGCTGATTTAAAGAAAAAAAAGTACCTAGTAAAATAGGAATCCCCCGGCCAGGTGATAAAGCAGATAAAGCACTGGGCCTGGATTCAGAAAGACTTGAGTTCAAACCTGTCCTCAGGCACTACCACCTGTGTGATCCTGACTCAGTTTCCCCATCTGTAAAATGTGGGCGATAATAATCACAACGACTTTGTAGGGTTTTTGTGAAAATCAAATGAGATGATATTTGTAAAGCACCTAGCACAGTTCCAGGCACAGAGTAAGCCCATATAAATGTTAGCCAGTAGTAGTAGTAGTAGTAGTGGTGGTGGTGATAGTAACATAAGAAAATTCTTCAAGCTTTCCTCTAATAACAGTGGAGCCATTACTGTACAATAATGGTTCAGAATAACAAATAGTTAAAATATTTTAACTTAAAATATTTTAAACACAAAGACAGAGTCCTTAAGGAGTCCATTATCAAATTTAACTAGAAACTGTCAATTTTAGAACAAAAGATAGACACACAACTGTAGGTTATTTTAAACAGGAAACAACAGAATCAGAATGCAAAAATATAGATCCAAAAGAAAAATATAATCAAAGACAAAAACCAAACAAACCAGGATCAGAAGATCATGAGAGCTTTACAAAGCAGAATACTGCTTTATCCATTTTGAATGTAAGGTAGAAAGAGAAACTCTAGGAATGATAGATTTTTGAAAAAAAACAAAATGAAAACCTGAATGCCATTCATCCAGAATTAAGATGCTTTCTTGTGAGCAATCCCTGTGAGATAGACTCATAGAAATGAATCAAAGGATATAACCATCATATCGAGTCAGAGTGAGTCATTGTTGCTATAAGGATGGGAACCTTTCAGCCCAAACTTGTCTTTTTTATCTCTCTATGGAAAGCATATTTTTTGATAACATTTTAAGAATCTTAACTGTCTTCAAAACTGTCAAGTCTATGAATTTTCTGAAGATTAAAAAAATTCTGTTGTCTATATACATACATATATACACACATACATACATATGCATATGTGTGTATATACATGTGTATGTATATATATATACATATATATGTATACATACGTATGTATATATATGTATATATGTATATGTGTGTATATATGTATGTGCATATATATATATATGTATATGTATATGTATAGGCATGTATACAGCTTCCTTGCCACGTTGAATTCCCTGGTCTCCTTGCCTGCTCTCTTCTTAACTAAAGGAGTCAGAGAGAAATGCCATTCCATCTGGCCTGAACTGACTGGAGAGAAAGGAGAGAAAGTCCATTCCATTGCTGCTCTACACCGTTCTCCTTGACTGAGCCGCCTAATGCCAAGAGAGGACTCTACTCTAAGGCCAGACCCCTAGGGATGTTAATAACCTATCTAAATTCAAACTCCCCTCTCCCCTACCTCTAAAGCTTATTCATACTCTTCCCATCTCAATGATTCTGTACTCCTGACTGTAATCATTCAAACACTGTTCCCCACCCCACCCCACCACTGGCCCTTATTCCTGACCCCCACTATATCCCACTCTAATGCTTTCCCTTCTGCTTTTGCTCTCTGGATTGCTTGCTCCTTAGTTAACAAACTCGCTTTCATCTGAAATCTTTTCCTTTCCCATTCCTTGCATCTTCTGGCTCTCACTGAGACTGGCTCCCTTCTGATGACACAGCCTACTTTTTAACAATAGCTACATTTCAATTCACATCAGCTCACTGGAGATCTCATTCAAGTCAGGGAAATAAAAAGCTCCTTCCTCTCCATCAGCACTTCCAACTTCACTCACTAAAATCATCACACAATACCTCTCATCCTTTGAGGGTCATTCAAGTGTTACCTACTATTCGATCAAAATTGTGGTAGCTCTTGTCTACTAACCTTCAGGATAGTCTTCATCTTTGCTCAGTGACTTTAGTGTCTAGCTCATAGTCTTTCTCTTCTCTCCAACTCCTGCCCTCATGCCATGGCATATACATATATATTGATACTTACTCAAATATCCTAACCTCACAGTTCCTCAACTTACTCATTTCCCATAACTTACTCCTCCATACCACCACAGCTACCCAAGATCATATTCTTAATTTTGTCATCACCCACAAATTCATTGCTTCCATATTCACAAACTCTGAAAAAAATCATGAAACTGTGCTACCTTGGGCCACTACAAAATTATGCTATGTAATCCCAACTGGGCCCTCACTGAATCAAAGAAATCCTTTTACCCTTCCCCAACTGACTCACTATTTCACTCACCAAGACAGGTTTTTTCCCAGCTTTTTTCTTCTCTCCTCAAGCATTTATATCTCAGAAAGTGATGGAAAAATGTTAGTAATGCAGATTAAATCTAAAAGTATACTGTGTATGCATTTTTTTTTCAGAGAGCCTGTTGTAAAATATTTACCATTATACCACTGAATAGATGGGTCAAGTGGGGTTTTTTTTGAGGATGGGGAGACGTGGTATTTTCTAAAGTTGATTCCTCTACTTTCTTTCTTCTCATTCTCTACAATCTGGCTTCTAACATCAACATTTAACCAAAATTGCACTTTCCAAAGTTACCAATTTTCTCTTAATTGCCAAATGAAATTAATTTTTTGCAATCCTCATCCTTCTTGTCCTCTCTTCTGGCTTTGCCACCATCCATCACCTTATTCTCCTTGATACACTTTTCTCTCTATACTTTCATGACACTTCTCTATCCTGGTTTTCCCCCTGACTTTCTGAATGTTCTTTTTCAGTCTACTTTGCTGGATGTTCAACCAGGTCACTCCCACTAACAATGGGTATGTCCCTCAAGACTATTTCTCTTGGTGATCCTGTTATCTTCAATGGTATTAATTAGCATTTCTATGTTCACTATTCACAAATCTACTTATTCTGCCCTACTCCCTCTGATGACCTCCAGGCTTGTATCTTCTACTATCTATCAGAGTTAGAGAGCTCAAATTGGGTGTTCATAGACATTTTGCACTTAGCATGTTCAAAATAGAATGCATTATCTTCCTCCATCACCAAGTCTCCTCTCTTCCTAATTTTACTATTAATATGCCACCATCCTTCTAGTTATTCAGTTCTATAAACCTAAATGCCATCCCTGATTATCGAATATTTATGATCCCCTCCCCCATATCCCATCTGTTTTCAAGTCCTGTTGATTTTACCTTTATAACCTTTCTTATATGTACTCCACATTCGTCTACAACACTACCACCATGATGATGAAGGTCTTCATCTCCTCAGACTTGGGCTATTACAATAGCCTATTAGTCGCTCTCTCTTCCTTAAATTTCTCATCACTCCAGTCAATCTTAAACTCAGCTATTGAATTGATTTTACAAGTATAGGCCTTATCATCTCTCCCCAGTTCCCAGACATATTCAATAAACTCCAATAGCTCCCTATCATGATGAAGTTAGAATTGAAAATCCTTTGTTTAGTACTTAACTCTCTTCATGAGTTGTCCAGTCCTACCTTTACAACCTTCATATACTTACTTTACTTACCTCCATATATTGTGTAATCCAGTGATAACGTTTTCCATGATATTCCTTGCAGCAGTAGCATCATCATCATCATCATCAGTAACTTTTATATAGCACCAACTATGTGCCAAGTACTGTGCTAAGTGTTTCACAATTGTTACTACCCCCCCCTCTCACACAACAACCCAGGGAAGATAGGTGCTATTATTATCTCAATTTTACATTTGTGGAAACTGAGGCAAACAGAAGGTAAGTCATGTTTAGGGAGTGGGTCACAGAGGTAGTAAGCATCTGAGAGTGGATTCAAACTCAGATCTTCATGAATCTAGGGTGGGAGCTTATTTACTGCATCACCCAGGTACCCTTAAATGCACAAAACACTCTAACTCTAGGCTCTAGGCACCTTCACTCCAGTTCCCATACTTGGAATGCTCTCTGCTCATTTCTGCCTCCTGGTCTCCCTGGCTTCCTTCAAGTCTCATTAAGATCACACCTACAAGAAGTCTTTCATGATGACCCCCCTCCCCCCTCCATGCTAGTGACTTTGCTCTGTTGATTATCTTCAATTTGTCCTGTATGTATTGTTTTTATGTAATTGTTTATATGTTGTATCTCCCATTGTTCTATAAATTTCTTGACAACAATAACTGCCTTTTGCCTTTTTGTATCCCAAGTAGTTAGTAAATGCTTGCCACATAGTATCTACTTAATAAATGCTTATTGGTTGAGAACACAGAAAAAACTAATCAAAAATATTGGCAACAGATGTCAAAGCATACATTTTTGTTATCTCTTGAACAACACTGCCATCTCCCTAAATGTTTAGCTTACTATGAAATATAAATTTTAGAAATGCACCTCAAAGAACAAATTGTTTAGTCAGCAAGGACAACGTCTATTCAAATTCTGAGGAGAATCAATCAGAATGACAGAAGATTAGCATTTATAAGAAATCAAAGTAAAAATTAGACCATGATATCCTGAAGCGCAAAGAACATTGACTAGTATAGAAAATAACATTCATCAAAGCTGAGCCTAAGCATCAAAGAAAACAAAAAAACCAAAATACTGAAATCATTTCTTCAGAAGTATCCAGAGGTGATCAGGGCATTCAATATGCAAACTGATCAAACAACAGAAAGTTCAAATTTTAAGGCAGCAAACAAAAACTAAGAAATGAGATATTAGTTTTTGTGTGGGCCGAGGCTAAACGAATTCATAAATTTAAGTGGGAAAGTCTTTTTATTTATTGGCTGAAAATCTTAAAATATATATGGGTATACATATAATATATATATATATATATATATATATATATATCTAGCAACCTCACCCATTATAGATTCAATGCCTCTTAAAGAGAACATCAATAGGCTAAAACAAAATAAAAAGCAAAAATTAAAAGGAAAAGTTATAAGGAAAGTTGTTGGATAAAGTAAGCTATTTTCAGGGAGGAAATTTTAATTCTCTCATTCTTAAATCTGTTTTATAGGTATATTGGAATAATAGGGGGAACCCAATCTTCCCTATCTTCTCCTCATATCTGAAAAGGAAAAGATAGGGGATATGAGGCTGGGTTTATGACTCATTAGAATGTGAAAGCTGGGGTGGACATGAAGCCCTGAGTTACTCGCTCTGCCCTTGGGATGATGGAAAAGTACAGTCTGATCAGTGAAGCACAGATCACAAAGAGAGAAGGGAGGATCTGGCATAGCCATGGGAAAGTACATATCTGAAGACATTGTGAAACCATCAACAGAGGCAAGAGGGGTTCAAAAAAATGATTTTGCAATGAACTGTGCTGGGGGATTTAAATACTACAGGCAATCACTTTCTCCAACTTGGGTTTAGCATCTGAATGAAACGCCCATGGTAAGAGAAAGGAATTGAAAATTGTGGGAGCACTTCGAGACCATGATTAAAAGGGGTTGAAGGGTTCAAATGGAGGATGGAGTGACATTGAAAGTGATAAGTGATGAAGTAAGAGGCAATGTGATGTAATGATTAGAGAGGCAGACACAAATCACAAGGATCTGAGTTCAGGTCCTGACTCTGACACATACTGCTTGTGAGACTCCGAAGAAGTCACTGAATTTTCCAATGCCCTGGAAACTCTCTAAGACTCTAAGTTGCTGAAGTTTCCCTTCTGCTTTGGTAGAGGGAGTTTTCTCACCAGGAACCTTCTTACAACAATAAAACCATAGATCTAAAGAGAAAACGAGTGCAATGGGAAAGAACTTAACTGCATTTCAAAACACTTCCCGTGGTACCCTGATGACTACATCAAAAATTAATATTCCTAGGAATAGATTGCCTTATGTCCTAGAAGGCAAGGGAATGATCACAATATTTCTTATGAACATTACAAATTAATGTGATTGATATTAAGAAATGGATGACTTGTGAGCAAGGTGGGAGAGAGGGGATAAATTATGTACCATAATCCTATATGAGCTGGGGGAGAGGAAGAGGGAAGAGAGAAGAAAAGAAGGGAAAGGAGACCTAGTTTTCTGTTCTCCTTGTAACTCATACTGTCTGCCTGACCCTAAGCAAGTCATTTAAATACTCAGTACTCCAGGTCAACATGGTTGAACTCAGATGGAAATGGATCCTGGAAAGCTGTATTTTGACTTTGAAAACACAAATTAATGTTATCTATGTTTTATTGTATTTTTTAATTTTTTTAAATATTTACATAAAGAAGAAGCAAAAGCTTTTTAAAAAACTATTGCCCAATGGCCCAGTGTTTGTCCTTCATTTTTGAAGACTATGATTTCAGGGAAACGATGACCTGACTTGCAGTTGACTTTGATTTGAGTGAGGGAGGGCTGTGCAAGGTCACTAGCCTCATTTTCTCCTCCAGAGCCATCTGGATCCAGTGACCTGATATTCATCAGGATGACTGGATATGACTCAGAATGCACTGGGAGACCCTGGCCCTTTCAGGTCAAGGTCTTTTCAGGTTCTCACTTTGAGTGAGGTAAGGCCCGTTCAGTGTTAATCAAGGGATGGGCCCTTTAATCAAGGGATGGCCCCTTTAAACAAAACTAAAAAAAAGAATCAAACTGGGAGGGGAATACACAAGGTTCCTGGCCAAAAGGGTAACAGTTACAACTTCTCAGAAAAACAGAAAACAATTTGACAGCAAATCCATTAAACCAGCAGCTTACAACATACAACAAAAGAAGATCTAAATGTCTATTTAACTTAAATAGGAAAGATCAGAGCATGGAAAATTTCAAAGAGAATGAGAGCAGGTGCCTAACACAACGGAGGTTCAAAAATGTGGTTCAGCAGAGAATGTTTTTAACTAATTAAAGATAAAGGGCATCAGAAAAGATAAAATAGCTATCTTGATGACAAAACTTAAAAGGGTTATACCATTAAAATCAGAGAAAATTTAATTAAAAGAGAAACTGGAAAGTCAGAAAGTATGTCAAATGTCACTAATGAAACACTGATATACAGAATAATTCATTGAAATATTAGATACCCTTCATTTTCAAAGAGGATCAGGACATCTGGGAAATGATGACATGACCAAATATTCATCAAGATGACTGGATATGACTCAGGATGCAATGGGAGACCTTGGCCCTTTCAGGCTAAGGCTTTTTCACGTACTCACTTAGAGTGAGGTAAAGCCCATTCAGTGAATAGACCTCTTTAAGAAATGAGTGAAGGGATGGCCCCTTTAATTAGAAAAAAAAAAGATTAAAAAAATCAAGCTGGGAGAGGAAGACCTTCAGGGTTGCTGTTCTAAAAAGAATCAGTTACCACTGACATTCACTCAAAGCCAGAAGGGCCTAAAATACAGCCCTAAAGTGGAGCTTGGGCAAGGACTTCTTCAAAAATGAAAGACAAACACAACCTGTGTTTGACCGAGCTGCCTCCCATTGCATCCTGTGTCATAACCAATCATCCTGATGAGTATTTTGTCACTGGATCTAGATGACTGTGGAGGAGAAATTGAGGCTGGTAACCTTGCACAAATCCAAGTCAACTACAAGTCATGCCATCATTTCCCTGATGTCATGGTCCTCTTCAAAAACAAAGGACAAACACTATTATAAATGGGCAAAGGATATGTTTAAATAATTTTCAAAAGAATTGCAAACAATCACTAATCACAAGAGAAATGCAAAATTAAACAATTTGTATTTCACTTCTCTCTATACTAATTAGCAAAATTTATAAAACACATGAAATTATCAAGGTTTTAGGGATTATGGGAAGACAGGCACAACAATACATTACTGATCAAATTGTGAATTGGTGCTAATCCTCTAGATATCAATTCGGAATTATGATTGCATAATTCCAGAAAGAGACAGAGAAAGAGAGAAGGGTTAGTCAACTGGTATGGTTGGATATCACATTGCAGAGGACTGAGTAGTCAGAGCTTGGACTAGATAATTTTTAAGACACCTCCCCTGCTATCCCCAAATCTATGATCTTAAGAAATGCTGACTTTGGTGGGAAAAGAATCACACATATAATTCTATGATAATGATGTAAAGATCAAGTTATATTAAATAGTTTTTGAAAAATAATATCTTCATATAAATATAAGGTATTTTGATGACCCTTACACAAAAGTCCTAACTGTTGCTTTCTTTTAGTGTGGCCCTGGGTTCTCAACCACTAAACAAGTGAAGCATAAACTGTAGCCAGTTAATCAAGTTGGAAGTGTGGGATGAGAAATGCACTGCTTATCTCTGCCAAGGGCTTTCACATCAGGAGCAAACTAGCAAAATTTGGAGAGACTCATTGTTTTCCTCTAATTTTTTCACAGCATCTCATGAAGCCATCTCTAAATACATGGAGGACTTTTTGGCATGCACCATTGGAGCATGCACACACTCATGAAATCATAGATCAGTTTAAGAACTTAATCTTAGGATCTGGAGTTGAAAGTGACCATCAAGTCCAAGTCCCTGATTTCACAGATGAGAAAATTCACCTGTGATTGTTAAGTGACCTACCAAAGTTCATACGGGTTATAACTTAGCAAAGTTAGGATTCGAACTCAAGGGGCTTCAAAGCTTTTTTCTCAATCACTCATTAGTCAACAAGCATTTATTAAGACTCGCTTTGTGCCAGGTACCGTGTAAAGTACTAAGGACGCAACAAGAAGCAAAAGATAGTCCCTGCCCTCAAGGAGTTCACAATCTAATGGAAGAGACCAGAAGCAAATATGTAGGTTAATTTGGAAAGAGTCAACAGAGAAATGGCACTAAAATGGGTTAGGAAAAGCTCCTTTAAAAGGTGAGATTTTAGTTGGAATGGAAAGGAAGTCAGGAGGTAGAGATAAGGAAAGTTAGTATCCCAGCGATAGGGGACAGACAGAGAAAAGCTCTATAGCCAAGAGATGAAGTGTCTTGTTCATGAAACAACAGAGAGACCAGTGTTAGTTGATCAAAGAGTACGAGGCACAGAATATGGTATAAAACTGGAAAAAGGGAGGGGGAGGGCAGAGAAAGTGGTTTTGCTTAGAACAGTCTTAAGTGACAACCAAATTATTTCATATTTGATCCTGGAAATGATAGGGAGGTACTAGATTTTATTGAAGGGGGTGGGATGACATGGTCGAACTGCAGTTTAGAAAGGTTATTTTCATAACTGGATGGAGAATATATTAGAATAGGGAGGAGCTTGAGGAAGACAGAACAACCTGTAGGCTCTTGCAACAGTCCAAGTGTGCAGTGATGTGACACTGCACAAGGGTGGCAACAGTATCAGAGGAGTAAGGCGGGGTATATTTAATAGATGTTGCAAAGGTAAAATCAATAGTCCTTGACAACAGATTGGATATGAGAGGTAAGCAATAGTGAGGAGTCAAAGATAACACCTAGGTTGCAAGCCTAGGAGTCTGGGAGGCTAGCAGTGCCCTTGATAGGAATAAAAAAGCTTGAAAGCAGGGAGGGTTTAGGAGAAAAGATGAGTTCAATTTCGTTCCTGTTTACTTTTAAAAGTCTACTGGATATTAAGTTTGAGATATTTGAAAGGCAATTTGAAATGGAAGACTAGAGGTCAGCAGAGAAGTAAGGATTAAATAGGTAAATTTAAGAATCATAATTGTAGATCTGGCAATTAAATGCATCAAAGCTGATCACTAAGTGAAGTAGTATATAGGGAGAAGAGACCCAGGACAGAGCCTTGTGAAACAAGTTGCCATGATCTAGATGAAGATCTAACAATGGGGACTGAAGAGGACCACTATCGTAGATAGAAGGAGAACCAGAAGAGAGTGGTGTCCCAAAACATAGAAAAGTCAAAGGATAAAAAGGGTCAAGAAGAGCGAAGACTGAAAAAAAGATCATTGGATATGGCAATTTAGGAGATCATTGGTTACTTTAGGAAGAGCAGATTTGGTGAACTTGGTGAAAAGTTGAATTGTAGGAGGTTAAGAAGAAAGTGAGAGCAGCAGAAATAGAGACACCCAGTGTAGGTGGCCTTGTCAAAACTTCAACCGCAAAGGCAAAGGCAGAAGGGATATAGGACAATAGTTAGAGGGGATGGAAAGATCAACTGGGGATTTTTTTAGGATGAATGAGATATGGGCATGTTTGTAGAGAATAGGGAAGGAGTCAGCAGATAGGAAGAGTTTAAAGATAAGTGATAGAGTAAGCATGACAGAAGTGTGCAGTCTGTTGGAGGAGATGAGATAGAATGAGATTATTTGTGCAGGTACGGAGTTTAGCTTTGGTAATGAGTAAGGTCACTTCAGATAGTGGAAGACAGCATCTGAGTGATATTAGATGGGGAAAAGCAGAGAAGAGAACACTCACGGCAAATGGCTTCATACTTATCTGTAACATATGAGCAAGTAGGATAGTGATTTGATGAGGGATGTCTAGAAGGATTGACTAGAAGCAGTGAGGACCCATTTGAGGATGTATAACATAAATTGGTAATGGACCCAGTAAGAAGAGTTACATGATTTTAATTACTTTCATTCAGCAGCACGTGTGTATGAGTGGAGGCAGCAAATGGTGGGCTGAGGCTTGGCTAGACATCATCAGTGATGTGGTAAGGGGGCTAGTGACTAAAGAGAAGAGAACAGTATGGAGTTGAACTGGTTCAGCAAGGGGTAAAGATGTAGAAAAGAGGAGAGAATGGTTAGTGAGAATGTGATGGACTAAGAGAAGACTGAGATGTCAAAGGATCGGAAGTCATAGTGTGAATGAAGAGTAGACTTTGTAAGGAAATGCACAGGGAAAGGTAAAATGCTATTCGATTATATTCAGCTAAGGGGATTTCATAATTCTTGAACATGGAAGTGATACATTTGCAGGTGATGACAAGGTCAAAGTTTTGGACATTTTTGGTATTGCCGAGATAGGGTAGAAGGAGTAGATCACAGGAAATGAATGGGTTGAGGAGCTAAATGTTTAAGGTATTTAAAGAAGAGTCAATATGTACGTTGAAGTCCCCTAGTGTGAGGGGAAGGGTTGGGGAGGAGAGAAAAATTATGAGCCAGGTACTGAATTTGTTGAGGAAGGAGGTCTAGCCAATAACTACCAAGATTGTGCTTGGATGAGAGATATGGATTGCATTTATTTATTACTGGTATTGAGTTGAATTTTGAACAAGGAAGCACTACTGTATAAGGATGGGAGAACTAAGATCTCTCGAAGACTCAGATTAGAAATATTCCCATTATTTTATTCTTGTCTCCTAGAGCTTCTGCAACAAGTTTCAGTAAGTCATTTAAAGTCATACAGCAACAATTCCTTCTTTAAGATGTCAATGGATTAGAAATGCTCAGATAATGCCTTCCCTAGTAAATACTTCACTTTAGGTCCAATTTAAATTTATGAATGACTCATTTTGTAATTTTGTATTACCAGCTGATGATGTAAATATTTATAATCTACTAGGGCCTTATCTTCTCTATCTTAATGTAGGATTTCTGAAAGAAATTTCAAAATATATTTAGAATATTGTTGTAAAAACTACTTTGGCATATCTTTTGATCTGGAGATTTTTATATATTTATAAATAGAAATAATGACTTTATTCATGGTAAATGAAGGATATAGATTTGATTCTGAAGTCACAGAATAATTCACCAACAATTAAATCATGCATGAGCTAGCGTATTCAATCTCTTAGAATTTCTAATAGCAATAATTACCCCTCCCATACTCTCCATTTTGCCTTGTGTATATTATGCCACTTATTCCAAGAAAAGCTTTGTCATCAAGAAATGGTTGATAGTATTTTCTTCAAAAATATTTCTATCCCTGCAAATCTAGATGCATTATTTACATGTGTCATGGGAAATACTCCATCTGTTTTTCAAACTAACAATGTGCTCCTTTGGGGAGAAAAATAAATGTTATCTTTAAAATACATTAACTTTACAAGCAAATGTTAGAATGCATTTACAAATGCATTACTTCCAAATGATCATATATTGGTCATATTAAATTATTAAAGATTTTTATTCCTATCTTTTCTTTTTTATATCATCTTCCCTTCCCAATTTTTCCTTCCCTATTTCCCTGAGAAGTATCTCATGTAATTAAAGCATAAAAAAGAGTAAAAGGGAATTCATTAAAGTTAACCAACATAAAAAATCTGACATCATAAATGGTATTCTATACCCATAGTCTGCACATGAGAAATGCCATGAGGTCTTAAGATGTTAGGATGCCTTTTGTTCAGTCCCCTATATTTTATAACTGAGAAAACTAAGGACCGCAAGGGTTGTGACTTCTCAAAAAGCATTCTACTAATTTGTGGCAAGATTCTGACTATATCCTCTGATGCATAAACTAGTGTTCTTTTCAGCTTGCCATAGTGTCTATTTGTTTGCTGTCTTCTTTAAAACTAAATTATAATGCCATACTCTCCATGATGACTTCCCTGGTCTCCTCTTCCCTGTTTACAGTAATGACAAACCCCTTCATGGACCATTAGTATCACTGGTATTTTTTAACCTTGGAAATGTATTATGTATGGGTGTCTATATAGGGCAGATGCAAAAAGGCAGATTAGGGGCAGCCACCTAGCTCACCTCTCCTAACAACCTCCTCCAAATAACTTTAAAATAATGCCTTAAATCAAATTTTGAAGCAAGCAAAGCCAACAAAAGGTCAAGGTAAGACATTTTTTCCAGTCTGAGAAAACTTATGAGATTGCCTGGAGAAGTCTGCAGCACCAGAATGGAGACCCATACAGAGACCACAAATGCAGTGGTAGCAACAGCAGAGGCAACAGTGGAATCAGCAGTGGTGGTAGAAGCAGCAACAGATTTGGAGGCTCTCAGGTCACAGAGTCAGACAAGTGATCAGAAAAAGATAACAGGAAAATTTTATGGCACTGGGTATAGCTTGCACTGGCTGACAACTCTTTTGCCCATAAGTAGTTCTGAGTCACAGTTCCTGGGCAGAGAGGAACATGATGGTCTATCACAAAGGATCAGGGGTCCTGGTCACAGTACCAAAGTAAAGAGGCATGCTAACGCTTATGGCTGCAAATGATCAGGGGCCCTTCCTGGGTAAATACCAGAGTGCAGATCAGGAGAACGGTAACCATAACTCTCCCAGAATCGGACCACCTTGGAAACATCAAAAACTTCTAGATGCTCAGAACTATCTCAGAAAACAGCAGCATGAAGCTTAGTACAGTGCCTCCCCACCCCCACAATGTATGCAGAGCCCAACTTTAACATAAAATTCAAAGTCAAAAATAGTCTAGAAAAAGGAACAAGCAAACAAACAAAAAAAGAATTTGACCATGAAAAGATACTATAGTGGCAGGGAAGACCAAAACATAAACTTAGAAGAAGACAACAATGTGAAAAAGGCTACCAAAAAAAAAAGCCTCGAAGATACATGCTAATTGGACTCAAATCCAACAAGAATTCCTGGATTAGTTAAAGAAAGAGATAAGATTGGTAGAAGAAAAATTGGGGAAAGAAATGAAAATGATGCATGAAAATTATGAAAAGAGGATTAACAGCTTGGTAAAAGAAATACAAAAGAAAACAAACACCTTAAAAAAGGAACTGGGCAAATGTAAAAGAAATGCAAAAATCCACTGAAGAGAACTCTTTAAAAAGAAGAGTGGGTCAAATGGAAAAGGAGGTACAAAAATTCACTAAAGAAAATAATTCCTTAAAAATTAGAATTGGGCAAGTGGAAGCTAATGACTCCACGAGACATCAAGAAATGAAAAAACAGTCAAAAGAATGAAAAATAGAGGAAAATGTGAGATATCTGATTAGAAAAACAAATGACCTGAAAATTAAATTGGGAAGAGATAATTTAAGAATTATTGGACTACCTGAAATTGATGATCAAAGAAAGAATCTAGACATCATATTTCAAGAAATTATCAAGAAAAATAGTTATTGGTCTATATATTATATCCCCCACTATACCAAAAGCTCTATGAGGTCAGGGGCTATAATTTATCTAAACCATGTATCACTCCAGGGCTTATCATCCAGTACTTCAAAATAAGCACTTCATAAACACCTGTTGAAGTAGTTTCTGAATTTTGAAATATTATATGCACCAGATAGTGCATAAAACTTATAAATCAAAGAAAAATTATGCAACATGCCAAAGGGAAACTATCAGAAGGATATTTCATAACACCAAAGATTTAAGAGTTAAAAGTGACCTTAGAGATCATTGAATCCAATCCTTTCACTACACGGATAAGGAAACAGATTCCTAGAGAAGGTGTGACGTGCCTAAGATTAGCGCTATGAAGTGCCTAAGGTGGAATTTGAACCAACACCTAGGTTCCAAGGCCACTAAAATTTAAACTTAAAATATTATTTGTTTGGACAATTCATGTCCTTAAGGGCATCCAAAGGTAAAGAATGCTAGCCACATTTCTAAAATGCATAAGAAGATCACCAAAAAGATAAAAAAGCAAGTAGTATATAATTCCCAGTTCATTGGGTAGATTGGAAAAGAATGTAAAAAGGAGAAAAATATAATGTTTTTGCCCATGTAAGCAATTGTGTTAACTCCATTAGTATGCTTATGATATAAAAGACTTTCAATAGCAAGAAAAAAAAAGAAAATTTAGGGGAGCGGAGCCAAGATGGCGACTGGAAAGCAGCAACCGACGTGAGCTCCCCACCGAGTCCCTCCAAAAACCT
>CM053622.1:212049810-212072992 GCA_028646595.1 Phalanger gymnotis | reverse complement strand
TGGAAGAAGAGGTATAACCCCAAAAAAGAGCATTCTTGAAAGAAGTTTGAACAAGAGTTAGCAAAGTACAGTTATATAAAGAAAAGATATGGAAATAACTATCTCACTGAAGAAACTCAATATTTTTCAAAGACTTTATAGGCAATCATTAAAATATAATCCACAAACAAAATTACATGGAGTCATACATGCAGAATCTCTTTTCTATTTGAATTTTTGTGGGATATGCTCTCAGAAAATAGTAGCTATATCCTTTGGTGACCACATATCTTCTTGGTTGACGCATATATATCTGATTGATATATATTAAAGAAGTTATCACTGTGGCTGCGTTTACCAAGAAATCATATACTATCATAAAAAAAATCATGGAGGGAATTGCCCAAGATAGTGTTTTGGTTCACCAGATTGTTTTGGGAGATAATCAGCAAACAATAAGAATCATGAAGGGGAATTTTTCTCTACTTCTCAATCATTGGTGTTATTATATACACATGTCCTGTTGTAAAAGGAAGTGTGTGAATCACAGATATTGCTCTTCTCAGCAAAACAAGGTGCAAAGACAACTCCAAAGGACTCACAATGGAGAATACTATCTACATCCAGAGAAAGAACTATGAAGGATGAATGCACACTTTAAGCTCGCCTTTTTTTCCCACTTTTTTTTCTCTTTTATTTTTGTTCTTGGGGTTTTTTTTTGTTCTGTTTCTTCTTTCTCATAATTTATTTCATTGGTCATAATTCTTCTCCACAACTTGACTAGTGTGTAAATAAGTTCAATGCAAAGTTATACGTAGAAGATATGTAGGATTCCATGCCATCTTGGGGAGGGAGGTGGAGACGGAGGGAAGAAAACCAGGAACTCAAAATTATGTAGAATTGAGTGTTGTAAACTAAAAAAAAAAAGGTGGAAAAAAAAGAAAGTAAGTGTATGAAGCAAAGAAAAAAAAATCGGAAACAACAAACACAGAGAATTATTACCAAAAAAATAAACCCACTAAATAAAATATCTACAGAGGAATAAAAGACTGAATCACTAAAACGAAGCAAGACTCCAGAGTAATGGAAAAACAGATGAAGGTACTGAAAGAAAATGAAATGTACTTTCTCTTTGGAGAAGAGATGAGAATCCAAGGAGAGATATGCATTGACAGATACAATCTATGTTCTTAGATATCATTGCTTAATTTCTTGTCCGTCACAAGGAGAGCTCAACATTGAGAGAAGATGATTTAAATATAAGTGGAAAAGTCATCAATGAAATGTATTTTCAAGTAAAAAATTTAAAAGGCGAAAGAAAACAATATGTGTATTACAAAAAGTCACCTACTGTAGAAAATCATAATATTTTTATGTATTTGATGAATAGGTCAATTTCATTATTTACCATAATTTATTCCCTGGTGTAACCATTGGGCTCCTTTCAAAGCCAGCTCATGAAATGCAATTGCCAGGAGGAAAAAGTACTGTTGAAGGAAAACTTGCCATTTGTTGATGAACTAGGCAAACAGAGAAGCAAGCTCTAAGTGAGTCAGTCCTTGGAAATTGAACCATTTCCATCAACATTTTAGCTTCTTTTTCACTGTTCCTGGTTGGGGCCCATAAGGGGTATTCACAGGCAGGGGCCCCCAGCGGCCTCTCCTGGGCCCTGGCCCTGACCCTCTTGGTGACCTTCCTCTCTCTGAGGGCCCTACACCATGCGGCCTCCACCCTCGTTCCGCCGCTCCGGCCTGGAGGGACAGCAGGGGCCCCAGAGGCGTCAGGGCCCTGGGTCCTGGGACTATCCAATAGGTCAATTTCATAAATATTTTAGAGAGATGAGAAAGTAAGCATGTGAGGTTACTGATGATTTTTAATTATTTCAATTATAAAGTGATATACTGTGTGCAAAGTATTTTTAAGATTATCTAATTCATTAAATATTTCCCAATAACATATAAAAAAAAATTTTAACATTTTTTTAAATTTTGGATTCCAAATTGACTCCCTCCAGTCTGCCACTCCACCACCCTTAGAGAAGTCAAACAATATGGTATCAATTAAGTATGTGAAGTTATGCAAAATATATCTTCATATTAGCCACATTGTGAAACAAAATACACACAAATACAAATAAGAAAAACAGAGAAAGGGAAAAAAAATATGTATCAATCTGCACTCAGAGTTTATCAGTTCTCTCTCTGGAGATAGTGTTTTTCATAAATGGATCCTTGAAATTTCCTTGGATCATCGACTTGATCAGAGTAGCTATTTCAATTGAGTCTTCTTACAATATTGCTGTGTACAATATTCTCCTGGTTCTGCCCACTTCGTTTTGCATGATTCATATAAGTCTTCTTAGTTTTTTTTCTGAAAACATCCTGTTCATCAGTCTGAATGCCACAATAGTGTTGCATCATAATCATACTTGGTCAGCCATTCCCCAAGTGATGGGCATCCCCTCAATTTCCAATTGTTAGCCATGACAAAAAGACTTTCAATAAATACTTTTGTACAGATAGGTTCTTTTACCTTTTCTTTGATATCTTTGGGATGCAGATTTAGTAGTGGTATTGCTGGATCAAAGGGCATGTGGTTTTATAGTTCTTTAGGCATAGTCACAAATTGTTCTCCAAAATGGTTGGACTAATTCGCAACTACATCAATGGTGAATTAGTGTCCAAATTTTTCATTTTCCTTTTCTGTCAGGTTAGCCAATCTGATAAATGCACAGAAGTACCTAAGAGTTGTTTTAATTTGTATTTGTCTAATCAACAGTAACTTTAGACAATTTTTATGTAACTGTTGATAGCTAGGATTTTTATTTCTTAAACATCCCAATTCATATCCTTTGACCATTTATAAACTGGGAAATGGCTCTAATTTTGTTTATAACTTTGGTTCAGATCCCTATACATATGAGAAATGAGAGGTTTATTAGAGAAATTTTCTGCAAATTTTTTTTCTGAGTCTCCCAATTTCTTTTTAATTTCAGCTTCATTAATTTTGCTCTTGCAAAAGCTTTTTAATTTCATGTAATCAAAATTATCCATTTTTCTTCCCATGATCCTCTCTATCTCTTGTTTGGTTATGAACTCTTCCTTTATCCATATATCTGACAGGTACATTTTTCCATGCTCCCCTACTTTGCTTTTGAAATCATTTTTTTTCTAAATCATTTAAACATTTCAACCATATCTTGGCATACAATGTAAGATGTTAGTCTCTGCCTAGTTTGTTCCAAACTAGTTTCCAGTTTTCTTAAGCAATGGGTTTATCAAACATTTTATTAAATTCAATGTTTACTATTATGTATTGTATACCTAATTTATTCCACTGATCCACCACTCTATTTCTTAGCCAGTACCAGATCATTTTCATGATTACTGCTTTTTAATATAGCTTGAAATATGGTACTGCTAGACTACCTTCCTTCACATTTTTATTGATTCTGTTGATATTCTTGACCTCTTGTTCTTCCAGATGAAATTTTGTTATTATTTTTCATGCTCTATAAAATGATATTTGATAGTTTGGCATATCACTGAATAAGCAAATTAACCTAGGTGGAAGTCATTTTTATTATATTTGCTCAGTCTATCCATGAGCAATTAACATTTCCCATGTCGTTTAACTGTCTTAATTCATGTGAAGAGTATTTTCTAATCGTATTCATACAATTCATTCATGTATTCATTTTGCGAAGTGCTATGTAATTTGGTTGATATAAGCCGTTAGTTTGTCTTGGCAGGTAGGATCACAAGTAGTTTACATCATCTGCAGTTATTTTAAATGGAATTTCTCTTTCCATTTTCCTTCTGCTGAATTTTGTTGGTAGTATGCAGAAATGCTGATGATTTATTTGGGTTTATTTTATATCCTGCAACTCTGTTAAAGCTGCTCATTGTTTCAACTACTTTTTTTGTTGATTCTCTAGGGTTCTCTATGTATGCCATCATATTATTCACAAAGAGAGATAGTTTTGTTTCCTCATTGTCTATTTTTATTCCTTCAATTCCTTTTTCTTGTCTTATTGCTATAGCTAGCATTTCTAGTACAATATTGAATAATAGGAGTGATAATGGACATCCTTGCTTCTCCTCTAATCTTATTGGGAAGGCTTCTAGTTTATTTACCATTACAGTAAATGATTGCTCTTGGTTTTACACAGATACTATTTATCATTTTCAGAAAGGTTGCATTGATTTCTATGCTTTCAGGTGTTTTTAATAGCAATGGGTTTTGTATTTTGTCAAAGACTTTTTCTGAATCTATTGATATAATCAAATTATTGTTATTTTTATTATTGATATGGTCAGTTATGCTAATAGTTTTCCTCATATTGAACCAACCCTACATTACTGGCATAAATCCCACTTGAACATGGTGTATGATCTTTGTGATATGATGCTGAAATCTCCTTGCTAGTATTTTATTTAAACTTTGGCACCAACCTTCAATAAGAGAATTTGTTTATAGTTTTCTTTCTCTGTTTTTGCTTTCTCTAGTTCAAGCATCAAAATCATATTTGTGTGATAAAAGGAATTTGGTAGGATTTCTTCTTTACCTATTTTTCAAATACTTGATATAGTATTGGGATTAATTATTCTTTAAATGTTTGGTAAAATACACTGGTAAAATCCATCTGGTCCTGAAGATTTTTCCTTAGGGAGTTCATTTAGTTCTTTTTCAAAGATAGGGTTACTTAAGTTTTCTATTTCCTCTTCTGTTAATCTGCACAATTTATCTTTTTGTCAATATTTACCAATTTCACTTAGATTGTCAGTTTTACTGGCATGTAATTAGGCAAAATAACTCCAATAATTGTTTTAATTTCATCTTCATTGGTAGCAAATTTACCCCATTTTCTTCTTTCTTGTTTATAATCAAATTAATCAATATTTTTTTCTATATTACTAGATCCTAGTTTTATTTATTAGTTCAATTTTTTACTTTCAATTTTATTAATCTCTTTTTAAAATTTTCATCCATTTGGGTGTTGAATTGCTAATTTCTAATTTGTTATTTTTTCTTTTTTTCAAAGTTGTATGCCCAATTCATTTATCTCTTCTTTCTCACTTTTATTGATATACATGTTTTGAGACAGAAATTTTCCCTTAAATGCTGTTTTGACTACATCCCATAAGTTTTCGTATATTTTCTCATTGTTGTCATTTTCTTTAATAAATTATTGATTCTATGATGTGTCCTTTGACCCACTCATTTCTTAGAATTTTATTATTTAGCTTCTAATTAATTTTTATATTAATATTTCATTTCCCCCAATTATACATATGACAATTTTAATCTTTTTTTTTACACTTTTGAGTTCCAAATTCTGTCCTACCCTTCCTAATTGAATAGGCAAGCAATTTGATAAAGGTTATGCATGTATAATCATGCAAAACATATTTCTATATTTGTCATATTCTGAAAGAAAAAAAAAACAAGGAAAATAAAGAAAGTTTAAAAAAATGGCATGCTTTGATCTGTATTCAGAGTCCATCAGTTCTTTCTCTGGAAGTAGATAGCATTTTTTCATCAATGAGTCATTTGGAATTGTCTTGGTTCAGTGGATTGATAAGAGCAGCCAAGTCTTTCACAGCTGATCATCATTACAACACTGGTATTACTGTGCACATTGATGTCCTGGTTCTTCTCACTTCACTTTGTATTAATTCATGTGAGTATTTCCAGGTTTTGCTGAAAGCATCCTGCTCATCATTTCTTATAGCACAATGGTATATAACTCAATCACATATGTCAACTTGTTCAGCCATTCCCCGATTGATGGGTGTTTGTTCAGTTTTCAATTTTCTGCCACCACAAAAAGAGCTGCTAAAATATTTCTCTACCTGTAGGTCTTTTTGCTTCTTTTTATCACAGACATAGTAGTGTTATTTCTTGTTCAAATGGTATTACAGTTGTATAGCATTTTGGGCAGAGTTCCACAGTCCTGTCCAGAATGGTTGGATCAGTTCACAACTCCATCAACAGTGTATTAGTGTCTCAATTTTCCCACAACCCCTCCAATATTTTTTCATTTTCCTTTTCTGTCATATTAACCAATCTAATATGTGTGAAGTGGTGCCTCAGAGTTGTTTTAATTTGCATTTAATTTGCATTCTAAGTAATAATTACTTGGAGCATTTTTTCATTTGGCTACAGATAACTTCAATTTCTTCATCCAAAAAATACTTGTTTATATCCTTAGACCACTTATCAATTGTGGAATGACTCGTCTTCTTATAAATTTGACTCAGTTCTTCATACATTTGAGAAATGCGGCCTTTATAAGAGAAAAAATGCTCACTTCCTCCCTTCTTTCTCTCTCCTGTAATGTCTTTCATGACTCTTCATGGGATATAATTTACTCATTTTGCCTTCTCCTTTCCTTTTTCTCAGTATGATCCTTTTTGCATGCATTAATTATTTTTTTATCAGCAAATCAAAGTTCAACTTATGTCTACGCCCTCTATCTAAGTATATGCCTTCTAACCGCCCTAATAGAGATACAGTTCTTAAGAATTACAAGTATCATCTTCCCATGTAGAGATGTAGACAGTTTAACCTCATTGAATACTGTCGTGTTTTTTTCTTTCTGTTTACCTTTTTATGTTTCTCTTGAGTCTTGTATTTGAAGATCGAACTTTCTGTTCAGCTCTGATCTTTTCATCAGAAAATTTTGAAAGTCCACTATTTCATTGAATGTTCATCTTTTCCCCCGAAAGATTGTGCTTAATTTTGCTGATTGATTCTTTGTTGTAATCCAAGCTCCTCTGCCTTCTGGAATATCATATTCCAAGTCTTCTGAACCTTTAATGTTGAAGATGCTAAGTCCTGTGTAATTCTAACTGTGGCTTATTTCTTTCTGGCTGCTTGCAGAATTTTTTCCTTGATAGTTCTAGAATTTGGCTACAATATTCCTTGGAGTTTTCATTTTGGGATCTTGTTCAGGAGGTGAAATGGTAAATTCTTTCAATGACTCTTGGTTCTAGGATATCAGGGCAGTTTTCTTTGATAATTTTTTCAAAGATGCTGTTTTATCATGGCCTCCAGATAGTATGATACTTCTTAAATTATCCCTCCTGGATCTATTTTCCAGGTCACTTGTTTCTCCAATGAGATATTTTACATTTTCTTCTATTTTTTCATGTTTTTCATTTTGTTTGAGTGATTCTTGAAGTCTCATGGAGTCATTAGCTTCCATTTATTTTTAAGAAATTATTTTCTTCAGTTAGCTTTTGTACCTCCTTTTACATTAGGCCAATTCTATTTTAAAGGAATTGTTTTCTTGAATGGATTTTTTTGTCCATTTGGCATATTCTATTTTTTTAAGGAGTTGTTTTCTTCAGTAAATTTTTGTGCTTCCTTTTCCAAGCTGTTGACTTTTTTCATAATTTTCTTTCATAACTCATTTTTTGCCCGATTTTCTTCTACCTCTCTTACTTGATTTTTAAAATCATTTTTGAGCTCTTCCAAGAAGACTTTTTAGGCTTGAGACCAATTCATATTCCCCCTTGAGGCTTCTCATGGAGGCATTTTGACATTGTTGTCCTCTCCTGAGTTTGTGTTTTGATCTTCCATGTCACCACAGCAGCTTTCTATGGTCTTGTTTTTTGCTCATTTTTTTAAAAAGTTGAGCTCTGCTCCTGGGGTATAGGGGGCACTGTCCCAAGCTTCTTGGAGGTGGGGCAGGGTTCTGGTAACTGATTTTCTGCACCAGAGCCTCTGGGGCTGGTAGCTTTCCCATTGCATCAGGGTGACCCAGCCTAGTCACGACTATTGTGCCCTTGCTTACAGAACTGGCAGTTTCTTTGCTGCACTGGGGCTGGAGGCCTCACAGCTGGCTTGCTGTGCCACTGGCCTGCTGAGCCTGGACCACAGGATCTTGATTGTTGATCCGTGCTATGGCAAAGAGCCTCCTGTTAGCTTGCCTGGACATCACTTGCACTGGGCTACACTCTCTTTTTACCCAAGGGAGGCAGACCTTTCCTGAAGTTCTGTGGATTATGTCACTCCAGAATTCTTTTAGAGACTTGATTTAATGTTGTTGCTAAAGGAAATTGGGGAGAACCCAGGCAACTTCCTGGCTTCTCTCTGCCATCTTGGTTCTGCCCCTTTCCCCCAGTTCTTTTTTGGTGGAACTGTGAAAAAGTATGATTTGGGAATGTAATTTGGGATTATGCAAATAAAGTAAATTTTGACCCAGAGATTTCATTGGCTAATAACCAAAGGAGATAATGTATAAGAAAAGTCACCATATCCATACCAAAAACAATTATAGCAACACTTTTAATAATATCAAAGAATTGGAAGATGCCCATTGATTGGGAAATAGCTAAACAAAGTGGCGTACATGAATATAATGGAATATTGCTGTACTGTAAGGCATGACAAATGTAATGAATATAGGTGAGCATGGAAAGTTACATGTGAACTGATTCAGGGTAAAGAAACAGAGCCCAGAAAATTATATATACATGTATATGTATGTAGAAATACGTATATATATGTATGTATATATGTATCAATAATCATCATATATAATATCATATATCAAATATAAAAGTTATTGATGATGTAAAATAGAAAAAACTACAACAAATAAAAATTTTAAAATGAATGTTATAAATCATGAAGAAAAGAATAGGTTTAGAGAAGAGATATGCAAAGATACTTCCATTTTCACCTTCCACTGAGGCAGGAAATGTACAAGTGTGCATCTTTGTATTTATTTTCAGACATTAATCCATTGATCAGTTATGCTGATTTTTCTTCCTTTAGTATTTCTTCTTTTTCTGTAGAAAAATGCTATTTGTCTCATGAGATGACCTTCTGATACAAAAAGGGAAAGAAATCCTGGGGCAAAATATGGAGTTGTGAAAAACAAAGGCATCTTTAAAACATATTTAATAAAAAGAAAAAGAGTAACAGGGCAGCAGTGGAGATAGCATGAAATAGTTATCCTAGAATAATAGTATTCAGTTAAGTGAGAATTTGGGCCCTCCACCCACTATGCTAAGTCCTTGACCCACTTTTTTTAAGCACTGCACCCAGTCCTTTATAGCTATCTGTGACTTATCTGGGACATTTCAAGGGAGGAGGGAAGAGTCCATTTATGTAGAATTATCTTCTGAGCAAAAGCAGAATCTCCATTGGGATTCTAGAAGTTCCTTAGCACAGCATTCTCTCCCTAATGCCTGCATGTTTGTGAAAGTCACACAAATACACTAGTGGGACACTCATTAATAATGATATATTAGAGATGATTAGAATGCAAAGAACAATCTCATCAGATTACAGCAATCTGAAGATAGGTCAGACATCAGCTTTAAACTACATGAAAGGGACTTCTTAATTATGGCCTCATTATTAACTGCAACAACACATATCTTGGCAAGACTTCTTTATTTTTTCATGTCAGAGTTAGCTTGAAGTTCCCTACCAGATAATACTCCTAAATAAAAGTAGCTCCTCTGATCTATCATCTAAAACTTTTCAGGCCATTACCCCTGAAAAATCAGAAAACTCCTATAGGAAGTGAATTTAATGCCTAATTTCTTCATCTTTTCAGTCCCTTGTAAAATTTATGTAGAAGGGGTTTAAAATGTCCTCCACTTTACTGAGAGTGATAAGAGAGGTCAGCAGCAGTAAGATGATCTTGTCAGAGGGAGAAGCGCAGATGATATCTAAAGCATGCAAAGCAGTCCCTTTGCTGTGAAAGTTGATAGTGTGTAACCAAGTCACACTTTAGCCTTAAAAAAATCACACAGTCTGTGACATGGATTTTAATAATCTGTTGGAGCTATGTGAGTTTAAATATCACCATTCAAAGGAAGATAGATTTTTTTCCCACTATCTGTCCTACAAGCTAGCTCAAGGGGAGTTGGGTTTCATGAAGGGTTATATTAGTATGCAGGAAAAATGTACACTTACTCTTTGAATTCACATTGGTGTTATCCCTTTTTAATGAAAATGATCTCATAAGTACACCTAATACTAAGTTAAATAAGAATATATTTTCTTTCTATCCCCTCATCCTGTTTTCTACCTCCTATCCTTCAATTAAAATGGAATGCCCAGGGTACAAAAGTAGAGCTCCACTTACTGACATAATAAATAAAAAAAATGAATATGAGTTAAATCTGAATGAGACAATTTTCATTTTCAGTTTGCCAAAATGCCAGACTTGTTCACAGAGATAGAGGAGGCCAACATTGTAGATTGTGGCAAATAATGCCTGCTATCAAGATGCTTAGCTTGTGCCTTTATCTTATGCCTTCGTAGGCATAAGATAGATATAGAAGATCTGAACTCAAACATTTCTTTGTATTCTGAATTCAATTCAATAAATATTTAATATAGGTAAAGAATTGGATAGCTGCTGGACATATCATGGCACATAAACCAAAAACAATGATCTCTGACTTCTAGATTCTCTCACTCTGTTTGAGTGAAGTGACAAACAAAACCTATACGAATAAGTATATTAGTCTGTCCTCCATGATCCAAGGAAAACTAATGAAGGAAATTGATGAAGGAAACAACTGGGGAGAAGGCTTCACAGAGGAAGTATACCTACAATAAGCCTTGTAAAAAGACAAATATTCTGAAAAATGGAGATTAGATCTGAGGAATGGCTTATGCTTGAGGCCAGAAGCACTGGATGGAGGATTGAGTTTGGGGAAAGTCTTGTAGTCCAGTACTGTTAAAATGTAGAGTTCACGAAAGGGAAGAATATGGAATAAGGCTGAAAAGGTAGTTGTGAGCCATGGTGTTGGTGGTCTTTAGCTCTAAGGAGTTTGTCTTGTATCCTAGAGACAATAGGGAGCTATGGCAAGTTTTTGAGCAGAAGAGTAACATGGTTAAATTTATCCTTGATGAATATCATTTATATTGTGGGAACTGGATTATAGTAATGATTGACTAAAGTCAGGGGACCATTTAGGAAGCTCTTGCCAAGTGATAAAGTCATAGTCTAAGTCCAATGATAAAAAAGGGGGGATTGAGGGCTTAAACTAGGGGGAGTGAATTATTTTTAATATTTTATTTTTCCTATTTATATGTAAAAACAATTAAAAAAATTTTTTTTAATTTTGAGTTCCAAATTAGTTTACCCCTTCCTTTGCTCCTCATTTATCGAGAAGGCAAGGAAATTGACATACTTTATACAAGTGGAATCATGCAAAACATAGTTCCATGTTAATCGTGTTGCAAAAAGAAAGAGACCCAAAAAAAGCCCAAGAAAAATGAAGTTTGTTTCAATCTGCATTCAGAGTCTACCAGTTCTTTCTCTGGAAGCAAATAGCATTTTTTTCATCAAAAGTCCTTTCAAATTGTGTTATATCATTGCATTGCTGAGAATAGCTAAGTCATTCACAGCTGATCATCATTACAATATTGCTGTTACTACGTATGATGTTCTCCTGGTTCTGCTCACTGTACTTTGCATCAGTTCATACAACACTCCCCAGCTTTTGTTGAAACCATCTTATTTGTCATTTGTTATTTCATAATAGTATTGTTGGGTGAATTGGGTGTTCAGGGAAGACTCGCACTTATGGAGTGAGGGTTCACAGAGTGTATTTCATGGCTGCTCATCCACCTTTGGTGTCCACCTGTCATCCAATCTCACCTGTGCCTTCAAGAAGCTGTAGAATGTACAGCAGCCATGCCCTAGTAAAATTGTCTTGGCAGACAGGCTAAACTAGGTTAAGGGTGACTGACAGGCCTCAAACCTGTCAATGGATTAGGGGTATGTCTACCCCAAGCATGTGAAGACTTTCCCCTTGGAATGGGAGGATAAAATTTGTTGCAACACCAAGAATGCAGCTGAAGTAGGTGCTATGGAGCGCTTAGAGCTTAGACAGTCATCGAAGACTACAAGGTCATACATTGTATCCTGGGCCATCACTAGTCATCTTGACTTTTGTCTTGTCAGTAGTCTTCAATGACTGGAAGAGAGAGCAAAGCTAATGACTTTGTGCAACTCTCCCTCGCTTAAATCCAATTCATGTACAAATCAAGACATCACCCCATGGTGTCATTGGTCTTCTCCAAAAATAAAGGACAAACAACAGCAAAGAGGACCTTTCCCTTTATCAGAAGCTTCTTCAATTACTTTTAATTCCTACTACGTTTAAGGCATCATAACAGGCATTGCGGATACAAAAACTAAATTGGAAAATTGTATATTCCTTTAAGAAGTTTACATCTGAGTAATTAAACATGTAAATAACCAAGCAAATAGAAGGTAATTTGAGGAGAGACAGCACACTACCATTTGGCAGTCCAGTCAGTCAGGAAAGGCTTCCTGGATGAATTAGCACCTAAGATAAACCTTGAAAGAAGCTAAGATATCTAAGACGAGAGAGTATATTATAGCTTGAGGGACAGACTCTGCCAAAAGAAAACTCCAGATGAGTCTTCCTGACTCTAGGCCCAGGACTCTATCCACTGTGCCACCTAGCTCCCCATCAGTAATCTCTGGGGAAGGCTATTTTCCCTCCTGGTTAGGTAAAAAAATGCCCTGAAGGGCCAAAACCTGCCTTATAAATAGGACATTTGAGAAATTTCACAAAATGAAGGAGAATTGGAATGTAATAGATGAGGAGTAGATGTAATTATGTTGGAGACAAGTTGCACAACTAGCTACCTTGAAGATAGTGTGAGACAAACCATTCTCTCACTTTCTGATTGATTAATCACACAATCAAGCCCAGACACCCCTCCACAGACAAAATTTACTCTTCCCCATGCCCACCCTCCATTAAGGATGCCTTAATCTTGACTTTGGAGATCCCTGACTTAGAGGACCTTAGGTCATAAAGGGAGCAGTCCACAGTGCTAAGAATCTTAATAAACTAATATCTAAGTAAGCAGTTGGATATTGTAGTTCCATTATGGTCATGATAACAATTCTTTACTTCTAGCAAATAGGCACTGCAAGAATGAGCAACTTCGTGTGACTTTTAACAGTACAAAATTGCAAACAAGCCAGTATTTGAAAATGAAAGATGAGCAATAGTAATTTTTTCCATACCTGTCAGGAGCCTACAGAAGGGACAGGTCATTTTGGCTTTTTTTCCTGGCAATATATAGTAGAAAGACAACTGGCTATAAAAGTCTTTTAAAGCAGACATTCTAAAGGTCATTTCAAACAACGTTTCTTTTTGCCTGGGCAAGATAAAGTACTCATATTTTTATGGATCCAACATAAAGTCTACAATTCAAGGAGTGAATTTCTTCATATCTACTGACTTCTTCAAGTACCAGGCAGTGCTTTCATCTGTTTGTTTTTTTAACTACAGCTCTTTTATTAGAATAACTGGGATATGATTTCCTTCTCTGTGTTGGCATAGACTGTCTGTCATGAGACACTACCCTGGCAAGAAATCATTGCTGCATAACAGAAATGTGTGGCCTTTATCAAGCATGTTTAATGTGCAAGGCTGTGCATCCACACTTTGTGCCATATATGTTAATGTAAATAAAGTCATCAATCATTCGTCACATTCCATAATTTTATATTAAGTACTATGGCTTCTTTTTGCTTATCGTATAGATTCTCCTATACAGGTATTCCTATAAGTAAACAACCTAATTGGTTGTTTAGTATGCAATACTATGATTGTAGCTGAATTTCTTTATTTTTCTTTTAATGTAAGTTGCTTTATGTCTCATTCAGTGATTGCCACTTTTTTTTTCCTTTTATACCTAGTGAGAGAGCCTTGATTCTTATCAGCTTAATTCTTTGTCTTTACAGCAGACAAGTTTGGTCCATCAGTTGTTTCAAGCTGTGGTTGGAAATCTACATTTATAGCAAAGCCCTTAAAGTCAGATAAAATGAGATAATTCAGAGTGGATTTGTCAAGAGCTTATGTAAGAAAAGAAATACTGATTTTTATAAGGTATCTTGACATGAGTGAGATTTCTAATGTTCCTTTTGTAAGGAAAGGGGGTGTCCCCATTGATTGCCTCCCCCACCACTTAAAGGTAATTACTTTTATTTGGCAAGAATACTCTTTGATTGGATCAATCAGAACCTAAGTGGGAACAAGGCCTGAACACCTCCTTTAATCAAAAACATTCGAATTAAGTGCTGTTAAGAAGTCTGTTCAATTAGGTGAGAGACTTGAGGGAGCTCTGAGGATCTGGTATAAACTAGGAGTTAGTTCAGAACCAGAGAGAGGCAGCAGAGAAGGAGTGAAACAATCCAGGGATGAGCCAGGAAGAATAGACATCCAGGGTGCATCCAGCTAAAGGAAAAAGAGAAAGGAGGAAGGGCCAGTGGCAGAGTAGGGAGAGATTAAGAGGATGCCCTACAACTATGTCAGAACAAAAAAACTAGCTGATGCCACCAGTTGCAACCATCTACTCAAGGAAAATTTGCACGAAATTGTCTGTTCATCCACTCCACTTCCCTTCCTGGTGCCTGTCACCAATAATATGATAAGCTTCTTCACTCCAACACTTCCAGTAACTTGAACATTGCCTCAACCGCAAAGAGGCCAGGGGCTAACTACAGATAGATAGAAATGCGAAGTAAGACAGAGCATCCAATTTCTGCCTAAATGTTAGAATTTTCCAAAATAGGGACTTGGAGAAATCAATCCTACACTCCTAATATAAACTTCATGAAGCAGTAGAGAAGGAAATCAGGTAGCCCTACAGGGCCAATGACCCCAGACTTAAAATGTGCTAATAAGAGTTAACAGAGTATTAGACACTCTTGGGAGATGTGCTATTGAACTATTGAATTGAAGGGTTGATAACCTATGAAAAGGACATATTTCATGGTAAATGAGATAACATTGCATAGAGTGATGGACCCTCCTGACTCAGTTAGCCAGGTTCAAATCAGTCCCACTTATTATCACTTTGAAATCTCATGTAGGACTCACACACAGCTCTGTGATTATAGGTTCAATTTTCTCATTTGAAAAATAATGCTTAAGATAATATTTATAAAGCACTTTACACACCTTAAAGTGTTATATAAATGTTAGCTATTATTGTCACCTACTTCACAGAGTTGTTGTGAGGAAAGTTCTAACAAATTTAAAGTTAACCTGAAGATGAAACACAAACACCAGAAAGCAAAGCCTTGGCTAAGCAAGGACTCAGTTCTTAGTTGCTGGACTGATTACAGGATCGATTTTTAAAATAATAATCATTAGATCTGGCAGGTTGACAGAGCTTATACAAATTGGAGGTCTACAAAGGTTATACATCAATTCAAATTAATTAAATACATTGAGCATGACAAAATATAGAGGCAGGTATGTTAAATTCCTGAGTTGATTCAACATACAACATTCGTTAATTCAATAAACATTTAGCAAGTACCTGTTATGAGTTAAGCACTGGAGATACAACATGTGTTATCATTAAAATAAAGACATAACATATTTTTCGATATATTGTAATTTCATTAAATATTTCCAATTATATGAACAAATTTATTTTTTAAAAAAATTTTGAATTATAAATTTTCTCCCTCTCAAACCCTTCCCACTCCTTGAGAAGGCAAACGGTTTGATATTGATTATACATGTGATGTCATGTAAAACATATTTCCACATTAACTATGTTGGAAAAGAAAATACAAACAAAAAAGGAGAAAAATAGAGTAAAAAGAAGTATGCTTTACCTTCTCCTGGAGGTGGATAGCATTTTTTATCATGGGTTCTTTAGAACTTTATTGGATCATTGTCTTGATTAGAGCAGCTAAGTCTTTCACAGTTGATCATCTTTATAATAATGCTGTTACTGTGTACAGTACAATGTTCTCTTGGTTCTACTCATTTCGCTTTGCATGAGTTCATATGAGTCTCTGGGGTTTTCTGAAACCATCCTACTTGTCATTTCTTATATCACAACAGTATTCCAACACAATCATATGCCACAACCTGTTTGGCTATTTCCCAATTGATAGGCAACCCTTCAGTATCTAGGTTTTTTTGCCATCACAGAAAGAGCTGCTATGAATATTTTTGTATACACAGGTCCTTTCCCCCCTTTCTTTGATTTCTTTGAGATACAGACATACTAGTGGTATTGGTGGGTTAAAGTTTTACAACTCTTTGAGCACAGTTCCACATTATTCTCCAGAATGGTTGAACTGATTCACAGATCCACCAAATGCATTAGTGTCCTAATTTTTCTAAACCCCTTTCATCATTTGTCATTTTTCTTTCCTATCATGTCAGTGTAACAACAATGTTGCTACCAGCTGTTGTGGAGATGAAAGAGCACAACAAAAGCACACAGGAGGGCTGCTAGCACAGGTTCTTTGATCTCCTTTTCTAAGGAAAACAACTTTAAGGGGTTAACAATCTCACTTTAGTTCAACATATACATATATATTATAATTATATTATATATATTATAAGTATAATTTGATCTATAAAATTCACTTAGTTCAGGGGGAAAAGCTAGCATCCTGAGCTTCATAGAGAATACAAATAGTAATTACAAGCATATATTATATAGACAGAACAAATAAACACAAATCAGTCTGACCAAAACATTACATTCATAGTTACCAAAAAGAGAAGCACCAATATCTGGGTTTTCAAAGCCGGGGGGCTCTTAACAATGGCTATGCACAGTCTAGTCTGATCAAATCACAGGACACTTCCAGTGAGTGAGAGCCCCAAGCAAAATGAGTTTATATACCCTGTTCAGGGTCAAAGGGTATCACAACTATGGGACTCAAACCTATGTGAACTAAGCTTTCTTGTTTAAGCAGACCATCACAGACTCCCAATTTAATCAAAGAAACAAAGGGCAGACTCATCAAAGGCACTTGATTACCTAAGTGCTCCAAAAGAGAAAACAGTAAAAAAATAAAAAAAGTTCCATCCTAATTACCATTACTGTTAGTCAATCTGATAGGTGTGAGGACATACCTCATAGTTGTTTTAATTTGCATTTCTCTAATCAATAGTGATTTAGAACTTTTTATGTGACTATTGATAAGTTTTGATTGCTTCTTCATAAAATGGCCTGTTCGTATTCTTTGACTTTATCACCTGGGGAATGGCTTTTTTTATATATATAAATTTGGCTCAGTTCCCCATATGTTGAGAAATGAGGCTTTATCAGAGAAATTTACAGTAAAAAATTTTCCCCAGTTCTCGCTTTCCTTCACTTTTTGGCTATATTAGTTTTGTTTATATAAAAGCTTTTTCATTACATATAATCAAATTATCCATTTTACATCCTGTAATGTTCTCTATTTCTTGTTTGGTAATAAATTCTCCCCTTATCCATAGATTTCATAGGTATATTTTTCCACATTCCCCTAATTTACTTATTATATTACTATTTAAGTCCAAGTTATTTATCTCTTTTCACTATATCTGGTATACTATCTAAGATGTTACTCTATACCTAGTTTGTACCAAACTGGTTTCTGGTTTTCATGGCCATTTTTGTCAAATAGTGAATTCTTACACTCAAAACTTGGCACTTTGGGTTTATCAAGCATTAGGTTGCTATGGATATTTACTACTGTGTATTGTATACCTAGTCTACTCCACTGATTGGTCATTTTCATTCTTAGCCAGTAGCAGATTGTTTTGCTGATTACCATTTTGTGATATGGTTTGAAATCTGGATCAGCTAAGCTGCCTTCCTTCAACTTTTTCATTGATTCCCTTGATATTATTTACCTTTATTTATATTATTTATAGATTCATCTTTCAGATGAATTTTTTATTATTTTTCTACATTTATAAAATAATGTTTTAGTAACTCCATTGGTATGTCACTGAAGGAGTAAATTAATTTGAGTAGATTTATCATTGTTATTATCTAAGTTCAACAGATGATCAATTGATATTTCTGTAATTATTTAGATCTGTCTTTATTTGTGTGAAAAGTATTTTATAATTGTATTCCTATAATCCCTGACTTTGTCTTGGCTGGTAGACTCTCAAATATTTTATATTGTCTCCAGTTATTTTAAGTGGAATTTCTCCTTCTATCTGTTGCTGCTGAATTTTTTGGTACTATATAGAAATGCTGGTGATATATGTGGGTTCATTTTATATCCTGCTACTTTGCTGAAGTTGTTGATGGTTTCAATTAGTTTTATAGTTGATCCTCTATAGAGTTAAGTATACCATCATAGCATCTGTAAAGAGTAATAGTTTTGTTTTCTCATTGCCTATTTTCATTTGTACAACTTCTTTTTCTTATTGCTATAGCTAACATTTCTATAAAATATTGAATAAAAGTAATAATAATAAAGATCTTATTGGGAAGGCTTCTAGTTTATCTCCATTATAGATAATGTTTGTCCTTGGTCTTAGATAAATACTATTTATTTTAAGAAAGCTTCATGGATCCTTATTCTTTTTAGTGTTAGAAATGGGTATTGTATTTTGTCAAAAGCTTTTTCAGCATCTATTGATGTAGTCATATTGTTTTTGTTATTGATATGGTCAGTTATGCTGATAGTTTTCCTAATATTGAATCAGCACTACATTCCTGGTATAAATCCCACCTGGTCATAGTATATGATCTTTGTGATATGTTGCTGTGATGTCCTTGCAAGCATTTTATTTAAAATTTTTGCTCAATGTTCACTAAGAAAATTGGTCTATAGTTTTCTTTCTCTGTTTTTGATCTCCTTGGTTTCAATATCAAAACCATATTTATGTCATAAAAGGAATTTGGTAGGATTCCTTCTTTACCCATTTTTTTCAAATAGTTTAAATAGTATTTGGGTTATTGTTCCTTAAACGTTTGGTAGATTTCACTTGTAAATCCATCTGGTCCTCAGGATTTTTTCTTAGGCAGTTCATTTATGGCTCATTTTATTTCTTTTTCTAAGATAGGGTTATTTAAATATTCTATTTCTTCTTCTGTTAATTTGGGAGATTTATCTTTTTTGTTGTATCCATCCATTTAATTTAGATTCTAAATTTACCGACATATAATTTGGCAAAATAACTCCTAATCATTGCTTTATTTTCATCTTCATTGGTGGTTTATTCACCCTTTTCATTTTTTGATAGTAGTAATTTGCTTTTCCTCTTTCTTTTGTTAAATATATGTCTATTTTGTTGTTTTTACCCATAAAAACCAGCTCCTAGTTTTATTTTATTTTATTTTTCTTCATTTTTTTACTTTGAATTTTGTTAATCTCTCCTTTGATTTTCAGGGTTGCAATTTTGATGATTAATTGGGGAGTTTTAATTTGTTCTTTTTCCATTTTTTTAGTTGCATATGGAATTCCTTGTTCTGCTCTTTCTTCTATTGATATACACATTTAGAGAAATTTTCCCTTAAGTACTGTTTTGGCTGTGTTCCAACTATTTTGATATGTTGTCTCATTGTTATCATTCTCTTTAAGGCAATTATGATGGTTTCAATGATTCGTTTTTTGACCCCATCATTCTTTAGTATTAGATTATTTGTTTTCCAATT
Organism: Phalanger gymnotis; assembly: GCA_028646595.1. Classification (NCBI taxonomy): domain Eukaryota; kingdom Metazoa; phylum Chordata; class Mammalia; order Diprotodontia; family Phalangeridae; genus Phalanger; species Phalanger gymnotis. The sequence goes on along the minus strand of CM053622.1, from coordinate 212,053,570 downwards.
AATTGTTAATCCATGCTTCCATGGTCCTTTGTGGAATGTAATTTTGTAAGGTATTATGGACTCAAAAGGGTGCATTTAATATTTCTGCTTTTCTGTATTTGGTTACAAGGTTTTTATACACAAGACTTGGTCAATTTTTGCAAAAGTGCTATGTATATTTGAGAAAAAAGGTGTATTCCTTTCTATTTCCATTCAATTTTTTCCAAGTCTCTATTACACCTAACTTTTCTGAGATTCTGTTAATCTCCTTGACTTCTTTCTTATTTATTTTATGATTAGATTTATCCATCTCTAAGAGGTGAAAGTTTAAGTCCCTCCGCCCACTAGTATAGTTTTTTTTTTTGATCATGGCTTTCAGGTAGTCTAATAATTCTTAAATTATCTCTCCTTAACCTGTTTCCTAGATTAGTTATCTTCCCAATGAGATATTTCACATTTTCTTCTATTTTTATCACACTTTTAATTTTTTCATTGTTTCTGGATGTCTCATGGTGTCATTAGCTTCCGCTTGCCCAATTCTAATTTTTAAGGAATTATTTTCTTCAGCAAACTTTTGTATCTCCTTTTCCATTTGGCCAATTCTGCTTTTCTAAGGAATTCTTCTCTTCTGTGGATTTTTTCCTTCTTTTACCATTTGGACTAATCTGTTTTTTTAAGGTGTTACTTTCTTTAATGTGTCTTCTTTCCCAAGTTGTTGGTTCTTTCTTTTATCACTTCCATTTCTTTCCTTATTTTTCCTCTGTCACCTTTATTTGATCTTTAAAGTCTTTCTTGAGTTCTTTCAGGGCCTGAGACAAATTCCTATTTTTCTTTGAGGCTTTTCATGTAGATGCTTTGATTTTATTGTCTTCTGAGTTTGTGTTTTGATCTTCCCTGTCACTGTAGTAACTTTTATGCTCAGGCTCTTTTTTGATGTTTGCTCATTTTTCCAGCCTTTAACTTTATGTTAAAGTTGGGCTCTTCTCCCAGGGTACATGTGACACTGTCCCAAGGTTCAGATTTTTCACATTGCTATGTTCAGAGATAGTTCTGGGGGTCTGTAAGTTTCAGTTCTTTCAAGGTGGTATAATCTAAGTAGAGGTACGTCAATGCTCTACTGGCCTGTGCTCTGGCTTATAAGTGACCACAAGCAATCTTTTCCATCTTCAATTTTTGACCAGGGTCCCTGCTCCTGCTAGTCTTCCTCCTTGCCCTGGGACCGTGACCCAAAACCATGTATAGGCGATGCAACAGATTCCTGCACCTAGTTGCCATCAAGGAATCCCCTGTAATTCCCTTCTGTCTAGTTTTGTCCCCTTACTATCTGTGGGATAAGAGCTGTAGAAGCCACTACTGCTGATTCCGTCAGCTCAAGACCTGCTGCTGGCTTTTGTCAGTTGTGGCTCACTTCTGGGTGCCTGGTACAGGGGCCCAGAGCCTTTTTACTGGTTTGTTGAGGGTGGCCTGAAGTGGACTGTACTTTACTCTCACCCCAACAAGACAGACCTTTCTTGCTAACCTTCTAAGTTGTTTCAGGCTAGAACGTTGTTTCACCCCTATATTGCCAATGCAATACCCACAGTGGCTGTTATGAATATGTGGGCATATTTATAGATTTGAATCACAAAATATAACATACTCTCTTGCTCAAAAATGAAACCAAGATATTTATTCAAACATCAGAAAGCCAAATCCATCATAGTAACAAAGAAATCTATACACATTACCAATGCAGAGAGTGTCATCATCGCCAAGCCCTCCATCTGGGCCTCCCCACAAGCAAACTCCTTTAGGCAAAATTACTCCCTCTCTCCTCATGCTGCTCCCACTGTGCCTGCCTCTCTCTCTCTCTCTCTCTCCCAGCTCTACCTCACTTATTCCTCCTGCTCTACCCATTTGGAAAGCTCCTCCCACCACAGCCTCTATATGTGACTCAGGCTTCCTTGTGACCCAGGCTTGAAATAGGTCACATGGGCCTATTAATGGATGGGAAAGCTCTTCCCATTCCCATTAACATTGTTAATTCTGGCACACTCCCATTCTTCCTCTCCCTTACCCCCTTTTCCAGGACATCCCTGTTTCTCACCTATCCCTTTTTTTTTACAGCATCCCAACGAAAGCATCTCATTCCTGCATAATTTTTCTATGTATAATTCTTCTAACTACCTTAGTAATGGTTAGGTTCTTCAAAGATACATGTCCCAACTTTCCATATAGAAAGGCAAACAGTTTAATCTTATTGAGTACCTTATGATTTCTCTTTCATATTTAACTTTTTATGCTTTTCTTGGGTCTTGTATTCAAAAGTCAAATTTTTTATTTAGCTCTATTATTTTCATTAGGAATGCTTGAATGCCCTCTATTCCATTAAATATCTATGTTTTCCCTTAAATGATTATACTCCATTTTCCTGGGTAGTTTGTAACCTTGCTTGTAATCCCAACTCTTTTGTCTTTTGGAATATGATATCCCAAGCCTTCCACTTCTTTAATGTAGTAGTTGTTAAATCTTGTGTGAGCCTTACTGTGACTCTATAAAGGCAGGGACCATGCTATATCTAAACTCTATGTCTCTCCCAGTGATCAGCATTGTACTTTGTATGTCTTAGGCATTTAGCTTCCTAGATGCCATTAATATGCTGTTGAATTGTTGGGTTTTTCTGCTTAAGAGGTATTGGAGACAAATATCTCCATATGCAGCCTAAATGGAATGGTCATATCTCTCTTTATCTACTATTGGCTACTTTATGTCACTCTGTCCAAATTCTGAGGCAATCAAAGAGAATATTCTAATTATTTTTCATAAATTAGTAAAATACAGTCTTTCCCATTAATTAGCTTTAAATCTCCAGTTTTTATTCTTCTATCCTTTCTCCTCCATCTCCCCCTACCATCTCCCTCTTTCTCTCACCCTTCTTACCTTCATCTTTCCTTCCTCTTCTTCTTCCTTCCTACTCTCATCAATCAAAGCCCCAGGTTCAGGGGTAGGAGTCTGAGTTTTAGGACAGAGGTCACCTTGAAAGCAGGTGGCATGATATGGAGATAGCCAGGAAGTGTCATACAGTGCGAGCTCAGTAAATATTGACAATCAAATTCAGAAACCTGAACCACTTTCTTCTATGCTTTTCTTTGACCTCAGTGGCATATTAACTACCCTCTCAGATGTTCAATGACCTAAAGTTTTTTCTCTCATTTACCCTTTGGAAAAGATTCAAAATTCATTCATATTGTGGCATAAATGATTGACCATTTATCAAGATTATTGTCTCTAGGGATATTAATATTTTAATGCAAATCAAAGTCTAAGGGGTGAAACTTTAGCAATAAAAATTTAGTTCTTGTTGGAAAGTTTTTTAGAAAGCTTCATCATTCTGGAACACCAAAAAAAAAATCTCACACGTAGACACTCACCTATATATGAGCCGTTCTAGGTTTATAGCTCTTTTCTATTTTTAATTTTTCTAATGGTTTCAGTCAAGGCCTATCTGTTTTGCAATCCTTTATTTCAAAAAGGGATGGAGTAGAGATATCAAAGCAATTATGATATTTACATAAATATGATTTATGATATTATGATATTATTCTTTGAGGAAGAATTTATTGTAAAGATTTACTTAGAGAATCCTAGAGAATCAAGTAAAAAACTACTTGAAATAATAAACAACTTTAGCAAAGTTGCAGGATATAAAATAAACCCACATAAATCCTCAGCATTCCTATACATTACTAACAAAGCCCAACAGCAAGAGATAGAAAGAGAAATTCCATTCAAAGTTACTGTA
>CM053622.1:211980562-212049310 GCA_028646595.1 Phalanger gymnotis | reverse complement strand
ATTTCTCTTCCCAATTTTTCCTCTACTTCTCTAACTGGCTTTTTCTAAATCCTTTTTGAGTTCTTCCATGGCCTGAGACCAGTTCATATTTTTCTTGGAGGCTTTTGATGTAGACTCTTTGACTTTGTTGACTTCTTCTGGCTGTATGTTTTGGTCTTCTTTGTCACCAAAGAAAGATTCCAAAGTCTGAGTCTGAATCTGAGTTCATTTTCACTGCCTGGCCACATTCCCAGCCAACTACTTGACCCTTGAGTTTTTCATCTGTGTATGACTGCTTGTAGAGTAGAGAGTACTTTGTCCCAAGGTTAAGGGTTGCGTTGTTGCTTTCAGAGCTATTTCTACACAGCACGCTCTGCCACACCAGTGCTTCTCCTCCCCCAAGAACTGCCAACCCAGACTGGGCTCAGATCCTAAGCAGGTTCTGCACTCCTGCTCTGATCTGCCACTTAATTCCTCCCACCAGGTGGGCCTGGGGCCTGAAGCAACCGCAGTTGTAGTTCTGTCCTCAGAGCTGCACCACCTCCACTGCCCCTGGGGTGGTGGCCAAACTGTGATGTCCTTTCACTCTGTCCTGGCAGCTTTTCCCACTAGCCTTCTCTGTTGTCTTTGGTGTTTGTGGGTTAAGAAGTCTGGTAACTGCCACAGTTCCCTGATTCAGGGCACTAGGGCCTGTACCACCTGGCTCCTAGTCTGGTTGTTCCTGGTGCAGCCCATGCTGGGCTCTGCTCCCAGCTCCATGTGATAGACCCTTCTCTGCAACTATCCAGTCTTTCCTGGGCTGGAGCCCTGCTTCCATCTGTTATTTCATGGGTTCTGCAGCTCTAGAATTTGTTCAGAGCCATTTTTATAGGTGTTTGGAGGGACCTGGGTGGGGAGTTCATGCAAGTCCCTGCTTTCCAGCTGCCATCATGGCTCTGCCCCCAGCATTTTCTTTTATGAATCCTTTGTACTTGTCTTAGATCATTGTATTGCTGAGAAGAGCTGAGTCATTCATAATTGATCATCACACAATGTTGCTGATACTGAGTACAATGTTTTCCTGGTTCTGCTCATTTCACTTTGCATCAGTTCATATAATTCTTTCCAGATTTTTCTGAAATCTGTCTGTTCATCATTTGTTTTTATTACACACTAGTATTCCATTACATTCATATACCACAACTTGTTCATCCATTTCCCAACTGATGGGCATCCCTTCAATTCCCAATATTTTGCCACCACAAAAAGGGCTGCTATAAATATTTTTTGAAAGGGGAGGTCCTTTTCCCATTTTTATGATCTCTTTTGGATACAGACCTCATAGTGGTATTGCTAGATCAAAGAGTATGCACAGTTTGGTTGCTGTTTGGACATAGTCCCAAATTGCTCTCCAGAATGGTTGGATCAATTCAAAACTCCACTGACCATGCATTTGTGTTCCAATTTTTCCACATTCTTTCTGTAATTTATAATTTTCTCTTTTTTGGTCATATAAGCCAATCCAGCGTGAGATGGTATTTCAGAGTTGTTTTAATTTGCATTTCTCTAATCAAAAATGATTTAGAGCACTTCGTATACCTGTAAATATTTTTTATTTCTTCATATTTTAGGGGCCTTGTGCTGCTGTTTTCAGAGCTACTTCTACACAGCAAGGTCTGCCACACCAGTGTTCCTCCTTCCCCAAGAACCGCCAACCCAGACTGCAACTGAGATGCAAGCAGAAAACTACCTGTTCATATCCTTCAACCATTTCCCAATTAGGGAATGGCTTGTATTCTCATGAATTTACCTCAGTTCTCTATATATTTGAAAATGAGGCCTTTATCAGAGAAGCTTGCTGTAAAGATTGTTTCCCAACTTTCTGCTTTCCTTCTAATTTTGTTTGCATTGGTTTTGTTTGTAGATAAACTTTTCAATGTAATATGATCAAAATTATCTATTCTACATTTCATAATGCTCTCTATGTCTTGTTTGGTCATGCATTCTTCCCTTCCCCATAGATCTGACAGATAGCCTATTCCTTTCCTCATCTAATGTGATTGCTTTATTGTCTATGATACTTTTTAGCAAGATGTAGTTTCCTTCCTTATCTCTTTTAATTAGGTCTATTTTTGCTTTACTTTATCTAAGATCAGGATTGCTTCCCCTGATTTTTGTTTTCTTTACTTCAGCTGAAGCACAGTATGTTCTGCTCCTTCCATTTACCTTTACTCTCTCTGTGTCTCTTTGCTTCAAGTGTGTTTCTTGTAAGCAATGTATTGTAGGATTCTGACTTTTGATCCACTGTTATCTGCTTCCATTTTATGGGAGAGTTCATCCCATTCACATTCACAGTTATGATTACTACCTGTGTATTTCCCTCCATCCTGTTCCTCATCCTGTTTGTCCTTTTTCCTTTCAGCCTTTCTCACATCATCATTTTTTTTAATGGCAAGGAAAGTGGGACTTTTTATTCTTTTTTCCTTTTGGAGTACTTCTCAGCACTAAGGCAATCAAGGGCCTTTGATTGATTTCTTGTCTTTGTATCAAGAGTCTTTGATTGAATCAAGAGTCCTTGATTGGAAACAATACATATACTCTGAGGTTAGCATTTTTCTTTGAGTCTCACTCATTGGAAGATTGTTCTTGTGATTTGGCCAGATGAGATTCTGAGTAGTCATTAAGGATCTCCCCCTGAGCTTTGAAAACCCAGGTGTTGGTGCTTCTCCCTCTGGTAACTATGTATGTATTGCTATGGACAGGTAGTTAGAAGCCCTGTGTTCTGATTTGTGTTATTTGCTCTGTTTTATATAATTTCTACTTGTAATTTATTTTTGTGTTTTCCCTGAATTTCAGGGTGCTGACTTTTCCCCCTGAACTAAGTGAATGATATATGTATGTTTAATCAAAGTGAGATTGTAAACCCCTTAATGTTGCTTTCCTTAGAAAAGTAGATCAAAGAACATGTGCTAGGAGACCTCCTGTGTGCTGATGTTTTGGGTCTTACACCTCTACAGCAGCTGCAAGCAGCATTCTTGTTACAAAATGGCATAGTTGTCAGGATCTGCAAATTAAAAGGAAAGTATGAGGTTTTGGGGAATGGGGATAGTGGTTGGATGTTTCGCAGTTATAGATTGCTCTTTATATTTGTGGTTGCTGTGGTTCTGTGGAGCCCCAGAAGCAGCAGTGGCATGAGTGAAAACAGACAAGTAGCAGGGAGTGGTTCCCCAGGTGCCTAGAGCAGGGCCCCTGGGAGATAATCTTTCCTTCCCCTTCCCTACCCTACCTAGGCAGGAGCAGCAGCTGTGAGAGGAAAACAAGCAGAGGCTTGGGGGAGGTTGGGATGGCCAGAGCCAGGGCTCAAGTGGATTAGCCCAGCTCCAGACTGTGCTACAGGGGTGAATGCACTGAATGGGTATTGTATTTGGAAGCCAGACCAGAGCAGCAAGAACTTGGAATGGAGCCCTGGAGCAAGAGTGGAGAGATGCCTGCTTACTGACCCAGCAGTAGTCACAAGATGCTTGTGAGCTGACCTTGGTGAGGAGAGAACAAAAGCCTCTGCCTGTATCAGGACTCAGGCAGAAGCCAGGAAAAGCTGGCTCCTGCAGGAGGAGGAAGAACTTCAGAGCTCAGAATTCAGCCCTGGGGCAAGATAGAAACTTTTCAGCAAGGTGCTATGTGTCCTTTTCTGCTGAGTCCCCCTAGGATGGTTTGGGACCCAGGGGCAGGATGAAGTTGTCTATGCTGGATTGGGGGAAGTGCTGTGGACCCCCAAGGACCACTCCCTGTTGGCTTTGTTGTCCAGCTGCCCCTCAGGACTTGGAAGCAGAGGCTAGAGCAGTGTGGGCAGGACACACCCCCAAGAGAAATTTATTTTGACTTTTTCGTTTTTGTCAGGACTTTGCTCATTAAAGTATGCCTGAACTTGAGAGTGCCAGGAGGAAGCCTGCAACTGCAGTGTGGGGAGAAGGACACATACCCAAGAAAGACTTGGACATTCTGAATTGACTGAAGAGATTGTAATTTGCTGTGACCTAGGGGTGGATATTATTCATATTGTCTGTTACCCTTTAAGGATGTGTTAGGAAAGACCCTGGCCTGGGACTCCCTGCTTCTGTAAACAAGTATTTTGGGGAATGCTACTGAATGATATTTTGCTTACAGATATTACTATGAACATTATGGTCTACTTTATTTAACAATGGTATATGCTGTGGGTATTCTGAGAAATGCTACAAGATATACTGAATGGTATGTTTTATTTAAGACTATGTGGCCACCTTACTAATAAATTATTATATAATTGGATTAAAAAGCATAGTGCCTCTATTTGTTCCAGCTTCCATTGTCATTTAGATTAAGTCCAAAGATCCTGGAGGGGTAGAAAGTAACAGCAAGCAAAGTGGGACTTTTTGCTGTTTTTTTTCTTTTGGAATGCTTCTCAGCACCAAGGCAATCAAGTGCCTTTGATTGAGTCTTGCCCTTGTTTGAATCAAGAGTCGTTTATTGAATCAAGAGTCCTTGATTGGAAACAATACATATACTCTGAGGGTAGTATTTTGCTTTGGGGCTCACTCATTGGAAGAGTGTTCTTGTGATTTGGTCAGATGAGACTCTGGGTAGTGGTTAAGGAGTCCCCTGGCTTTGAAAACCTAGATGTTGGTGCTTCTCTCTCTGGTAACTATGTATGTATTGCTATGGACAGACAGTTAGAATCCCTGACTGCTGATTTGTGTTATTTGCTCTGTTTATATAATTTCTACTTGTAATCTGTTTGTGTTTTCTTTGAAGTTCAAGGTGCTAACTTTTTCCCCTGAACTAAGTGAATGATATATGTATATTTAATTAAAGTAATATGGTAAATGCCTTAATGTTGCTTTCCTTAGAAAAGTAGATCAAAGAACATATGCTAGCAGCCCTCCTGTGTGCTGATGTTATTGGTCTCACACCTCCACAGCAGTTGCAAGCTGCATTGTTGTTACAGTGTTTTGCTTCTATCTACCACCTCTTGTAATCTGCTCTCTCTTCTCTCAGTCCCCAACCACCCCCTTTACTTAATCTCCTCCCCTCCTACTTCCTTGCCAGGTAAGATAGATTTCTATATTCAACTGAGTGTGTATATTATTTCTGTTTTGGCCAGTACTGATGAAAGTAATGGTCAAGTGATTCCCTCCACCCACCCTCCCATCTTCCTCTCCTCTTCATGTGAGATAATTTACCCCATCTCTCTTCCTTCTGTACCCATTGTACTCCTCTTTTTATCCCTTAGTTTTTTATGTCATTCCCTAAAATTCACTTTATGTGTGTATCCTCTGTCTATATATATTCCTTCTATCTATGCTGTTAGTCATACAATTTTAAGAGTTATAAATATCATCTTCCTATATAGGGATGTAAACAATCTGACTCTTTGGAAAATCCCTTATTATTCTTTTCCCTTTTTATCTGTTCATGCTTCTCCTGGGTCTTGATATAGGTCAAATTTTTGGTTTAGTCTTGATCTCCTTATGAAGGATTGAAATCCTTCTATTTTGTTGAACGACCATTTCCACCTTGATTTATTGTGCTTAGTTTTGCCAGGTAAGTGATTCTTGGCTGTAGTCCTAGCTTCTCTGCCCTAGGGAATATCATGTTCCATGATCTCCAATCCTTTAATGTTGCAGCTGCCAAGTCCTGTGTGATCACAATTTTGACTCCCCTGTATTTATATTGTTTCTTTCTAGACACTTGTGGTATTTTCTTTGACCTGATAGTTTTGAAATTTAGCTCTGATGTTCCTCAGGGTTTTTATTTTGGGATCTTTTTCCTGAAGCGATTGATGGATTCCTTCGATGCCTATTTTGTCCTCTGGTTCCAGGACATCAGAGAAGTTTTCCTCGATAATTTCTTGAAAGAGGCCGTCCAGGTCCTCCTTTCCAGGTAGTCCAATGATACTGATATTGTCTCTTCTTGATCTATTTTCCAGGTCAGTTGTTTTTCCCATGAGGTATTTTACATTTTCTTTCATTGTTTTCATTCTTTTAAATTTGTTTGTTTGACTCATAATGTTTCATAGAGTCATTAGCTTCCATTTGCCCAATTCTAACTATTAAGGTGTTGTTTTCCTCAATTAGCTTTTGTACTTTCTTTTTCATTTGGCCAATTGTACTCCTTAACGAGTTGTTTTCTTCAGTTGATTCCTGTATCTCCTTTTCCATTTGGTCAATTCTATTTTTATGCAGTTTTCCAAGCTGTTAACTCTTTTTTCATAATTACTCTCAATTACTTTCATATTACTCTCAATTCTTTTCTCCCCTCTTATATGATTTTAAGCTCCTTTTTGAGCTCTTCCATGAAGTTTTTCTAGGCTTGAGGCAAATTTCCATTTTTCTTTGCAATTTTGCCCATAGATATTTTGCCCATAGGTGTTTTGACATTATTGTCTTCTATTGATTTTGTGTCTTGGTCTTCTCTAATAACTTTCTATGGTCAAAGTCTTTCTTTTAATTGTTTTTTGCTCATCCATTTTTTGGTCTCTTTCCTTTCTTTTAAATTTGAGCTCTGCTCTCAGGGTGGAAGGGGCACTGACTCCAGCTTCTTGTGCTAGTGGCTACAGGCCCTAGCTGTTTACATGGTGCCACACTGATGCTGCTCTGAGGCCCATGTGTCTGGTGCTTTGTTGAGGGGGTCAGGAAAGGGGGTGGCTAGCGCTGATACAGACCATAGGGATCTGGCAATTTACCTGGGGTTGAGCTGGGATCCTAGTGGTGGTGTGTACTGAGGTCAATGGGGTATTTCTACATTTTCCCAGGTCAACACTGAAGCACAGGGTAGTCTGGCCCCTGGAGGCTGCCTGTTTTCCTGGGACTAAACTGGCACACGTGGTGGTTCTAGGAGCTAGAGTCTGCTAGTTCCCCTGGCTATGCTAAGTCACATGGGGGGATCTGGTGTTGGCATTTTTCTGCTCCACCACACTGGGGTTCAGGATCTTCTACTGGTTTGCTGAGGTGGGACTTGCTACTAGCTTGCTGAGATGCTTCCTGTGCCCCCTTTCACCCAAGTGATATGGACATTTCATGCCAATCCTCCAAGTTTCTTGGGCCAGAAAATTGTTTCACCCCACCCCTTTTCTGTCCCAGGATTTGTTTGAGGGGTCTATTTATGGTTGTTTGGAGGTCACTATGGGAGAACTACAGTGATTTACTGCTTATTCCACCATCTTGGCTGCTACTTATTTTTGAAATTTTTGAGTTCCAAATTCTCTTCCTCTATCCCCTCAACCCTCCTTGAAAAGGCAAATAATTTGATATAGATTATACATATGTAGTCACAAGAAACATATTTCCACATTAGCACTGTTGCAAAAGAAATCACAATCCCGCCCCCCCCCTCAAAAAAAACAAGAAAAATAAGGAAAGTAAATTAAAAAGCATGTATAGATCTGCATTCAAATTCCTTTAGTTCTTTCTCTGGAAAAGAATATTTCACCATAATTCCTTTGGAATTGTTGTGAATCACTGTATTGATGAGAATAGGTGAGTCATTCACAGTTGATCATTATATGATGTTACTGTTGCTGTGTACGATGTTCTCCTGGTTCTTCTCCCTATATTTTGTATCAGTTCATATAATTCTTCCCAGAGTTTTCTGAAATTTTTCTGCTTTTCATTTATTATAACACAGCACATACATTATAACACAGTAATTACATTCATATACCGCAACTTGTTGATCCATTCTCAATTGAGGAATATCCCCTCAGTTTCCAATTCTTTGACACAATAAAAAGAGATGCTACAAATATATTTGTACATATAAGTCATTTTCCTTTTTCTTTGATCTCTTAGGAATACAAACATAGTAAAAGCATTTCTGGGTCAAATGAAATGTTTTATAGTCCTTTATAGACAGTTTTATAGTCCTTTGGTCACAGTTTGAAATTGTTCTACAGAATGGTTGGATCAGTTCACAACTCTACTAATAATGCATTAGAGTCTTGATGTTTTTCCACATCTTTCCCAACATTTGTAATTTCTTTTTCAGTCATATTAGCCAGTTTAATTGCTGTGACATGGTACTTCAGAGCCGTAATCAATTTAGAGCATTTTTATATTACTATGGTAATATAAAATATTAACTTTGATTTCTTTTTTATAAAAAAAAACTGATTGTTCACATCCTTTGATCATTTATCAACTGGGGAGAGACTTGTATTCCTCTAAATTTGTCCCATGAGGCCTTTATCAGAGAAACTTGTAAAATTTTCTTCAGTTTCCTACTTTCCTTTTAATCTTAGCTACATTGGTTTTGTTTGTGCAAAAAGTTTTTTAATTTCATGTAATCAGATTTATCCATTTTCTATCTCATAATGTTGTCTGCAACTTGTTTGGTCATAAATTCTTCCCTTATTCATAAATTTGACAAGTAAAGTGTTTCATGCTCTCCTAATTTGCATATGATATCACCCTTAATAGGTCTAAATTGTGTACCCATTTTGCCTTTGTCATAGGATATGGGTGATATTTTGGTCTATACCTAGTTTCTGCCAAAATGCTTTCTAGTTTTCCTAGCAGGTTGTTACAAATGATGAATTCTTGTTCCAAAAGCTTGAATCTTTGTGTTTATCCAACACTAGATTACTATGGTCATTTACTACTGCATTTTGTGTACCTAATCTATTCCACTGCTCTATCACTTTACTTCTTAGTCAGTACTACATTGTTTTGATGATTACCTCTTTCTAATAGAGTTTGAAATCTGGTATGTCTAAACCATCTTCCTTCACATTTTTTCTTTGATTCTCTTGATATTCTTGACCTTTATTTCTTCCAGATGAATTTTATAATAATAATGTGAAACTTAACAAGCAAATTAATTTATGTAGGATTATTATTTTTATTATGCTTTTATTATATTGGCTCAGACCCCAAAAGAATTAATTTTTCTCCAATTGTTTAGATCTGAATTTATTTGAGTGAAAAGTGTTTTGTAATTCTATTAATATAATTTCTGAGTTTGTCTTGGCATGTAGACTCCCAAGTATTTTATATTGTCTGCAGTTATTTTTAATGGAATTTCTCTTTCTATCTCTTCCTACTGGACTTTGTGGGTTGTCTATAGAAGTGCTGATGATTTATGTGGGTTTGTTTTATATCCTGCAATTTTGTTAAAGTTCCTAATTATGCTATACCTAGCATGTCATCTATACAGAGTTGTAGTTTTGTTTCCTCATTGCCTATTCTAATTCCTTCAATTTCTTTTTTCTTCTCTTACTGCTATCCTAGCATTTCTGATACAATGTTGAATAATAGTTGTGATAATGGGCATCATTCCTTCACCTCAGATCTTAGTCAGAAGATTTCTTGCTTATACCTGTTAGAGATAATGTTTCTGATGATTTTAGATACTAATTATCATTTTAGGGAAAACTCCATTTATTCTTATTCTTTCTAGTGTTTTTAAGAGGAATGAGTTTTGTACTTTGTCAAAAGCTTTTTCTAGATCTATTAAGATAATTACATGGTTTTTTTGTTGTTTTTGTTATTGCTATAGTCAATTATGATGATAGTTTTCATAATATTTGAACTGGCCCTGCATTCCAGCTATAAATCCTTGTGATATATAGGTGTAATCTCCTTGTTGATATTTTATTTAAAATTTTTGCATCAATATTCATTAGAGAAATTGGTCTATAGTTTTCTTTCTCTGATATTACTCTTTCAAAAGGAATTTTGTAGAACTCCTTCTTTGCCTATTTTTCCAGATAGTTTATAGTGTATTGGAATTAATTGTTCTTTAAATGTTTAGTAGAATTCTCTTGTGAATTTATCTGGTCCTGGGGATTTTTCCTTCAGGAACTCATTTATGGTTTATTCAATTTATTTCTTTTTCTAAGATAGGGTTTTTATTTCCTATGTCCTCTTCTGTTAATTTAGACATTTTTTTTTGTAAATATTCATCCATTTTACTTAGATCATTATTGACATATAATTGGGAAAAATGACTCCTACTAATTGTTTTAATTTCACCTTCTTTGGCGGCGAATTCATGCTTTTTAGTTTTGATACTGGTAATTTGGTTTTCTTTCTTTTTTAATCAAATTAACTAAAGGTTTATCTACTTTAGTGGTGTTTTTTTAAATAAAACTAGCTCCTGGTTATTTTGTTGAATGGTTTCCTCCTTTAAATTTTACTAATTGCTCCTTCAATTTTCAGGATTTCCAATTTGGTTTTTAATAGAGGATTTTAAATTTGTTCCCTTCTTAGATTTTTTTAGTTGGTTGCACAACCAGTTCATTGATCTGCTATTTCTCTACTTTATTAATAAAAGTGTTTAGAAATAGATATTTTCCCCTAACTACTGCTTTGACTGCATCCCATAAATTTTGGCATGTTTTCTCATTGTAGTCATTATCTTTAATGAAATTATTTATTGCTTCTATAATTTTTCTTTGATCTCTATGGTTTTTGGTGAGGATTAGATTATTTAGTGTCCAGTTAATTTTTAACTTGTGTTTTGTTGCCCTTTATTGAATGTGATTTTTATTGCATTATGTTCTAAATAATGCATTTAATATTTCTTCTTTTCTGCACTTGGTTGTGAGGTTTATATGCCCTGTCATACGGTTAATATTTGTTAAAGTGCCATATACATCTGAAAAAAGTGTATACTCCTTGCTACTGGCATTCATTTTTTTCCAGAGGTCTATGATATCTAACTTTTCTGAAGTACTACTCATCTCCTTAATTTCTTTCTTATTTATTTTTTGTTTAGATTTATCTAGTTCACAGAGGAGAAATCTGGGGTCCTTAACTCATATAATTTTACTATGTCCTCCTGTACATTTAACTTTTCCTTTAAGAATTGATACTACTTTGTTGTCTTTGGTACCTTTTAGCAAAATGTAATTTCCCTGCTTATGTCTTTTAATTAGCTCTCTTTTTCCTTTTGCTTGGTCTGTGATCATGGTTGCTACTCCCCTTTTTTTTTTAACCTCAGCTGAAGCATAATAAATTCTGCTCTAGCACCTTATTTTAATTCTATGTGTGCCACTAGGTTTCAAATGTGCTTCTTGTAAAAAAGTTATTATTGGATTGTGGTTTCTAATGCATCCTGCTGTCCAGTTCTACTTTATGGGTGAATTTATCTCATTTACTTTCACAGTTATGGTTACTAACTATGTATTCCCCCCCCCATTTTTCCCTGTTTATCTTTCTCTCTCTCTTTTTATTCTCTTTCTCCTCAAAAGTATATTTTGCTTCTAACCACTGCCTTCCTGAATCCACTCTCCCTTATATCAGCCTCACCTCCCTTATCATAAGGCCTACTTACATATTGCATAATATAGATTTGCATATCCAACTGAATGGGTATGTTATTCCCTCTTTGAGCAAATTCTGATCAAAGCAAGATTCGAGCATCTCCTGCCACCACCACCTATTTTCCCCTCCATTGTAAAGCCTTTCATTCATACCTCTTTTATGTGATGATTTTACACATTCTGTTTATCTAAATGTTCCTCCTAACTCCCCTAATAATGATAAAGTTCTTAGGAGTTACAAGTAACTATATTACCATACAGGCTTGTAGCAGTTTAACCTTATTGAATGCCTTAGGATTTCTCTATCTTGTCTGCCTTTTTATGGTTCTCTTAAGTCTTATATTTGAAAGTCAAATTTTCTATTCAGCTCTTCCCTTCATCGGGAATGCTTGAAAGTCCTCCATTTCATTAAATGGCTACTTACCCTGAAGGATTATTTTTTGTTGTTTTGGGGGTTTTTTTGAGGGGAGAAGGCAGGGCAATTGGGGTTAAGTGACTTGCCTGAGGTCACACAGCTAGTAAGTGTGTCAAGTGTCTGAGGCTTTATTTGAACTCAGGTCCTCCTGACTCTGGGGCTGGTGCTCTACTCACTTCCCTACCTAGCTGCCCCTTACCCTGAAGGATTATACTCAGTTTTGCTGGGTAGGTGATTCTTGCTTGTAATTCTAGCTTCTTACCTTCCAGAATAATATTAGTACCTACCTTACAGGGTTGTTGTGAGGATTAAATGAGATAGTATTTATAAGAGAGATTGGCACATAGATACTTAATAAATGTTTGCACTCTTCTCCTTCTTCACTTCAACCTCTCCCCCATTACAATCAGTTTCTAATTATAGCAATACTAGCACATATACAACCTTTGTGAGCAATTGGCAACTGAAAGTCTGGCCTCTGCTTCTGCTACCCAATTTTTCTTCAAGCCATTATACATTAGTTGGCTTAAAGAGTATGCCAGTATAGCTTACAGCATTATTCCTGCTTAAATATTCTCCTTGTAAAGGTGAAAGCTGACAGAACCATGTTCATTGCATTCCTTCCAATTTCCCTTCTCATTTCTCAATGTTGGCATTATCCCACTCCTAAGGCCCAATGCATATGAAGAGGTGGAACTGGATATTGTCTTTAAGAGTGTATTTCATAGACATAATTCATGTCCTTAGGGCATGAATGTCTCTGCTTGCTCCTGTATTTAATCTGGAGACTTATAGCCTTTCTAGCCTACCAGGGATCACCAGTATTTTTCTCATTGTCTATAATTCCAAATCTGAATAGAGGTCACGGTCAAATTGCCTCTGTAGGAACTCTGGTAGATATGCTTTAAAAAAGGAAGTTGGGACACTGTTCTTATACCTGAGCACCTGCACATCAAAAGATAATATTTGTAAAGTACTTAGCATAGCGCCAGGAATATAGGAAGCACTTAATAAATGATTGTTTCATTTCTTCATTCTTTCCTTCCTTCCTTCCTTCTTTCATTCATTCTGGCCTTTTGTTCCTTCTTTCTTTCCTACTATCCTCCCTTCCTTCTTTCTTTCCTTCCTGCATTCCTTCTTTCTTACCTTCCTTTCTGCCTGCCTTCCTTATAGCAATAACAACAAGAGCTAGCATTTACATAGCACTTGAAGGTTTTTAAAACACTTTGCAAATACTGTCTTATTTTATGCTCACAACAACCTTACAAGGGAGGTTCTATTATTATTGCCATTTTATAGATGAGAAAACTGAGACAGCTAATGATTAAGAAGTTACTCCCTCAGGATCTGACAGTAAATGTCTGAGGTCAAATTTGAATTCAAGTCTTCCTGACTCCAGTTCCAGCTAACCTAAGATGCATAAAAAGATGAACAAGATATAGAATGAAGGAAGTTATCATTTGATTAAGAGTATTTCTGAAGTGCTGCTCTCCTTTAAGGGCAATGTATTTTATGAAGGCCATAAATAAGTGGGACTACATCCAGAAGAGAGTGATCAGGATAAAGAAAGGACTGGAAACCATGTTGTGAAAATTTAAGTTAAAGGGACTAATAATACTTAGTATGGACTAGAAAAGCATTTTGGTATATGAAGGTTGTTATAGAAGAGGAATTATGGTTGTTCTACTTGGTCCCAAAGAGAAGGACTCAAAACAATGGAGAAGAGATACGTAGAGGCAGCTCTAGGCATGATACAGATACACTATAAAGTAGTAATCACCCAGAAGATTCTTTTCTAGATTAAAAATCAAGATGCTGAGTAGTAGATATGATTGGTCCACAACATATAGAAGCCAGTAATACAGAGGTCAATTAAATCCAAGGATCCCAGTTCCTTGGATAGGGACCCATTATTTCACAAAAAAATCTACTGGGAAAATAGCAGGGCAGTCTGGCACAAGGTAAGACTGGACCACTAACTCATATCACATATCAAGGTCCAAGTGGATACATGAAATTAGTAGAAAAAAGATTACATCATAAACAAATTATAGGAACCCGCAAAATTACTTTTCAGATCTATGGATAAGGAAAGAGTTCCCAACCAAGTGGGGGCAGAAAGGATAATAAAATTAGGCAGAATTTGTGGTGTATTATAGGAAAAAGGTCTGGAGAGAGTCTGACCTTTAGCTGTCCAAAAGCGATCAGAAAATTTCAAAGAGACCATATGTATTAGGCAGCTCTACTTCTAGATACAATTCTGGCATTGTACACAAAAGCACACAGAGAAACAAAAAATGACAAATTTCTGAGAATTTGAGCCCAAAGTCTCTTCTCACTTGTCTACCACCTTAACCAAAACCTCATGTTATATACTACAATTCCCATGTGCATTAGATAGAGCATAGAACAAAAATGGTTTCAGTATTGAACAACTCATTCCAATTCATGGATATTTCATCCTACTACCAGTTCTTACTCAAAGGTTCTCTCCTCCCTTTCCTTGAATACTGCTGTCAAGGATCAAATTTCATAAAGATTTTTTTGACAGAATTCATGTAATGCTGAAAATTCATTCAGTAATGATACACATTTTATGAGCAATGTGTCAGCAAAACAATAGTGTTGACATTTAATGCCATGACAGTTATAAGGTTCTTGGCTTATAAATCTATCTATCTATCTATCTATCTGTCTATCTAATGCTTCAAATCTAACAGAATACAGCAACTTGGAGAGAGGAGGAGCTTAGAGTCATAGCCAACTGAAATATATTTTTTCTCCTTAGGAATAATTATACTTGAAAGAAATTTGGCAATCCAATTTTGTCACTATTAAGTGAATTTTGATGAACCTAGATACTTAAAAGTTGTGGCACTATGAAAGGCATCATGGCATTATAGATAGAGAACTGGCCTCAGTCACAAAGAACTGGGTTCAAGAACTCCCTGTGATATATTCTGTTTGTATGACCCTGAAAGTGACATAATCTCTAGGTAACTCTATAAGACCATAAATGGCAGAAAAATTGCAGACCTGCATTGGTAGAAAGAGCTTCCTCACCTGGCAATGAAATCACACAGATCTTTTCCTTATCTTTGGGCATAAAACACCGAAGAAAGCCACAAGAGAACTAATACAGAAAACCACATCTTTTTTTTTCCCTTTTGAATGGTTTTTAAGTAACTATACTCCGGGCTTTCTATCAAATACACAATTATCACAGCAACATTGTTTTATTTTTATTGTCTGTAGCTATTTGAAATAAGATGTCTAGAGGCTTGATATTGTCCTAAAATGTGAGATAATAACAGAGGTGGAAAATTAGTTGGGGATGGGGAAGGCTAGAGGAGGGCTATACTGAAGCAAGGAAAAGCCAGATGCAATAAGATTCCCTTTGAGATACTACTAAATAGTAAAAAGAAAAAAAACTCTCTAGGGAGAAAACAAATACCTGAATGATAAAAATAAATAAATAACAAACATTTATTAAATACTTTGTCAAAGGCATTCTGGTAGTCTCTAGGGAGACATAAAATTTAAACAAGATGCAGTCTTTGTCCTGAAGGCATTTAAAGCCTGCTAGGGGAATAAAACACAAACGCAGATAATTCTAATATATTCTAATAGGGTAAATACATTTAAGTTACAAAATAAAGTATATAAGAGCCATGAAGAAGAAGGATATTACCAATGAATGTGATCAGAAAAGTCTTCCTGGAGGAGATAGACTTAAATGATGTGTAGAATTGTGACAGCTAATTGAAGGAAGGGGATTCCAGTCTTAAGGACAGCCTAAACAAAAGCATAAAGGTAAAGTAGTAACAAACTATGTTGCCTCACACACCAACTATCCATTAAACTCAAACATCAAAATTCAAAAAACTTTCTTTCCAGTTGTGAGTATTGGTGGAAGGTTGAGAAACTTTCTAATTGAGGGGCTAGGAAAACCTCCCTATTTGGGGTGGGAAATAACTCAAAAATGTGCTTTCTACCAAGGTGTACTGGCAGGGAACCAAAAATGTAGTCCCATATGTGTGGTGAAAAAACTTTCTTTCCACAATAGAGTAAACGCATAAAAGTATGCAAAGGCAGCCCAGGCTAAGAACTCAATCTTTTTGTTCATTTTGGGTTTTTTTTTTGGGGGGGGGGAGGCAATTGGGGTTAAGTGACTTGCCCAAGGTCACACAGCTTGTAAGCATTTGAGGCTGGATTTAAACTTAGGTCCTCCTGACTCCAGGGCTCTGTCTCTATCTGCTCTATCTACTATGCCACCTAGTTGCGCTAAGAGTTTACTCTGTCCTCCTCAAAGAGGAAACCAGAGAAGAGTGACTGGTTTCCAATTGGGGAGTCTCCCCAAATTCTTTTTAAAAAACACTAAACTGACCTTACATTCAGCTGATGATCCTTTATCTGTCCTCCCTTTCACAACCAAACTCTTAGAAAAAGTTAGCTGCACTAGTTCTCTACTCTTATTCTCACTTTTCAAACCTTGGCAGTGAGAGAGGCTCCTAACATCACCTCTCACCTCAAGCTGCACTTTCCAAAGTTATCCACCATATTTTAATCGCTAGATCTAATCGATTCTTTGTTAATCCTAATCTTTGAACTTTAGGAAATACTTTTATGCTAATCACTGTCTTCTCCTCTATCAGGATCTTAACCTGGAATCCTTTAACTTGGAAGGGGAAAAATATATTTTTACTTTCACTAACACCTAATGGATACATATACATACGTATACATGTATATGTATTTATATGTATATGTATGTGGGCATGTGGGTATATACATGTATACATGTGGATTCATGAATACATATATATGTATATATATATGCATATATATATATATATATACATAGATAAACCTATATACACACAGATTCCTACCTAGATAGACACACATACATTCTTAAAAAGTGTTTACAGATTTCACCAACCTGCCAAAGGGATTCACAACACAAAAATGATTAAGAATTCCTTTCTAAGATACTCTCTCCTCTGGATTTTCATGACAATGCTATCTCTTGCTTCTCCTCCTATCTGTCTGACTGTTCCTACTCATTTTCCTTTGTTGGATCAATAGCCAAATCACCCCCTAACTGTGAGTGTACTCCAAAACTCTTTCCTGGGGTTTCTCTTTCTGCAGTCTTTGACCTCATCAGATCCCATGGGTTTAATTCGAAACTCTATACACATGATTCACATAGTTATATATCTTGCCCTAGTCTTTCTCCTCATTATCTTTTTCCACCAATACCCTACTTCTGAACTTCTTTAATGTTGTTGAGGACACCACCACCCTTCTAGTCACACAGGTTCACAACCTCAGCATCACCCCTTGAATTTTCATTCTCATTCTTACCTCATATATCTAACCAGCAGCCAAATCTTGCCATTTTCCTTCCATAGCATCTCTTGTGGCTGTCCCTTATCTTTACTTTCAAAGCCACCACCCTGGTTCAAGTCCAAATCATCTCTTCCTCATCTGTTCCCCTGACTCAGGTCTCTTGTTACTTCAATTTATCCCCCATACAGAAGCCAAAGTGATTTTTCTAAAGCATCCTTCTGATCATATCTTTTCTGTGCTCAATAAACTCTAGAGTCCCCCTAGTTCCTATAGGATCAAATATAAATTTATGTTTGGCTTGCCAAACTCTTGACCACATGGCCATAATTTATCCTGATACATTACTCCTATTCATTTAATCTACAATCTATGTACATTGGCCTTGTTCATTTCGTCATACATGATGCTCCATCTCTGAACCTTTACACTACTTTCTCCCTTCCCTGGAATGTACTCTACCCTCAGCTCTGCTTCTTAGAACCCCCAGTTTCCTTTGGGATTGAGTTTAAGTTTTACCTTCTACATAAAACACTTTCCTGATCCTCTCAGTGGCTAGTGCCTCCCTGTCCCCCAATAACCTTATATCTATTTTGTATATTGCTATGTATGCACATATTTGTTTTCCCAGGCAAGAACATGAAATTGTGTCATGGTAGAGAATGTTTTGTTTGTGTCTTTGTAGCCCCAGAACCTAACTTGTCATGATTGTTGATGGATTGATTGTATGTAGACATTTTTAAATAAATTTAGTTGGGTAGGGTGACAGGTGAGGAAGAAGATGACATGGTAACTGGATGGTCTAGGTAGGAGGTTGACAGGAAGGTTGTTAGGATTAGGATAAATAAACACTGTAGGCAGATTAAAAGGAGGTCATTGTAAAGATAAAACTAAACTTTAGGAGAGAGAGAAGATGACTGATGCACAGAGTAAGCCCTTCATACAGGGTTTAATGAATTAAGCAAGGTCCAAGAGGGAATGAGATCAAGGTGAAGGTCACTCTCAGTGGAATAACCCTTTTAAGACTAGAAGGAATGAGGAAAGATAGGGTGGTAATGGAGAGAAGGGGGAATGGGCCACGTTCAACTTGTATGGCCTCAATGTTCCCAGTGGAGTAGGGAGCCATCATAAAAATGAGACAAAGATGAGGGCATTATTGGTATTGTTGGCAAAAAAAAAGAGTGATGAAAAGTTTTGGAAGATTCACTGTGAGAAATGAGATAAGCAGATTATTAGTTATTATATGAGGATTTTCCAAGAGCAGTGAGTTCATTTGCCTTTAATTCACAGTGGGTAAAATCATCTCAATTTCAGGACTTTTTCTGTGATCTTCATCATCTCAGAAACAAGAGTGAAGGAATAAAATAAATAACATAAAATAAAATAAAATGTGTACTGATAATGCAGACATGTATAAACAAAAGAAAAGAAACCTCCAATATAGAAGGATTCTCTCTGCCTCTTCCAAAAAATATGCACAAAAGTCGTGTGAACATCTGTGGGAAGCAATAGGTTGTGGTATGGCACCTTCACACAGGGATAAGGAGTGAGATAGGGAATAGTAAAAGGTCAGAGGGATGGAGAGTACAGTATTTATAATGACATCCAGTAAAATATTAGAGTAACAAATATGGGTAAAGGTTAGGAAGAAAAACAAGGGAATCTAGAGTGAGAAAATGGATTGAAAGAACATGGGGACTATTGATGTTGGAGAGTGAACTTAAAAGTTTCCTATCCTATAGATGGTACAGGTCCAACCTTTAGCTATGCCCATGTTTGGCTGAAATGAGGTGAAGAAGTCAGTTACTGAAGTTAAAAGTCTTGAGGTATTATGCCAATATTCAGATTAACAAACCCTTTGAAGTGTTTTAGGATGATTGCATGTAAAAGTAAAGAAGAGTATGAGCCAGATGCTAAAGCCAACCAAAAAGTTAGGAGAATGATTTCGAGGGTGGTAAATGACAGTAAAAGGCACTGAGAGAACATTGTACAGGAATGTACCTCAAAAAGGAATGGGCATTGAAGAGCAGTTACAAGAAAATGTTTTGGAAGTAGAAGTGGGAAGTTAGCAGTATTTTCACCTCTCCTCTTGACCTTGTTATTTGTGGAAAATAGGAGGAAGATTGGCTATCAATAGAAAGAGTTGGAAGGGATGAGATGTCCTAAGGTAACAAGCAGGTTCCCTTTAAAGAGAAGAGGCTCCCCAGCTTCTGGGATAAGAACTCACTGTTTGACAAAAACTGCTGGGAAAACCAGAAAATAGTATGGCAGAAACCGGGCATAGACCAACGTCTGACACCTTATACCAGAATAAAGTCCAAACTGGTATGTGGTCTAGGTATAAAGACTGATACTATAAACAAATTAGGGGAGCAAGGAATAGTTTATCTGTCAGATTTAGATGGAGGAATTTATGACCAAACAAGAGATAGAGAACATTATGAAATTCTAAATGAATAATTTTGATTACATTAAATGGAAACATTTTTGCGCAAACAAAGCCAATGCAACCAAGTTTAGGAGAGAAGCAGACAACTGGGAAAGAGTTTTTACATCTAGTTTCTCTGATAAAGGACTCATTTCTAAAATAAATAGAGAACTGAGTCAAATTTACAAAAATACAAGCCATTCCCCAATTGATAAATGGTCAAAGGATATGAACAGGCAGTTTTCAGAGGCATAAATTAATGACTTTGACTATGACTATACATCACAAATGATTATGAAATAAATGACTATCTATAGTCATATGAAAAAATGCTCTATATCACTATTGATTAGAGAGATACAAATCAAAACAACTCTGAGGTACCACATCATACCTACCAGATTGGTTAACATGACAAAACAGGAAAGTGATAAATGCTGGAGAAGATGTGGGAAAGTTGGAACACTAATTCATTGTTGGTGGAGTTGTGATCTGATCCAACCATTCTGGAGAACAATTTAGAACTATGTCCAAAGGGATATAAATATGTGCATCCCCTTTGACCCAGTGATAGTGCTTCTAGGGCTATATCCCAAAGAGATTATAAAAAATGGGAAAAGGTCCTACATGTACAAAATTATTTATAGCAGCTCTTTTGTGGTGGCCAAGAACTGGAAATCGAGGAAATGCCCATCAATTGGAGAATGGCCAAATAAGTTGTAGTATATGAATATAGTGGAGACGGACTTGGGGAAAACCTGAAAAGACTTATATGAACTGATGCTGAGCAAAATGAGCAGAACCAGGAGAACATTGCAGACAGTAAAAGCTATCCACAGGTAGGACTGATTTTGATAGACTTAGCCCTTCTCAGCAATTCAAAAACCTAAAACTTTTCCAAAGGACTCATGATGGAAAATGCCATCTTCATCCAGAGAAAGAACTATGGAATTGGAATGCAGAGTGAATGCAGAGTCTCTTTTGTTTTGTTTTGTTTTCTTTCTCATGGTTTCTCCCATTCATTATAATTCTTCTATGCAACATGACTAATGTGAAAATGTGTTTAATAGGAATACATGTGTACAGCACATATCGAATTTCATGCCGTCTTGGGGAGGGAGGGGGGAAGGAGGGGAAGAAAATTTAAAACTTAAGGAAACAAATGTTGAAAACTGAAAATAAATAAATTAAATATTAAAAAAAAATAAAGAGAAAAGGTAAAGGAAAGGGAAGAAAAAGGAGTAAGTATTTAAATACCACCTACTATGTTCCAGGGAGTATGCTAAGTGCTCTGCAAATATGATCACATCTTCTCTTGCCAAAGCCTGCTGGTTTTATTCTTGTAACATCTCCCAAATACCCCGTTTCTCTCCTCTGACACTGCCAGCACACCTCCAATACTACATTAGCCGACTGATGGGTCAGCCAGCTTCAAGTCTCTCCCCACTCTGCCCATCCTCCATTCAGCCACTAAAGTGATCTTAAAACACAAGTCTGATCATGTCAACCCCCCTACTCAATAAACCCCAATGGCTTTCAATTGCCTCCACTGCAAATGTAAAATGCTCTGTTTGGCATTCAAAGCCCTTAAGTAGTCTCGCCCCCTCCTACCTTTCTAGTCTTCTTACACCTCACTCCTTGACATGATACTCTCCGATCTAGTGACACCGGCCTCCTGACTGTTCCACCAATAAGACATTCTCTCTTGGCTCCTGGCATTCTCCCTGGCTCCTCATGGCTGGAATATCATCCCTTCTCCACTCTGACTACTTACCTCCCTGGCTTCCTTTAAATACCAACTAAAATTTTATGTGCTACAGGAAGCCTTTCCCAACCCCTCTTAATTCCAGAGTTTTCTCTCTTTTAATTATTTCCTATTTATTGTGCATATACCTTGCTTTGTGTATATTTGTTTGCATGCTCTCTCCTCCATTAAATTGTTAGCTCCTTGGGGGCACAGACTGATTTTTTGCCTCTTTTTGTATTTCCAGCACTTAACACAGTGCCTGCATATAGTAGACACTTAATAAATGTTTATTGAATGGATTAATGAATGATGCCAAGGAATCCCTTGAATAGTTTTTAAAGCCCTTCAAGGAGAGGAACCAGGCAATCATTCAAGTAATACACATGTATAGCCATTCATTCTCCAACAGCACTTATGACCAACACGCCATTCTTAGCCCTGCTTTTAACAAGGCCTGATGAGAAAGGTCATAATTTAAACTTACAGCTCTGTTTCTATTTTGATTTTTTTTTTTAAAAAAGGTCCTAATCAGAAAGAGGTTGCCCATTTTGAATCTTGAGTGGTTATCAGCAAATGTCCTATACTCAACCCCTATCTGCATCATCTGCAGGGATATTTATATCTTTAACACCATGCCTCTGTATTTCAGAGTATCCCTGTAGGGGGTTGTCAGCTTTAAAAACAGTTCCCTCACCAGAAGTCAAAAAAATGAAGTAGTCAGTGTACTTGTCTTCATGGGCTAAAGTGCATGGACAAATGCTGGACTCCTCGCTAAACAACACTATCGCTCTATTTCAGTGACATTACCTCCTGTTGGCTTATCCCTGCTCTAGATTATTTTCTAAAACTTTTCTTTAAAATCATCTGTAAGATTGAAATAAATACTTTCTATCTTAAGCCCCCTTCTCTCACTACCACAATTTCTTAAAGGAGTGCCTACGCAGGATGCAATCCCTCACCACCACCCTGTTCTTTCATGAAGTACACTTTTATTTTGCTTTGGGTCAACTTTTCAGACAAGATTTAGGGCTGTGTACCACACCCATCTTTTTTCTTTTTGCCAAAACACTGAACATCATTTATATCCTATTCTGATGCCTTCATGCTCAGATTTTTCCAGGCCAAACAAACAAGAGGAAAAACATCTTTCCTAGTCTTTTCTACTCTGCAGCAAGTTGGCACAGTGGATAGAGCACCAGGCTTGGAGTCTGGAAGACTTGAGTTCAAATGTGCCCTCAGACACTTATTATCTATGTGACCCTAAGGTAGTAGCTTAACCTTTACTTGTCTTATTTTAATCATTTGTCAAATAGGGATAATAATGGAACTTACCTCCCAGGGTTGTTGTGAGAAGGAAATGAGATTATATTTGTGAAGCACTTAGCTCAGTGCCTGGCACGTAGTAAGTACTATATACATGTTAGCTGGTGATGATGATGATGAGGAGGAGGAGGAGGAAGGGGAGGAGGAGGATGACAGCACTCCAACTTCATAGCCAAATTTCTTGAAAAAATATTTACATGTGCCCACACCTGAAATATTGAAGTTTGTTGCATGTATTTCTTCACTAACCCACTCTTTCCTCAGTTTCTTGTAATCTGACTTGAACTCCAGCCTCATACTTTTAAGAAGCTGCTCTCTCTGCCAATACCACTCTTTCTAAGGGCAGTAATGACTCCAAAGAGAAAATATAATGGCCTTTGTTTTAATGAACTTAATGATATCATCTTTCTTGGCATCTCCCTTGAATTGACCTGCTTATCCTGGATACTCTCTCTTCCCTATCTATCTATAACACTGCGCTCTCCTGGTATGCTTCCAACTTCTTTAATCATTCCATTGTCTCTGTTGCTGACTATTTTTTGTCATCCTAACTTATTAAGGTATTATCCTCACTTTCATACATTATGCAAACAAATTCTCTTTGTTGTCTACACTTTATCCCTTAGCAATCAAATTCAGTCTCATAAATTCAGCACTTCCTTCTATACCAGTGAGTCATATCTAACCCATAAGCTGACTTATCTCATAGAATCTCAGAACTAGAGTCCTTCAGGTAATTCAAAGATGACATGTAAAAAACAGAATCAATTATTTTTCTTTCCCTCACCCACATGCCAAGTCTTGTACTCTTCCTAACTTCTTTATTTATTTTGAGGAAACTACCAAAATTCTAGTCACCAAGGATTATAATCCCAGAGTGATCTTGAATTTCTCCCTCTTCCTAACCCTTCATATAGTTGCCAAGTTTTATTGATTCTACCCCTACAACCAACATCTCCCATAGGTTTAATTCCGTAAATCCCAGGTCCTTTTCACATGAACTGTTGTCCATCAATGTATCACCTATTTTTACATTTTAGATTATTTTTTTAAACCAAGGAAAGAAGTTTATATTTATCAGTATTAAACAAGTTCCTACTAGATTGTAGGATCCATGAAAATCACAGAACACTAGAGTTGGAATGGACCTCATAAGTCAGCTACTGTAATCCAAAACGATCTTTGATTGAAGAATTCCAGTGAGAGAGAACCCACTATTTTCCAAGCCCAATCCATCCTAAAAGAAAGCTCCAACTGATAGTAGATTGTTCCTATCATTGATTGATTCTAAGTATAACTTTTTTTTTTTACATCTTCTGCCCATTATCTGCAGTTATATCCACTGGAGTCAACCAGGAAAAAAATTTAACCTCTCTTCTGCATGACAATCTCTTCCATTATTTAGCATAAGCATTCTCAGTTTCATTCAACCAATCCTCACAGGTATCCTCCATGTACTCTGTAACAG
Organism: Phalanger gymnotis; assembly: GCA_028646595.1. Lineage (NCBI taxonomy): Eukaryota > Metazoa > Chordata > Mammalia > Diprotodontia > Phalangeridae > Phalanger > Phalanger gymnotis. Next base: position 212,025,323 of record CM053622.1, on the reverse strand, counting down.
TGACCTCTTCCCTATTCCTTGGACAATACATTCCATCTCCCAGATCTGGGTGCTTTTACTGGCTATTCTCCATCCCTGTAACTTTCCCTCCTCTATTTCCTATTTTTCCCAGCTTTCTTCAAGTCTGAAATAAAGTCCTTGTCTGTGCAAGAAGTCTTTCAGTGTCCTCTTGAATCTTAGTGCCTTTCCTTTAAGATTAGTTCAAGTTTAGCATAGTGCCTATCATATAGTAGTGCTAGCATTTTCTTTTAAATTTTTCACCAATAGTCATATTGGTCTAAAGGATATTGGTCTATAGTTTTCTTTTTTCCGCTTTTGCTCTCCATGATTTATATCATAGAAGGAATTTGATAAGACTCCTTCTTTACCTATTTTGTCAAATAGCTTATGTAGTATTGGAATTCATTGTTCTTTAAATTTTTGGTAGAATTCGCTAGTAAATTCATGTGGTCCTGGGTTTTTTCTTAGGAAGTTCATTTATGGCTTGTTCAATTTCATTTTTCTAAGATAGGATTTTTGTGTATTCTATTAACTCTTCTATTAATCTAAATGATGCATGTTTTTAAAATATTCATTGATTTAGATTGTCAGTTTTATTAGCATATAATTGAGCAAAACAGCTTCTAAAAATTAATTTCATCTTCATTGGTGGTACATTCTCTATTTTCTTTTTGATACTGGTAATTTGGCTTTTATCTTTGTTTAAATCAAATTAAAAGGTAGTTTATTTTTATTGTGGTTTTTTGTATAAGACCAGCTCCTTGTTTTATTAATTAGTTCAATTGCTTTTCTTGCTTTCAATTTTATTAATCTCTCCTTTAATTTTCAAGATTTCAGTTTTGGTGTCTAATTGGTGATGTTTAGTTTATTATTTTTTCTAGTTTTTATTTTAGTTAGATGCCCAAATCTGTTCTTTCTCTCTTTTATCAATGTGTGTATATCCATTATGTGTGTGTGCATGTATTGCTTTAGCTGCATCACACAGATTTTGGTGTTATCTCTTTGTTGTCATGTTTAAAGGACATTACTGATTGTTTCTATGATTTATTCTTTGATGAACCCCTTCTTTAGGACTTGATTATTAATCTTCCATTTAATTTTAAATCTATTTTCAAAGGCTATCTGTTAAATATAAGAGTGCATTTAAGATATGTGGTTTTTTTTACATTTGTGTATAAGGTTTTTATGCCCTATAAAATGTGAAGGTGTTATGTACAACTGAGAAAAAAAAGGTACACTCCTCTCGATTCCCACTCAGTTTTCTCCAGAGATATGTCATATCTAACTGTTCTAAAATTCTATTCATCTCTTTAACTTCATTTTCATTTTTTATGATAGTTTACCTAGTTCTAAGAAGGGTGGATTGAGGTCCTCTAGCAGTATTGCTTTGCTGTCTATTTCCTAACTTTTCCTTAAGAATTTGGATGCTATGACATGTAGTGCACATATGTTTGCCACTGACATTACTTCATTTTATCAAAGTGTAGTTTCCCTCATTATCTCTTTTAATTAGGTTTATTCTTGCTTTGTTTGAGATCAGGAGTGCTAATCCTGCCTTTTTGCTTCACTTAAAGCATAATAGGTACTGCCCCAATCCTTTATCTTAGCTCTCTTTCTGTTTCAAGTGTGTTTCTTGTAAATAATATATTGTTAGATTGTGGTTTCTAATCCATTCTGCTCTCTAGTTCCATTTTATGGGTGAGTTCATCCCATTCACATTCACAGTTATGCTTGCTAATTTTGGACTTCCTTCCAACCTATTCTCTTTTATTTATTCTTCTCTCTTTTTGTTTTACCCTGCCCCCCCAAAGTGTGTTTTGCTTCTTAGGGATACCTTCCTTATTCTGCTCTCTCTCTCTTTTCTTTTCTTTTAACCCCTCCCCTTCCTACTGCCCTTTTGGACAAGAAGAATGTCTGTATCTGACTAGATTTGTATATATTTTCTTCCCTCTTTAAATCAGTTCAAATGAGAGGTTCAAGGGTTGCCTGTTCCTATCCCATTTTCCTTTCCATTGTAAAACTTTCCTTACAAGCCTGTTTTATATGAGATAATTTTCCTTATCCTTCTTTTATCTTCCTCCATTTCCTCAGTATATCCTTCTTTCTCAGCCTTCAGTTTTCTTTTGAGATCAGCCCAATGTATTATATTCCTCCTCATGCCATCTCTCTAAGTACTCTCCTAATTTCCCTAATAATGATTAAGTTCTTGAGGTTTATGTGTATCATCTTCCCATTTGGGAATATAAATAGTTTAAGCAGTTTTCCTCCTGATTTTTCACTCACCTTTTCCTTTGTATCTGTCTCCTGAGTCTTTTGTTTGAATGTCAGATTTTCTATTCAGCTCTGTTCTTTTCATCAGGAATTCCTGGAAATTCTCTATTTCATTAAATATTCATTTTTCCCTGTGAGATTGTATTTAGTTTTGCTGGGTAGGTTATTCTTGGTTGTAATCCTCATTCCTTTGCCTTCTGGAATGTCATATTCTAAGCCCTCTGCTCCTTTAGCCTAGTAGTTGCTAAATCTTGTGCAATTCAGACTGGCTCCATGATATATGAATGATTTCTTTCTGAATGCTTTCAGTATTTTCTCCTTGTCCTAGGAGGTTTGAAATTTGGCTGTAATATTCCTGGGATTTTTTTTCATTTTGGCATCTCTTTCAGGAAGTTTATCAGTTGTTTCATTCAATTTCTATTTTGTCCTATGTTTTTAAGATATCTGGGCAGTTTTTCCTTCAAAATTTATTAAAATATGATGTCTAAGCTCTTTTTCATCATGACTTTCAGGTTGTCCAGTAATTCTTCAATTATCTCTCCTCATTCTATTTTTCAGGTCAGTTGTTTCTCTAATGAGATATTTCACATATAATTTTATTTTTTTCATTCTTTTGACCTTGTCTTATTGTTTCTTGGTGTATCATGAACTCATTAGCTTCTCACCTATTGTAATTTTTTAAAAAATTATTTTCTTCAGTGAACCTTTGTACCTCCTTTTTTATTTGACAAATTCTGTTTTTTAGGAATTATTTTCTTCAGTATTTTTGTGCCTCTTTTTCCAAGCTGTTAAATTCTCTTTTTATAGTTTTCATGCATTGGTCTCCTTTATTTTCCTACTTTTCCCTGTACAAATCCTTTCTAACTTTATTTTTTTTTGTTATCTCTTTCTTTAGCTCATCTAGGAATTCTTGTTTGGCTTGTGTCCAGTCTTCATCTCATTTTGAGGCTTTTTAATAGATGTTTTCAACTCATTGTCTTCTTTTGAGTTTATGTATTGAGCTTCCCTTTCACCACAGAAACATTTTGCAGTCAGGTTCTTTTTCTTTAGATTGTTTACTCATTTCCCCAACCTAGTTCTTGACTTATCTTGGAGATGAACTCTACTTACCTCTGTGGTGAGGGAAGGGGTCACTGTCCCAAGCTTCAGGTTTACTCTTCTGTTTTCACAACTAATTCTGGGAGCCTGCATGTTTTTGGTGCTTCCAATGTGCTGTGATCCAAGGAAAGGCATGGTCACTGTGCTCCTGATCTGAGCTCTGGTCCTTACCCAGATAGGGACTCTGTTCCTTTGCCCTCAAACCCCACATTCTGTCTTGGAACTACAACCAGGAACTTGGGCCCCTGCTCCTTTAAGACTGCAAGTGTTCCTCTCCACCCTGGAATTGTGACCCAAAATTGAGTAATGAGCAATGGAGTGGTAGCAGAGGAGTCACCTGTAATCTCTTTATGACCAGGTGTTCAGTCTCCTTACCACCTCTGGGCAGTGATTGCTCCTGATCCAGCTGTTTCTGGTGCCACGTCCAAGCCCCACAGTTGGTATTAATATAGGTGGAAAACTGTCTCTGACCTTTTATTGGTTATGCTGCTTTAGAATTTGATTTAATACATTATTTTAAAGTTATTTAAAAGGGAATTCCTGGGAAGGCTTGCTTAGAATGCTTACTTCCCTGGATTTTCTCCCGCCTTGTCTCTGCCTCTTGGCCATGATGGTTACATATCTTTCAGTGTTGGGTTTTGTTTGTTCTTTGCATTTATTGCTATAGCCTTGTTTTTCTTGTTCTTCTTATGTTTTTTTTTTCATCAATTCATATAAATCTTCCGATAAGACAGTCATTTCCACTATTGAACATGATGTAAAAGGGCTTTCCATGAAGTGCCTTTAAAAACTATTCCCAGTCATGGACAACTTTAATTTGTGTCTACCTCATGTACTCATACCTTGTACTGATACCTCTTAAGACCTGGGATTCATTCTGCTGCTTTCAGTAATGTGAAAGCAAAAAAAAAAATGCCTTTTTTTAAAAAAAAGAGAGAAAAAAATTAGAAAAACACTGTTAGAAAGAATCGGTAATAGAATATATGCTTTTCACTCCAGTGTACCTATTCAAACTTAGTGACCCAAAGAATAATTTTCTCAGCTTAGGTGCTAGTGGAAAACTGTTTCACATTATAAAGTTTTACAGCAACTGCTTCTGCTGATGGCTTTTTTGTAGAGATACCAAGAATAAAATGGGCCATGACATTGTAAGTCCTCTTTTTTTATTTGGAGATATTGCTTCCAGAAAATTGATTTTAGAGATAGTAGGTAAAGTATTTGAGTAGCGCAGCCATATGTTGCATATGTTCTCTGAATAATTGTCTGTGTTTTTTTCTTCATAGGCACAGTCAATCAGCTGTAGTGTACTTATGTTAAAAATTAAGAGGAGAGAAATATACTTGAATTAAAGCAGTTTGTTTGAAATTAAAAGATACTATGGTTTATTGTCTACCAACATTGTTTTTCAGTGACCTATTATTTAAGAAGTATCTGTGTTTTCAATCTTTGCCTGTTTCAGAACTAACATAAATGGCATACTTTAAAGTAAAACTTTCATCATGCTCAGACTACGAACATATAAAGTATAATTTTTTCAAATCTATACTGTGTTAACATTTCAAAGTTCTGTTATTTCATCAGTATGGGTTTCCCCACCAATAGTACAGATGTTAATCCCTTTGTGGCTTAGTATATAGTCTTCACGAGTTTTCGTGGTTTTCCTTTTTTTTAATCTAGTGGACAGATTTCTGATGATGAGCCCTTTCAATCTGTGGAAGGATGATCTTCAGATGGGAGACAAACAGGCTGACACAGGACCTCTAATCAAAGTCTTTCCAACTTGACAGGACTGCCAAAGTGGAAGCTCAGAAGGCAATGCTTTAGAGAACATAAGACTTACCTACCTATTACCATGAGGCACCACAGTAGGATCTTAGTGGAGGAAACACCTAGTAAAAGGAATTAAATTTCAGGGCCTGCATTTTGTTTTTTCTCGACTTACTATTTTCTTGTTTACATTTGAATGTTTATATTTAAAATTAAGCACCATAATTCCAAAAGAGGAACAAAAAAAGACCTCTAAACTAAGGTTATACGAAAGGAACATAGACTTAGAAGTGAGATTTTTACAATGAGTTTTGTGTATTTCAGCCAGTGAGAATGGTGACATAAGCTAGAATTATAATAGTTTAAAATGATCATAACTATGAAGCAAAAAATACAGGAAGAATGGCATTGACTATTGTGAAGCACTGCAAAAAGCGTCTTATTTTAAGGTCCTAAATTCTATACTGTCGATTTGAATGAAAGGATCACATCTTTAGTTGCTTTCTAATAATACAAAACTGACTTTCTAGAATTGTATTGATAAGTAGGGAGTGCCCTGTTTACTTTATGAGTATCATTGGTGTGATTGTCACATACTAATTTGATTTCAAATAGCAGCAAGTGGTGAAGCAGATGGAGTAGAACTCTTCCCGAGTTCAAATCCAGCCTCAGACACTTAACTAGTTGTGTTATTTTGAGCTAGTCACTTAACCTCGTTTGCCTCAATTTCCTCATCTGTAAAATAGTTATAATAACATTGATAGTAAGGGTAGCTAGATGTTTTGATGGATAGAGGGCCAGTCCTGGAGTGAAGAAGACTTCTCTTCCTGAGTTCAAATCCAACCTCAGACACTTACTAACTGTGTGACCCTGCACAAGTCACTTAACCCTGTTTCCTTCAGTTTCTTCATCTGTAAAATGAGCTGGAGAAGGAAATGGCAAACCACTCCAGGATTTCTGCCAAGAAAACCCCAAATGGGGCCTTGAAGATGTAGACATGACTAAAAATAACTTAACAACAATTTCAAGCCATCTTCCTAGATCTTTTTTGTCTTTCTTAGCTGCTTTTTGAAAGTACCTCCATTACTCGTCAACAACTGATAAAATTTGAACACTTATGAAAAGGAATTAAAACAGTAAAATGGATCATCAGATTGTGGAACAAGATCCAAAGTCCAAACCTTTCATTTTACAGATGAGGAAACAGAGGTTATGGCAGGATAAATGACTTGCTTAAAGTCATACAAGTATTGAGCATCAGTCAGAGAAAGAATTTGAACTAAACTTATCTGCTGCAACTTAAGGCCAGCATTTCTTCTGTTATATAGTGCTGCCTCCCCTAGGAGAGATGGCTGAAGGAAGTAGATCTATTTCAGCCCAGTTAGGTCAAACCCAATTAGAAACCCTAACTTGGGTTTAGTAAGCCACTAAATCCTACATAAAGATTCTTGCTGGGAGCATATTTATTTAGAAAATCACACGTTAACATTATCTATGTTGTATTGTATTTTTCTTTACTAAATATTTCCTAATTACATTTTAATCTGGTACATGCTTGACATTCTGTTTTAGCCCAAATTAGAGAAAAGCCCAAAGAGGCATAACTATGCTCTACAAATAATTCATAGGATCACAGATTTAGAGAAGAAAAGGATATTAGGAACTCAGGCCAAGATAGGATAAACAATTTGCTAAGTGAAAGTAACTGAAGCATGTTTTGAAACCCAGCCTTTCTAGTTCAGCACTGTATCTTCTATCCACTATGCCATGCTACTCTCTCCTTGCGGAAGAAAGAGACAATTTATTCAGAGCTGCTATATCAGGACAGATCTAGACATCAGGACAGATCTAGAATGCATGGAAGCTATGAATTTTGTATAAACATACATATAAACATACACAAAATATGTGGCTTCAGTATAAATAAGAATTTTCTAAGAATTGATACTAACAATTGTTTGTACTCAACTCTTTTCTCTGCCTGAAGTAATAAAATGAATACAAGTATTTCAGATAGTTAAAGAATTATTGCATTATCATGGATGCTGTTGACAAGATTTTTTAATTGGACAGGAGTTTGGATTAACTGACATTTCTTCCATTTCAAGAAATCTGTTACTATGTCCTAAGTTCCATCAGTTTCCTGAAACTCACAGACATAATTGCACTGATTCTTCTGCCTTCATAGGAATGTAAGAAAAGTCTAGAACAGTGAATCGAGCAGTTATACAATCAAATTGTTTTCCATTAATATGCACTATTTATTCCATGGCATGAGAAGGCAAGTATAATTATTTTCCATATGATCACATACCTTCTTTACAGTGGGTATGCTTAATGTAATAATTATCCAGATTTCTTCAAATTAGCAAATCCCAGAGGCAATTTATCATGACCAATGTATTCTGATAACTAGCTTAAAGGTGAGAATGGATGCTTCTGATTTTCTTAATACCTCTATGAACATCTAGTCACTCCATGGTTATGTCAAAACACCCCCAACCAGTTAAGGCCAAAAGCTCAAATTGGCTTATTTATAGGTAGTTGGATTAGCACCCTTTGGAAAACAGAATAAAGCCAAGACGGAAAGGGAAGGATTTGGTCTATCCAAAGCCATGTACTTTTCTTCCTTGTTTTGTTCTGTCATGTTTTAAAATCTAACTCATTAACTAGGTTGCTTTTGATTATATTCATTCTTGATACACCTAATTGCACACATTAATTGCCTCCTCTTTCTAAATAATGGTTTCCTTGTCCCATAAATAAGAATGTCAAAAATGTGAAAAGTGTGCTTCAGGAGTAGCAACTAGGTTAACCTGAAATGAAGGAAAACATGTTCATGGTCATCTTTGCATTTATCACATATGATCAGCAACGATGGAACTCACACAGCCAGTGAATTGGAAATCAGATTGATTATGACAGGACTTGTCATCCTGTAAGGTTAATCAAGTGCTGTCTGACTATATTGCTTCAAGCATCTAATGAGGCAAATTGATTTCAACTAACCTTAAACAGAAATGGTGCATATGCCAGAACTAAAGATTCACAGTCTTTATCTTCTTTGGTTTGACCCATGGATTTTATACAAATACATCTCGGTCCTGACACTACTATAATAAAACTTGAGAACGGATTTGAAAATGGCAAGCCTATGATGGCCATGAAAAAGAGGAATAATCACAGGATGTCTTAAAATGTCAATTACTAAAAATGGTCAGAAAAGTATCAGCTAGAATATGCCACTTTGATTCCTAGACCACAAGACACAAACACACGATACCCCTCCCCATTCACATGACACAAATTGCAACTGGAATGGAAAAATTATACTGCGCTATTCCTTTTGTCAGACAAATTTGAATTTAACCCATCACCATTTTATTTCACAGAAGAAAATGGCGTGCAACATGACTTGACTATGTATTAGTCCCGAACCATATCAGCAGGAAAAACACATTCAGTCCCTCTGAAATGAGAACTGGACACCTGGCTCTGTGCCTTCTATCCCCACCAGGAATCTTGTAAAATATGTTTTTATTTTTGCAGTATATGTCTTCTGAGCCCTGAGAACGGATGCCAAGTCTTTTTGATATCTTTGAAGTACAAAACTGACATCAATAAAGTTCTAGGTCTTGCAAAATAATTAATCAGCTGATGATTCATGTGGATTGAATGTTGGATCTGAAGTTCTAAGAGACCTAAGGACATCCAGGTAGTGTCAGAGTCAAAATCTGTACCCATTTTCCCTGACTCCAAATACTACTGAATCTTCCACATAGCTATACTGCCATATGAGTATACCTTTAAATCTCTGGCAGCCTGCAGAATAAATGCCACACTCCAAAAGCATCCATTGGGTCACCTGTATTTTGTTGAGGATCATAGTGCCGGAAATAACGTAATGAGGTCATCTCACGTCCTTCTGTCTTGGAGTAGGATTGTGTCTAAGCCATTCTTTATTCTCCTAACTTCAAAGAACTGAAGATAAGTGATGAATTGGAATTGTTCAGTAGCTCCTTTGGTAAGTGCCTTCCTACCCCACCCTCATTAAATTTCAGGCTTTTATTTTTCCCTGTGTAAGTTAAATCCCCTATGTTCTAGCTTTTGATCATTTCAGTGACTCAGGTAATCGGAAGTTAAAGGAACATGAGGCCTATAGTTTTGCTTCCTCGCATTTAGCTAAGTAATCCCAGAGAATAGTACATGCTCTACATTTCAAAATAGAAAATTGAGTTAAGCCTTTAATGGGGGTCTTTAAAGTCTTAATTTAATTTTATAGCATAAAGGTAGTTTCCACTCAGAGCCCTAAACCGCGTTCGCCTAAGCTTCCTCTCCTCCATGAACTCCCTGTAAAGTATTCCCCTTGCCATAAGATATGACATTCTAATTAGTTTAGGGGTAAATCACATTCTTTAATACATCTTCATTCAAACAGGGGATTAAGAAAAATCAGAAGATCTGGTGGCATGGAATAGAATAAGAAGATCTGTGTCACTGCTTACACTAATGTTCATGCCCCTGCCTTCCTCAGGAATCAAGTCAGAGGAATAGAAAAGGCTCATACATACCCATGTACCCTTTTGTGTTCCAGGATTTACCAGCTTCCTATAAAAAGAGAACACATTCTTCCAAAAAGAAATAAATAAAGAATGAGATTGTTATCAAAACCTTTCCTATAGAAATGCTATATAATTTCAATAAGCCTTAAAGAAATGCACCTATATTGTACTCTTTTTATCTCCGGTAGAAATCAATAATTGTGCTTTCAGCAAGAGTAAGATAATAGATACATGTTATGTTTTCAAACTATTAGCAATATGTCTGAGAGAAGAAATAAAAAGTTTACAGCTGCTGCCAAGACAGTGTATTATTAGATCTTAATATTTAACTTCGTTTGCTCACCAGAATTGATTTGCTATTTTTGTTGTTTTGACTGCTTCCAGGTGGTTGTCTGGTATAAAAAAATACACAATTAAATTAGCTCAGGAATGTGCTATCCCTAAATTACATTTGTTATTTTTTTTAGAAGGACCCTGAAGTGAGTCATTTCATTTTGACTCTGCAAAGGAAAGCTGGCTCTCTCCTCACCACTTACCTTCTTTCTCCAAACATCAGCCAACACTGGAAGCTGCCTGAGCCTTTCTTTACAATTAAAGGCATCACCTGCACCAATGTTCTCCCTGCACTCCATTCTTCTTGTAATCGGGGTTATCGCCTATCTTCATCCAAATTTTGTAGAATTTTCTTCCTTTGATTCAGGGCCCTCTCCAATTTGAGTTTGGCAAATGACTAATTTTATATGAAATGCTACTCCATCCCAAAGAAAGGGTAGAATGGAGCCTTGAAGTCATTAGAGTTTATGTTTCATGCACTAAGTTTGGTATTCCTCTTCATGACATTTTTTAAATTAAAAATTATTGTTTTCTACAATCTCCATGATTCATTTCCTTTAACTGGATTGTTTTTCAACATGAATTCCCTGAAATAACTAGAACCCAAAGTCGAAGTTCTAGAGGGCTGATTCTTAGCAGATATAGTGCTGCATAGTCCAGTCTGGAGTAGTGTAGGTTCGTATCCTGCTTCTAAAATAAGTTTCTCCTCAGAGGTTAATCGTGTCACAAAGCATTGGAGGCTACTTTGTATTGAAGTAAAGCCCTGAGATTGGGGTGAGGGGCATGGCTATTCCCCTATGTCCCTAGTTAACTGCACAAGTAGAACCTTCCCACTGAGATTAAAATTTATTCTATGTCATTTTCTTATTATCCTATTTACAATTAATTGATTTTGTACAGTAACTCATTAGTACATGGGTTTGGTGGATTTATCCAATCAGACTCTTGGCTCATACTATACCTACCACCTGGAAAAAAATATGCTCTTGTTTCAATGTTTTCAATGTTTAGATGGAGTTTACTAAAAAGTCATGGCATAATTTTCTGTAGTTCTTTAGACATGCCAGTAAAACACAGAATGAATTAAAATATATCAAGACAACAACCATGGGCATCTCCTCTTGGCCAGTGAACCAGGCAACTGAAAACCCAAAAGTTTAGAGAAACACAATTAAAGTGTTCAGATGTTAACCTATACCTCCTACAGCTACAACCACTCATAGAAGCTAATGAAGAGGTTGAACAGCGAAGGTCCTGTTGGGATCCTACAGGTAGCTATTCCTCATCTGATTTGCCTCAATTCTATTCTCCCCCTTGCTGCTATCTAGGCTCTGTATCTCTCTCCAGGCCTCTCACTTTGCACTGTACATAGATAGATATGAGTAATTTCTATTGGGAAAAGAGATTTGTCCAGGTTACTAAATAAATAATATCTGATGAACTGAAAGGGAGGTTCTATTCTTAGTTGATTGGGATTATTCTTAAGCTTTAGTAATTATTGAAGAAATATTTAAACATGACCCTGGAGTCTCCTAGATTTCAGAATAAATTTTCAGTCAAAGCTAACCCTTGAGGTAGGTTCATTTCCAACAGGTACGTCTGAGGATATCATGACCATATCCTTCCCCACAATCATTTGCCAGTCCCCAAGTGAGTATCCTTTACTTCCTCTCTCCTCTTCTCTCAATCTAGCCTTCTCTTCCTGAAAAGGCCACTGGTCCCTTACTCACTTCAAGCCAAGCCAGTCAATGCAAGTAGAGCACAATAAGGGATGTTGCAAAATAGGGGGTGTTGTGTAAGTTTACATGATAGTTGCTTATGAAGTTGGAAATTTTGTCTGTTAGTCTTAATCCCTTGGTAATTTCAAGAGATTGATTTCACATAGTAAATGAGCATTTAATCATCACTGCCTCATTAAAAATAGAATTGCAAGAAACTTGAAACTATAATAAAGATACTATTTGATTGGATGTACCCACAGCTACTGGAATTGCTACACTAGCTCAGTATAGTTTATTCTTTACTCCCTCATCTTATTTAATAGACCTGGATTTATGGTGGCAAAGTAAGCCAGAAGCCTATGAGAAATTATTTCAGGGATCCCAAGAAGGACTTCCTGCCTAAAGAATATTTCTGCCACCAGGAAAAAAAACCTTCTCTTTGCCAAGGCAAACCCTTGGATATAAATGATACCATTTCATCCTTCCCCTCTCCCCACCATCATCTATATTCTCCCACAAATCTTCAATCTTTTCCCATCTACTGACTACTTTTCTATAACCTACAAACAAGCCCATGTCTTCTTCAGCCTCAGAAAACCCTCCTTTTATCTGCCCATCTCTGTTAGATATGATCCTATATCTCTCTATGACTCTCCTTTAACCCTTTCAAGGCTAAACTCCCTGAGAAAGCTTCTCAGCAGCTCCTCCAGTTCTTTTTCTTTTTCTTTTCCTCTATTCTTAATTCTGGCTCTCTGTATTCTGACTTCAAACTTCATCATTCAACTGAAATTGCTGTCTCTAAAATTACCAGTGGATTCTTAATTTCCAAATCTAATGGCCTTTTCTCAGTCCTCATCCTTCTTGACCTCTTTGAAGCCTTTGATATTGTCAATCACCCTCTTTTCCATAATATTCTCTTCTTTCTTAGTATTAGTGATACTACTCTGCTCTGATTCCCCTCCTATTTGTCTGACGTTCCTTTTTCAGTCTCCTTTGCTGGATCCTCATGCAGGTCATGCTCACTAACTGTGGATGGCCCCCAAAGCTCTCTCTTGTACCCTCTGTACACTGCCTGTACATATCTTTTTTCCCACTATATTACTTCACTTGGTGATTGGCTAAGTTCCATGGATTTAAGATGAGGAGACCTAGTCTTTAAAAAAAACCAGGTTTTTAAAAGCAGAACTATTGTATTTGCCTTACATGGTGTCTGCTACCAATTGCCAGAGGTCCAAAGAAAAGCAATGATGGTGAGTCTAAGTATTTTAATTACTCTTATTATTGTCATTGTGTTACAGAATAGGGAATAATTAACATGCATTGAACATCAGCCACGTGCAAGTAGAAGCACATGTATCTATCTGATTTTTCTAGACCACGTGGGCTGCCCTATTTATTTTCTGTCTTAGTCTTCAAAAAAGGTGTTGGCAGAAGTAAAACCATGTTTGATTTAGTACTTTCCTCTGATTTCTGCTCTCCACAGTCAATCACAGGAAATGAAGCAAAGCTAATTTGAATTTATAGAGTAAATGCTTTATATGATGGTCCATTTGATCAAACCAGTTTGAAATCATTCTAAGAGATGTATTACATTATCAAAAATTTCACACTTACAAATTCTTTATTAAGATGAGTTAATTGGCTACCTAGGCACATAAAAATCCAGATGTATATATGAATATGGAAAAAAACACACCTTGATACATATTTATATAGTTGTCGTTATCTCCTACAGCTGTGATTTTGGTGGTGTATGTCTGCCGATACAGATTGTGACCCATGTATAAGTAAGTAGAAAAGTCTCAGAGACCTCCTGGCCTTCAGAGGTGCTAAGAGACTTGACCATGGTCACATAGCTAGTTAATGTCTGTAGCAGACTTTGAAACCAGACCTTCCTGCCTGCACGTTCAGCATTCTATCCACTATACCACACTACCTCTTATATGTTTTTGTGTATATGTATGTAAATTTGTAATTACATATGTGTATACATAGAGACACACAAATGTATAAAATGAAGAACATTTTTGCTTTTATATCCATTGTTTTAAATATTTTATTAATATAAAATTGGTATAAAAATGAGTAAGCCCAACACAAACATTTGTGGATCCTTGATGCTCCCGCACTAAATATCTCTAAAACAGCATTTCTAGATTTTTCACTAGTTTTCTAAATACTATCCTGTGGAACTACAGGAATGCTACAGAACTATGAATTGCTAAATAAATAATATACTATCTAATTGAATGGAGTCATAAAGATAAAACAATAAATTAAGGTGCCAGAGCTGCAGTCTCAAGGCAGAATATTCAGGCAAAAGATAAAACTACTAGAAAAAAATGAACCTTCTAAGATTGAGATTCTACATATATGTAAGAAACTGCGGAGGACCTTGCTGAATACTGTAGCTTTGTTTGTATTGCAATTCTCTTCAATTAACTATGAGTTAACTATATGATAATGGTATATATTGTAAAAAAAAAAGCCTAAGTCCAAAAAAAATGAAAGATGCTTATTTAAATACAAAACTATCAAAATGGACTGAAAATTAATTACATCTACTATTTCAAATTTTTATTTTGCTTATTATTTGCAATTTGATAATAATGATGATGATGCTAGCATTCAAATAGGTCTTTCTATCTTTGCTTTAGTTCAGAATTAATTTCAAATTACTTTGATTAGCAAATATTTGATGAACACCTACTTTGTAAAAGGGAGGCTCCAGAGATATGAAGATTAAAAACAAAATAGTCTTTGTCCTCCAGAAAGTTACATCATTTTGTGAGGGTGGGAGTCCAAGAGGGTGGGGAGTGCAATATGTACAATACAGATAGCTAGGTGAAGCAGTAGGTGGAACACCGAACCTAAAGTCAGGATGACCTGAATTCAAACCCAATGTCAGTTACCTACTAACTCTGTGACCCTGGGCAAGCATGTCTCATGCTTTTCATTGAAAAAGGGAAGAAAATAATAGCACCTACCTTGGGGTTTTTGTGAAGATTAAATGAGACAATATTTATAAAATACTTTGCAAAATTTGAGGTGCTTTATAAATGCCAACTGTTATTATTGTTGCAATCATTATTCTTCAATATATCTGTAATCTAATTAATGAGAGCATTTTCTATAGCAATGCAGATTCCAACCTACCCATGCTTCTCCATAATATTGGATTCTCTTCCTTTCTTCTCATAACTTTGTCACAACAGTCTTATCTATGTGTTGGGGTGTGTTCATACTCTTTCAACATTAAGTAGATTGTCCATTGCATGGACAGGTTGGTTGTCTTTTCATTTTCACCATTTCTGCTTATTTGATGGCCCAGCCTATATTTTCCTGCATAATTTCTCAATTGCAATGGGTTGCATTCCTACCATAAGCCTTTGCATTGCTCTTTGAGCAATTCCCAACCTGAGTTCTTTAGAGTCTGACATATTCAATAAGTCAAAGCTATTCAATCTAATTGGCAGAAGATTGGCATTGAAAGTATGGGTATAATCTCCCTTCAAAAGAAGATTGGCTTTATTAAAAGAATTATATGGTTTCCCAAAGGCAATCAAATATGTTTTCTTTATTCTAATAAATCCTAGGTACCATTCATTGTCATATGTCTGTCCAGGATAAATGTTCTGCTGGACAAGCTCTATAATTTGTTCATGCAACAGCATGTCATAAACTAGATAATAAACATTCTTCAACCATTGGGCTTTTCTTGTGTGAATAATAAGTCTAAACTCTTTTAAGAGATTTCAGATTTCTCTTAGGAATTTATGAAGTGGTCCAAGGCTTGATGTACTCTATGAAATGTCACCCATACACAGGAGCCACTTCTCTAAGGAATCCCCATAAGTTTAGAATCTACATTGCACCTCTTCCATGATGGCAATAAATACCTTTGATGAGCATCATCTCCCCATTTTGCGCATCCCTTAATATTAATAATCAGAAGATCAATAAAATTAGGTCTTGTTATGTCTTTTAAGGAGTCAGCATATAATTTTGTATATGCATAGGAGAAAACTTCTTAGATGGAGAGACTTTGAGGAGGTAGTTTCATTTTAATTTAAATTTATATCGTTGGTGTCAGAGCATGTACCATTTTCCAGCTCTATTTTCTTTGCTATTCCTCAATTCATTCAAGTCTTTATATACTTCTCTGTATTAATTAAATCTGTCATATTGGTCAACACAGCGATAATCCATTAGAAGTACAGTGGATATAGTGCAATGCATGAAATCATGATTACCTGAGTTTAAATCACTGTCTTAGTTGTGTGACCATGGGCAAGTCACTAAAAATTTATTTGCCTTAGTTTCCTCAACTCTAAAATGAAGAAAACAAGAACACTAACCTTTCACGGTTGTTGTGAGAATCAAAAAAAATAATATTTGTAGAAACTGATTAGCATAGGGCCTGGCATATAGAAGGCCCTATATGAATAATTATTCCTTTCCCCACCACTTCCCCTATTATCCTAGTGTACCATCACTGTTTAGCCATTTCACAATCAAAGAGCATCTGTTTCCCATTTTTTGCTGCCACATGCATACAAAAATGCGGCTATAAATATTTTGGTGTATATAAAGCCTTTATTTTTTGTCAATGACTTCATCAGCATCTATGTCTAGCAGTGGAGTCTCTGGACTAAAAATGTATTGATAGTTTGGCTATTTTATTTTCATAATTCCAAATTGCTTTCCAGAATGACCATAGTCATTCACAGCTCCGAATCAGATCCTTTCTTTTCACAACCCCTCCAACGTTGACTATTCCAATTTTTTTGTCACTCTTGCAAATTTGCTGGGTGTTAGGTGAAACCTCAAGGTTTTGATATACACCTTCCCTTATTATTGGTGGCTCAGATTTAGATCATTGTATCATGTGATTATTTGACTGCAATTCTTTTGAGAATTATTTGATTTAATATTCTTAGACCACCTATTAGAGAATGGATTTTGGTTATATATATATATCTTTTAGTTTTCTATATATCTGGGATTCTAAACCTTTATCAGATGTATTTGATACAAAGATTGTTTTCCTCATCCATTTCCCTTCTTATACCACATGTATTCATTTTGCATGTAAAAAAACTTTTCAATTTTTTTTCTGGTCAAAACGGTCTATTTTTTTTCTTTTTGTATTGCTTCGATAGCCCTCTCCTGCATAGCTGTCAAGGTATATGGTTTGTTTCTGTTCTAATTTTTATATGCTATCATATTTAATATTCAAATTATATACCCATTTTCAATTTATTGTAAATATATATATATACATACATATATATAATGTGATATATTGTTCTAAGCCCAGTTTCTTCCAGATTGTTTTCCAGTTTTCTCAGAAGTTCTTATCAAATAGGAAGTTAGTTCTTTCCTAAGTAAGCTATGCTTTTGAGTTTATCAAACACTGGGTTAATTTCCATTATTTCTGATTCTCCATTGCCTAGTCTATCCTATTAATTGACTTTTCTGCTTTTTGTCACACCAAATTGTTTTATTAGTTGCCACTGCATAATATATTTTGACGTCTACATATATGATATGCCCCCTTTATTCATACATTTTTTCATTATTTTCCTTGGTATTCTTGATCTTTGATTTCTCCAAATAAATTCCATTTTTATTTAAACTAGCTCTGAAAAGTATCTTTTTGGTTGTTTGACTGACATAGCATTGAGTCTATGAGTTAACTTTGGTAGCATTGTGACTTTTATTATATTGACACAGTCAATGAACACTGAATATTCCTCCAGCTATTTCAGTTTTCTTTTATTTCTTTAAAGAGTATTTTGTAATTGAATCTATAAAAACACTGAGGGTGCTTTGATAGAATGGTTTCCAAATATGTTGTGGATCCGAATAGGATTTAAGTATAAAACAAGTTATAGATATTTAGAATTGTTTATTTTTTTAATAAAGATCCAGCTATCACCAATAGAATGTGAGCTCCATCAGAGGGACTGTTCCATTTTTGTTTTTACATCTTCAGGCCCTCAAGCTGGAAAAAAGATTTCAGGAGAGATAGCAAATCAAATTACTTTATTAAAATAAGCTATAAGTAACTAGTACTTATATTACATATGAGCCATATATGATAGTTGATGTAGAAGAAAACAAATTTACCAAATGCAACCTTATATATAATAAGGAGATTTTTATCTCCTTATTATCTCAGGGGAGATATTGCAAATCTGTAAGAAAATAAGTAAATCCCCAAAAGACAAGAGTACAAAGGACATAAGCATAATTTTCAAAACAAAAGGAAATTCAAATTATCAACAATTACCAAAAAGCATTTAAAATCACTATTAGAGAAATGCAATCAATAGAATCTTAATTATTTCCTCATGTTCATTAAATGTGACAAAGATGGGAAAATTCAATTGTGGAGGCACTGTGGGAAGACAGGTATGTAACTTTGTTCACACTAAATCTGAAAATTAGTCCAACTCTTCTTGAAAACAATTTCAATTTTGTAAGAAAAGTCACTAAATGTTCGTCTTCTTTTATCCCAATGACCTACTACTAAATTTATAGTTACAAAGAAAATGAATCCTTCTGTGTAGCAAGAAAAGACACATATATACTCACATATCTATAACAGCATTCATTATTTGTGATAAAAATCCAGAAGTAAACAATATGTATTCCCAATGAGCAAACTATAGCATATTAATGTGATAAAATATTATTGCATTTGTGATTTGGCACATTCTTTCATATGGTTGTTGTTTACTATCCTTTGTAGAATTATTTATTCATATCCTTTGACCATTTATAAGGGAAGATGAATATGAAAAAAATCAGAGAAAGACAAGAGGCTACATAAAAGTGGTGCAGAATGAGGAAAAGAGTTAGATGAAAATACAGTGATGACAACAGTATAAGTAAAAGTAAAATTGAAAAGAATCAAAATTCGGATAAGGTGTGACTTGTTGCTTTGCTTTCTTACTATCAGAATTAAGAGATGTATTCTTGCATTCTGTTAACAGTCAGAAATCTTCAAAAGAAGAAAATGAAAGATATTATCAATACAATCATGTTTAACTTTTCAGGAATATACTTTGCAAAGCAGGATTATTCGGTTACAGATTCTAAAGTGTATATTGTAAAAAGTAAACAAAGAAGGATATATCAATAAAAAATGTCAAACAGAAAAATAAAATAAAAAAAGGTAGTGATGTTTAAAAGAGAAAGAAATCATAATGGTAGATTTGAGTAGAACTAATAAAAATATTAAACCTGAGTAGTATTTTAAGGTATAATATATTTTGAGGATTAACTGAAACCATTTTTATTCTAAGTTAACATACTTAATAATCTGGGTAATATTTCTAAGACACAGTGACATTATAAGAGAATTAAAACTTAGTTTAAAGTGAACAAGGAGACACTTTTAGAAAATACCTGCGATCTATAATATACTCAATGACATTTTGAAATTGTTAGTGGCATTTTTATGTTGAATAACTTTCTAAGGCAAAGATGAAAAACTCTTAGTTGCTCCTGGGTATAAATAATTTCAAAGGGTATGATGAAATCCATGGAAGTACCAATTCGGCTGCTGAAGGAAAATTAAAGTATTGACAGTTTCTTATAAACAGAGGAAGAGAACGAAGCCCACAGGGGCTTGTCTTTTGTGACAAATCATGCCATAGATTTGGTGAGCCACTTTATTTATACAAACCTCCACATTCCAAACATCAAGAGAACATTGCTAATGATAAGGGCTCTGTCCAGATTCGATCTCTACAAACCCATGAAATCAATATATTTTGCTTTTGTACACCTCTGAATTCAGTTTCAGGAATATGTCACAATACATGTGAGTAGGAGATCTCTAATTGCCTTCACTTATCCACTTTTTCAGGGTGAAAGGACAATCTATTATACTATACCAAAATCCTTTTCTTTCGACCCAAAAGCTTGATTAATCTATACTATAAGAAATATAATTCTTTGGTGATCTTGTCACTTTCATAGTATGCAGAAGATGAATCCAAACAAGATTTCAATATTATCTAGGCCTCTGGCCCTGAAATAATATAGCTCCATCATCAGGACAAAATCTGTGGGAATGCACTACACTATAATAGTTTACAGATTCATAAAATGTATTGATCAATCTTCAGCCCGTGTAGTTCTAAATAGAGTATTAAAGGATTTTATTTACTAGAGTCTAGCAACTCAGTCGTACTAGTGGAGGCAATAAACACATGTGAACCAAATACAAAGAATCAACCTAAAAACTTCTGGCTTTTGTGTAACTCAACCATCATCAGGTTAATGGTGCAGTCATGTAAAACTTCTCATTTTAATTAAATAATTAGTCCTCTTCTGACTGACAGTTTTATGCTTGGGCACACTGGCTACCCATGGAGTCAGATCTGGAAGGCATGTGTGGTAGCAGCAATTCTTCCAGTCTCAAAACGTTTGCAGAGAGCATCCATCCACTACCTCTCAAGCAATATGTGGTCCATTTTAGTAAATTTTTCCCAAGGCGTGAAGTTTGTTATATTACAACATTTTGATAAAAGGGATTAAAATATTACCTAATCACCAAAAAAATCTTCCTGGAAATTTAAATTAATTTGAATTCTTCAGGATCAAGTCTTGTCTTAGCTAGAATTCATATCTCCTTTCTTGTTTTTCAGAAATGTGTAACAATGGAATCATGGTTCTAAAATTTTCTTCACACTATTCATTTTTTCTATTTTATTTATTTTTAACTAGTTTTCTTCCAAAGATCTTTCTCTGATAAGGGTTCTTGAAAATTATGATAATGTTTCATAATAACTAGTATTTATATAGCCCTTTACAAATGTTATCTTATTTTTCCTAATAATAAGTCTGGGAGGTACGTGCTATTATTATCCACATCTTATAGGAAACCGAGGCAAGAAAAGGTAAAATGACTTGGCCAAGGTCACATAGTAAATGTTCAAGATCGGATTTGAACTTGGGTGTTCCTGACTCCAGGCCAGCTGCTGTATCTAGTACATCATCTAACTGCTCAAACATTAATAATAGCTGATGCTGACAGACTTTTTGACAATTTAAAAAAGTAGATTATAGCAACTTGTAGAGTGTAAGACTTATCTTCATCAAGGAATTAACCCTTTCATGCTTACTGATGAGGATGCAGAAGAATCCATAGAGTTCATGTGACTCGTCCAATATACTAAGTAGAACTAGGATTTGAACCCAGGGCTTTTAAGATACCAAACCTCATGCTCTTGCCACTGAACCAAACACTTCCTGTTATTTCAGTTGATACACCAACACTCTGGAAGTACAAACATCACGAACTCCTTTTGATAGATGAGGAAACAGGCTAAGATAAACAACTTGCCCCTGGTGACCTAGCCAAGGTGGGACCTCACCAGTAAGTAAACAACTGAAATTTAAGCTTAGCTTTTCTGCCTTCCCATTTTATGCCCTTTCTACTAAAACATGGTTATCTCTTAATAACAACAATGCTGTATATTGAAATAGTACTTTTCATCAGTTTTCTGAGTACATTACCTAATGCAATTCTGATAAAAACTCTGGGAGGTAGACTCAGTTCTCTTAGCTGCCGACTCAATGCTCTTTTCCTGACACTATCCTGCCTCCTCTGTCCTTTACTTAACAAGAAAACTTTAGTTTTTTCTTTAATACTTACAAACCAAATTGTATTTCTAGCCTTGTCCACTTTTATAAATCCTTTGGGTAAATTAATCTTCATTGCATTTGAGCTCACGAGCAGAATCACTTATGAGGTGAATTGTTACAAACACACATGTATGTCTCTCCATTTCAAAGACAACACCATCTATACATATTACTTTGTTTTATGTCATTAAATCATAGGATTTAGAGTTAGAAGGGACCTTAAAGATCTACTGTGTGACCCTGGATAAATCATTTAACCTCCCTGGGCTTCAATTTCATCTGTAAAATGAGGTGGTTGGTCTTCATGACCTCCAAGGTCTCTCCCAGCTCTAAATCATCCTATGATCCTATTAAATTTTCTCCTTACGCAAATGAGGAAACCAAGGCCCAGAGGACTATATTGAATTACAAAGCCACCTGCTGACAGGAATCCCTGAAGGGCAGGTTCCAGATTGATGTAAGGGCAAGCATTCTAATAAACAGACAAAAAAACTAATGCTATCTACCCAAAAGTGAAATGAGCTACCCTGAGAAATGGTGAATTTCCCTTTGCTTCTTCAAGGGAAGCGTACATGTATGACCATTCGTTAAGGGTATCATAGAGGGAATTTTCAGTCAATCATGGGTTGTATTGTTTGATTCTCCCAAAGTCCCTTCTAACTCAGAAATTTTGTGGTATCCTGTATTGTGGGGTTCACACCCAAGTCCTTTAATTTCAAATCCAAGTAACCCAGTGCTATTCCTCCTACTGAACATGACTTCAATTAACCTCTGCGTAGCACAATGATGATGTTAATGACCAGCAAACTGCAAACAAATGGTAATTTCCCAGAAACTCCCACCTCTGTTCTCCAGATTTCTCTTTCTAACATAAACATAGGGTAATGTTGCAGAAATAGAGGTTGAACTATGAGAGAGACTTACCATTGTTTTATTTGGTCTCTTAGGCCAAACCGCTCCAGAAAGAGAAAGTCAAGTGTTCTTCATTTTCTTATTGGGGAGAAATTGGAATTCATTGCTAAAAATATCATTCCCATTTTTCTAGCACATTATACAAAGTTGATTAATGGATATTTGAATACTACTGTAATTAAATGTGGGAAAAATTAATCTACATCATTAATAAATTTCTTACTGAAGCTTCCTACATAGTAGTTCAGCATTCACTAACAATTTACCAAAGATGATACAGCAAAGAAATATGATACAGTCCTTTCCTAAAGATTTAACTCTTTTTGGTGTATGTCAAGGGGCACAGTGGTACACTGGGAAGTTACTGATACTTTCTGTATATTCTTTAGGATTTTATTACTTTTTCATTTTTGCAGCTACATATTGTGATGAGTTTAGGGATGAGATATTGATCAGAATATCTGTATAGCAATAAACTCTTCCCTGATTACTTATACCCCACTTCTTAAGGACAATGAGATCATGTTAAGCTGGATTACCTCAAATGACTTCACTTTGTTTGCCAAACATATTTCAATTGAATATTGTTTCTAGTCTCTAATTTGAATACATCTGAGATTTAAAAGGCTATTAGAGACATATTGAAAAGTCCAATGTCAGTCAGCCAATATCCTGGGATCCTTCTTCTTATTATTATCATTATTATTAAAATTGCTTTTCTTTTTTAAAAATAAAATTTTATTTTTCCCAATTACATGTAAAGAAAAAATTTTTGCTGTTACTATTTTTTATTCTTTTTAAATAATATTTATTTTCCCCAATTACATGTAGAAGCAATTTTTAACATTCATTTTTTTTAAGTTTTAAGTGTTTAAAGTTCTTCCCTCTCTCCCCTTTTATCCTCCCAATACAGTAAGCAAGCTGATATAGGTTACACATGGCATTAACTAGCTGCCTGATCTTAGAAAAAAAAATGCTTTCCTTCTCTGGACTTCTCAGTAGTCTCTACTGTAAATGTGAATGTAAAAAGGAAAATAGAAGTAAATTATCTTGAAGATCTCTTTCAACATACTACATATGGACCTTCAAAAACTCACTTAGGGAGATGGGAGCATCTTGAGTGTTAACACGTAAGAAAATCAACTTGGACAATCTAAATAGCATCATTGTGGCAGACTTGGCTCTAATTAGACAACTGGCTCTTTTTTTCTCCCCCTCCCCCACTAGACAATGGAGAATGAGGAAGTCTAGTCATCCTTGATTCTTTTTTTTCCTGAGGTGGAGGAGAGAAGGAAATTAGTGAGGGGCATATTCACAGAAATATATGAAGTGATTACTGGTTCTATATTTGTCAAAACTAAGCACTAAAAATTTCACCTTTCCCTGGGTACATCTTTATCTAGATTATTTCTGAGTATACTGTTCAAAAATGAATGAGTTTTGCTGATCATAAGTTTGAACATTCTCAAAGCTTGTTGACTTCTCTTGATTATCAAGATGGAAGAATGTAGGGTTTACCAAATGCCAAACTCAAATGCTGCAAGAAATGAAGCAAATTAACTTACAAAACTTCAACAAACAAAAATGAGCAAAGAAAAGAAATTATGGAAAGATGATGCCAACAGAAAAGAAAAATTAAACAATAGAGGCTGCACTATTGGTCCCACACTGGATCCACCCGCAACTTCAAAGTGGTCACATAAAATACTTTCTAGTTTCCTAATTCAAAGTGTTACCTATTGCAGCTAGATTGAAATTAAGGCAAGTGTGGAAGATAAGTATCAAGGTTTTAGCCACTCATCCTCAGAATTATTAGAGTCAGTAACTCCCAGTCTCTCCTCTACCTCGGGTGTCTTTTGAATATTCATATATTCAGGCTCCTTGCTTGAAATAATGACTGCAGAACCTTGGCACTAGGTTCAAGTCTGGAAAACAATCAGTGAGTGCCAAAATATGACCCCCACAAATAACTCTTCTCAACAATGATTTAAAATCCTCAAGATGGTGAAATTCAGAAAGTGAGGAAATTGCTAAGAAAAATAAAAGTAATGAAATGGAAAAAATACAATGAAATAAGAGAATCCCAAGATAAAAGTACAGATCAGAATAATTCTAAAGTAATATAGAGCAGTCATAAAGACTGTTACAGGGGTTGGAAGATCCAACTAAAGAACTAAAGGAAGAGAGAAGGAGTGAAATAGAATTTAAAAAAGAAAGAATAGACTCCAACTACCCTAATGCTGAGAAAGGCCTCATGAGTTACAAATATCATTTTTCCATGTAGGAATGTAAACAAAATGGTTCAACTTTAGCAAGTCCCTTATGATTTCTCTTTCCTGTTTACCTTTTCTTGCTTCTCTTGATTCTTGTATTTGAAAGTCAAATTTTCTATTCAGCTATGGTCTTTTCATTGAGAAAGCTTGAAAGTCCTCTATTTTATTGAAAATCCATATTTTGGCCTGGAGTATTATACTTGCTTTTGCTGGGTAGATGATTCTTGGTTTTAATCCTAGCTCCTTTGACCTCTGGAATATCGTATTCTACGCCCTTCTGTCCCTTAATGTGGAAGCTGCTAGATCCTGTGTTATCCTGATTGTGTTTCTACAATACTCAAAATTGTTTCTTTCTGGCTGCTTGAGGTATTTTCTTCTTGACCTGGGAGCTCCGGAATTTGGCAACAATATACCTAGGAGTTTTCTTTTGGGGATCGTTTTGAGGAGGCCATCTGTGGATTCTTTCAAGTTCTATTTTGCCCTCTGGCTCTAGAATATCAGGGCAGTTCTCCTTGATAATTTCTTGAAAGATGATATCTAGGCTTTTTTTTTGATCATGGCTTTCAGGTAGTCCAATAATTTTTAAATTATCTCTCCTGGATCTATTTTCCAAGTCAGTGGTTTTTCCAATGAGATATTTCACATTGTCTTCCACTTTTTCATACCTTTGATTCTGTTTTATGATATCTTGATTTCCCATCAAGTCACTAGCTTCTACTTGCTCCAATCTAATTTTTAAGGTAACATTTTCTCCAGTGGTCTTTTGGACCTCCTTTTCCATTTGGCTAATTCTGCCTTTCAAGGCATTCTTCTCCTCATTGGCTTTTTGGAGCTCTTTTGCCATTTGAGTTAGTCTGTTTTTTAAGGTGTTGTTTTCTTCAATATTTTTTCAGTATTTTTTGGGTCTCCTTTAGCAATTCATTGACTTGTTTTTCATGGTTTTCTCGCATCCTTCTCATTTCTCTTCCCAATTTTTCCTCTACTTCTCTAATTTGCTTTTCCAAATCCTTTTTGATCTCTTCCATGGCCTGAGACCAGTTCATGTTTTTTCTTGGAGGCTTTTGATGTAGGCTCTTTGACTTTGTTGACTTCTTCTGGCTGTATGTTTTAGTCTTCTTTGTCACCAAAGAAAGATTACAAAGTCTGAGAAAATAAAAGACCTATACATACAAAAATATTTATAGCAGCTCTTTTCTGATGGCAAAGAACTAGAAATTGATGGAATGCCCATCAATTGGGGAGTGGCTGAAGAAATTGTGGTATGTGATTGTGATAGAATATTATTGTGCTAATAAATGATCAGCAGGATGCTCTCAGAAAAACCTGGAAACTTTTATAGAAGATGATGCAAAGTGATACGTACTCTGTACAAAGTAACATCAATATTATAAGATGATCAGCTGTGAATGACTTAGCTATTCTTAGCAGTACAATGATCCAAGACAACTCTGAAGGACTTAAGATGAAAAATTCTATCCATCCCCAGAGAAAGAACTGATGGTGTCTGAATAGAGATTGAAGCATACTTTTTTGCTTTATTTTTCTTGTGGGTTTTTGTCTAGGAATTTTGGCAACAAGACCGACATGGAAATATGTTTTGCATGACTACACACATATAACCTATATTGAATTGCTTGCCTTTTCAATGGAGGTGGGGTGGGGAGGAAGGAAGGGAGAGAATTTGGAGCTCAAAGTTTTAAAAATCAATGTTAAAAATTGTTTTTACATGTAATTGGAGAAAAATAAAATACTAAACAAGATGAATCAATTAAGAAAGAAATTAATTTCTCTATAATCTCATAAATGCAGTATAAAGGATTTGAACATAGACGGAATGGGTAGAAAGATAACTATCTGTATACATCCAGGAAGCTAGCTACCACAGGAAGTAGCCATTGGATAGGAATAAACAGAGCAATAAAGATGCTCAGGATTTCATAGGCCACGAAATCCAAATAAAGAAATCAACTGTAAAAATCCATAGCCTCAGCTGTTTATCCACAAATACATGAATTATGGATTGCAAACAATGAGGAACAGAGGATCTAATACAAAGAAGATAATTTGACATTGTAGGAATCACTGAGACTAGTAGAGTGGGACTACTGAATGGAATTCAGCCCTGGAAGGATATGGAAATGTCTTTGTCTCCTTCCCCCTGATAGAATATATGCCCATTAAGGACATAGAATATTTTGGATTTTGTAATTTTATCCCAAACACAGTGGACCAAAAAAGAGCAGAATGAAGAGGGGAGGCAGAGTGACTTTATATAGTAAGAAGACACCTGCATGTGAATAAATCCATGAAGCAGAGTAGGAAAGCATCATAGTGAGAATTCAGGAGAAGTTCAATGGAAGGAAAAAACCAGAAATTATATATGTACAGAAATTATAGTGTACTTTGGAGTACACTATAGACAACTGAAGAGAAATTGTAAGGTGATGAGGAGTTTGGGAAACAAATTGCAATATTTATAAAACTGAACAGTGTAATAGTAATGGGGGGGGGGAAACTTGGATAATACAGGATATGTTTCTCTGTGTCTCTCCCTGTCTGTCCCTCCTTCCATCTATCCTTCTTTCTGTCTGTCCTCTCCATCCCTAGATCTGTCTGTCTTTGTCTCTGGAGCTTGCTCTTTCTGTGTCTCTCTGTCTTTGTCTTGGATAGTCCTTTTTCTCTTTGTCTCTCTCTTTTTGTCTCACCCTTCTCCTTCTCTCCATCTTTTTCTTCCTTCCTTCTCTATCTCTATAAGAACAGCTAATTACTTCCTGACTATCTTAATAATAATTTCTTAACAAAAAATAGAACGAGAGAATTTCTATTTTATTTTATCATGTGTTCAATTTTTCTTTAAGTAACTCTCCTCACCAAGTTTTCCAAAAGAATTGGGGTTTTTTGATAGTGAGTATCTCACTTGTTATCCTAACGTTTCATTGTTGACTTTATTCTTATCATTCTTGTTTTCTCATTGAAGCACTGAGTTCTCATAGATGTTCTTTTATATTATTTTGCTCAGAACCTGAGCCCTTGTCATCTTCCCTACTTTCCAGACTTCTCTATATCATGTCGCCTGGACTCCAGTCATCAACGACTTCTCAGTCCCATTGAAAACTTGGATTGCACTCTGGGACATACCCCTTCCTCACCTTTTACAGCTCCTCTCTGTGTGCTGTCTTCCCCCATTAGAATATAATCTCCTTCAAGGTAGACACTGTCTTTCTTGATTGTTTTGTATCACTTGAGCTGGCACATAGTGAAAACTCCTTCCAGCACTTAGCACAGTGCCTGGAACATAGTAAATCCTTAATAAATGATTGTTGAATTTTGGCTAAATTCTCTATCTCTCTTACAATCTATCTGCATTAGGAGAAAAGGGAGGATAAAAAAGAGCAGATTGCTATTTGAGGAGGATAGTATGATGAGAACAGATGGCAAAAAAAGAAGAATGCTGGAGTCTAATTTTGCTTGTATTTTTCCTGTCAAGTTGAAATGGAAAAGAAAGATTCTACAAGAATGGCTCACAGAAATCTGAACCCTTTTAAGATTAGTGATCAGTTAATAGAAGAACAAGGTAATAAGACAGATGCTCTAGATAAATTAGTCAACAGGCCCATATGAATGACATTTCTGGTACTGAAAGAATTAATAGATATTATTGCTTAACTACTACAAACTAAATTTGAAAGATGGCAAAGAATGGGAAAAGTGCTATAGTAGTATGCCTGGAATTGGGTAGGTGCTTAATAAGTGCTTATTATCTAATGATTACTTATGGAGTGAGTGAGTGGTGCAGTGCAAGTGTTTTGTTCTGTTTGTGGACTTGTTTTCAAGAGATGAAAATGGAGTCAGCAAACGGTAGTGAGTTTAACTTCAATTACTGCCAAAATTCTAGAACGCATTTTCAAAGGAGTGGTTAGTGAATATTTAGAAAAAAAGAGTGCTGATTAATAGAGCATAGCAGGTTTCACTAAGAACACATTATGATTTCACCACATACACGTTATGGCAGACTACTCATTTGCTTTTTTGAAAAGTTTGCTATCCTGGCAGATTTTAGTAAACTAATGGGGAAAGTATCTCATGCTATTCTTCTAGACAAAATGAAGAGATATAGACTAGACAGAAATATATTTTGACCTTGGTTTAATCATTTGTAATATGAAGTAGTTCATCTAAGATCCTTTCCAGGTCAAAATGAATCTATGCCCATCGGATGAGGCTAAAGCCAAGTTTTGTTTATTTTAGTTTGGGAACATTTGAGCAAATGTGTGGGCATTCATCCAGTGGATGGAGATATATTGAAACTACATGTGACAGAAAAGATTATTAGAGAGGCAAATCCCTAGAAAAGATGCAAGAGAATAAAATTAATACTAAGAAATGATCCTCGGTAAGAAGTAGGATATTGCTTCCTCTGAGACAAGAAAGGAGACAAGGAAAGAGGAATTGAGATGTACATGAGAAAATTAAAGGATCTCACACAAACTACTCTTAGTGTCAGTTAGAAGACAATGATGTCTGTTGTGTGGGAGTTCAGGCTAGAGGATAAGGTTTGAAAAGAAAGGAAAAAGTCTGGAATAGTTGTGAGGAAAAGAGAGAGTGGATCAACAATTGGTGACTAGCTTTGCCTCCCTTCAGATGGCCACTTCTCACACAAGAAATATGACAATCCATCCAGGAATTGTCCACCACTTAAGCTTGTTTTTAGATACAAGGAGGATAGGTTTTAACATCATCTGTCAGTCTCACAAAGATTGTTTTACTTTAACCACATTTTTGGACATTAGGAACATCTGAACTCCAGACCAAATTCAGACTATTTCCTGCTTGGCCTTTGAATTTTGTGAGTCTACCTTTGCTTACCTACTCTTTTAGTCCCTTGACACACTTCCTTGGTCAGGCTGCCATTTGACTTCCAATCTGTGCTAAATGACAGCCTTTGCCAGTCCTGACACTTCCAATGTTCTAATCTCAGTTAGGATCATTAGGAAGAGGCTAAGTTTTTAACCATTGTCATAGGACTACCCTGACCCTCCACTACCTTAAGGCTAGTCATGTTACATTTTACTCCGTACTCTGGGTTCTCTGGTTCCCTTAAGAGATTTGGAGTGTCTAGGTTCTCTGCCATTGGCTCCAGCTCCCACCAATGACATTCTTTCCATTGTAGAGGGTCACCTGCATGCTAGCTCCATTTATCCACTAATAGATTAACTTTTACAAAGAATTATTTACTTCAAAGATATAGTAATAAATATACAAATATACTCCAGAAGACATGAGATGTAATCCCCCCTCCACCTCTCCCTCTATCACCTCATACTCTGGAAAAGGGAGAGTAATTAGGTTCACAGACTGGCTCAGTTCTATATAGCAGAGTCCCAAGTTCCAAATTTAAAGCCTATCTTGGGCTCAAGTTTCATGTTATCTGGATTCTCTGGGCTTCCCTGGATGGCTGTCTACACCATCCCACCCCTAATTCTGGGTCCAAGGTTGCCATGGTTTGATTCTGGATCCATTGTGTATTACTAGCTGTACCTAGGAATTGAGGACAGAAGGAATGGAGACACCCCGAACCCATTTCTTAGGGTCACAAAGCCTAAAAGGAGATAAAGATGAAGTTTTGAAAACAGCAGATTGGAAGGAATTAGGACAGGAATGAGAAGTTTTGTGGCAGGTCAATTTTATCTCACTGTCATTATTCCTAGCCAAAACTAGCAAATAAAAAAGAGCAAAAACAGGTACAGGAAGAACAACATCCAAAGTACATTCATGTTTTGCTATAATTCCTTAATTTAGGCTGGATGGAAAAGGACAAGAAAAGTTTTGAGCTTTCATTCCATTGGGAATTCAACAGGTCTAATTCTTTTTGTTGACATGATTTTGAAGAAATAATTTACACCTAAAGTTTCCATTTTCTTTTTCACTCATTATTAAATGTATTGACTACCACTTTCACTAATCTACTAAAACTGTTCTTAAAAGTCATCTATTACCCTGCAAATGCCAAATCCAGTGACTTTTCTGAGGCTTCATCCTCCCACTGCTGTTCATTTCAATCTCAATAAATATTTTTAAATACTATACACAGAACGTTTTGATAGATGTTAGTGAAAAAGAAAAAAATTACATTGAGTGTTTCCTGCCAATCTTCCATCATGATACTCTCTCCCTCCTTGCCTTCTATGACACTACTATCTTAGTTTTCCTCTCTTCTCTCTGACTTTGATCAATCCCTTGATTGGATCCTTTTCCAAATCCTGACCCTTTAAAATGGCTGTTCTCTAAAGTTTTGTCCTCATCTCATATCCATTCACTTTGTACATCCTTTTCTTTGGTAGTTTCATCTCCCTACATAGTGTCAGCTATCAATTTGATGAATCACAAATCCCATTCTGACTTTCATTCCTGTCACAATTCTAGAATGTGTATTAAAATATGTTATGTGCAATTTATGGTATATGTTTGTCATGAAATATTTTTGTGCTGTAAGAAATGACAAGAAGGATGATTTTAGAAAAGTTCAGGAAAGATCTACATGAACTGATGCAAAATAAAATGAGCAGAACCAAGAGAACATTGTGCACAATAATAGCAATGCTGTATGATGAAGAATTGTGAATGACCTAGCTATTCTCAGCAGTGCAATAATCCAAGACAATCCCAAAGGATTTGTTTTTAAACTCATGATGAAAAATGCTATCTGCCTCCAGACAAAGAATTGATAACTATCTGAATATAGGCTGTAGCATATCCTTTTTCTTCCTTCCTTCCTTCCTTCCTTCCTTCCTTCCTTCCTTCCTTCCTTCCTTCCTTCCTTCCTTCCTTTCTTTTGTTCCTTCCTTCTTTTGTTCTTTCTTTATTCAAAGTCTTCTTGCACAAAATAGCTTATATGGAAATGTTTTACATCATTGCGTATGTATGACCTATATCAGATTGTTTACCATCTTAAGGAGTGGGGAGAGAAGGGAGGGATAGAATTTGAACACAAAACTTAAAAAAACAAATGTTAAAAACCATTTTTACATGTAATTGAGAAAAAATATTTATTTAAAAATAAAGAAAATTTTAAAAATATGTGATCATCTAGAATAGGAAGCAGTGACCACTAAGAACCTCTTTGGGTTTAGCAAAAATAATCATACCCAATTTCCTTTTTGAAGAAAGTTATGAGGTCAATAGATCAAGAGAGGACCAATGATGTCATTAAGATGAGGAAATCTCTAGATGATGCAGCTCCCTTAATTCATTCATGTTGCCCCTTTTTTGCAGCTGTTGGTATTAAAAAGGTGCCTAGAACACTGAGAAGTGATGCAACTTGACCCTAGTCAGACAACCAGTATGTGTCTGTAGCAGCAACCACACTGGCACACCCAGGATGGCTGCTAGCACAGGTTCTTTTAACTACTTTACTAGGAAAGACTGCTGAAAAAGGTGTCAATAATCTTTTAATTACATTCACTGGTTCAGGGAAAGGGTTGGCACCCTGAATGTCAGAGAAAATACAGAGAAGAGAAATTAGCATAAAGACCAATAGACAGGGTTCCTAACTGCCTGAATCAAAGCAATATTGCTATACACTTTATATACACTACTGAATCGAGAGAGCCTTTACCTCTGAGTAATCAGGGAGCTCTCAACATATGGCTACTCAGAGTCTTGACCAGGGAATCACAAGATCCTTCTCATAAGTGAGCCCCCAAAGCAAAAGCTGACTTCACAGAATATGTACTCTTTTGGCTAATAGACTCAGAGACAGAAGGCATCACCACCCTTGTGACTCAGTGCCTAATTAGCATAGTACCAAAAGGTGTGGAAGCCTTCCTACAAGCAAGCTTCCCCTAAGCAAGCTTCCCTTAATGGGCTCCACATGAGACCAATGAATGGGCAAGGAAGATCTCATACTCCACTAACCTTACAGTGTCTAAGGTGAGTTCTCAGTCTCCCTGACTCTGAGGCCAACTTTCTATCAAATATATTATGTTAGGTGGCACAGTGGATAGAGTATTGGACCTAAGTCAGGAAGACCTGAGTGCAAATCCAGCCCCAGACAATTTCCAGCAGTGTGACCCCGAGCAAATCACTTAACTGCTGTTTGCCTCAGTTTCCCCATCTGTAAAATGGGGATAATAATAGCACCCACCTGCCAAAGTTGTCAAGAGGATTGATTGAGATAATCATTGTAAAGTACATAGCATATTATCTGGGATATAGTAAGCACTATATAAATGTTATCTATTATGATTATTATTACTTTAATTATTACTCATATAAATTCAGCAAAGCAATTTTTTTTTAAAATCAAACACTCTTATTCGAGTCAGAGAAACACATAGTAGATATAAATATTCAGGTAGATTTAGGACTGGTTAAATAGCTTAACATCAGCCTGGAGGGATATCTCAAGTGTATCCCAAGCTATCCATGCTTGATGTTCTACTTAAAATATTTTTAAGTGACTTGGAATTACAGAAAAGGAAAATGATAAATGTTGCAGAGGATATGGGAAAATTGGGACACTAATACATTGTTGGTGAAGTTGTAAACTGATCCAACCATTCTAGAGAGCAATATGAAGCTACGCCCAAAGGGCAATTAAACTGGGCGCACCCTTTGATCCAGCAATATCACTACTCACAAAGAGATCATAAAAAGGGGGAGGGACATACATGTACAAAAATATTTATAGCAGCCCTTTTCATGGTGGCAAAATATTGGAAATTGAGGGGATGGCTATCGACTGGAGAATGGCTGAATGAGTCGGGTATATGAATATAACAAAATACTATTGTGCTATAAGAAATAATGAGCAGATGGATTTCAGAAAAACCTGGAAAAACTTACATGAACTGATGCTGAGTGAAGTGAACAGAACCAGGAGAACATTGTACACAGTAGCAGCAACATTGTGCAATGATCAACTATGATTGACTTAGCTCTTCTCAGCAATATAATCTAAGACAATTCCAGAAGACTCGTGATAGAAAATGCTATCCACATCCAGATCAAAGCATACCATTTTCACTTGTTTTTGTTTTGTTTTGTTTTTCGTGGCTTTTCCCTTTTCTTCTGTTTCTTCTTTCACATGACTAATTTGGAAACATGTTTACACATGTATAACCTATATCAGATTCCTTGCCATCTTGGGGATGGGGGGCGGGAGGGAGGAAGGGAGACAAAATTCAGAACTCAAAATTTTAGAAAGAGTGAATGTTGAAAACTATCTTTACATGTAATTGGAAAAAAATAAAATACTATTTCCAAAAAAAGTGACTTGGACAAAATCATAGATTGGATACTTACCAAATTTTCAGATGACACAAAGCAATAGAGGGATAGACAGCCAACATATTGGATAACAGAGTGAGGATTCTAAAAGTTTCTCATAGGCTATAATATTAAACAGAATCTAATGAGAGGAAATAAAATAGGGATAAATGTAAGGACCCACATGGTCCTTACTGTCAGCCTCTCAAGCACAGTATTTCACTGCCATTCTTGGGCTTGCTCTGGAAAATGAAGCTGATCAGGTAACTGCATACCAGGAAAGTGCAAACCATGGCTCTATGCATACATAGAGTAGCCTAAAATTGTTAAGGGACATATATTCATACTGAGTTATATAAAGGGAACTTGGACCTTTCACAAATATACCAATCTAGGATAAACATTTGAATACTCCAACCTCCACTGTCTAGAATTGTACCTGGAACATATCGGGTGCTACATAAACATTTGTTGTATGAATGAATGAATCAATAAATCAGTGAATGAAACAATGAATAAATGACTGATCATGAATAGGTGAGATAAGGATAAGCACAGGGGTTGGTAGATTTCTTTAGTGTAAGGAGCCGTACCTGTGGACTCATCAATAGTTCTAGTTTATATGCATTCTATGCTGTTTCTATGCAACATCTCCATCTATAAGAAAAGTGATTTGTCTACTAGGCAACATCAGGGTTGAAGACTAATCATTATCCCCCCAAAAAACTTGCTCGTCTTTCTGATTTTTCTTCTTTAATCAATGACATCTGGGCAGCCAGGTTGCACAGTGGGCAGAACTCTGGGTCTGGAGACAGGAAGATCTGAGTCCAAATCTGACCTCAGAAACTTCCTAGATATATAAACCCTGTTTGCCTCAATTTCCTCTTCCGTAAAACAAGCTGGAGAAGAAAATGGCAAATCATTCCAGTATCTTAGCCAAGAAAACCCCAAATGGGGTCATGAAGAGTTGCTATGACTGAAATGACTGAGCAACAACAATCAATGATTCCCCAGTTTCTCATATTTGACATTTTTCTGATTTTTTCCCCTTCCTTCTCTTCTTGCTTGTCTACAGTATGTGATCATTGATCAAATCCTATTGATCAAGAGGGGCTTTATAAACTTTTCCATGTAATATAAATGCTAAATATGCCCACCAAGGCTGCTAGGTGGCGCACCGAATAGAAAACCGGGCCTGAAGTTGGGAAGACATAAGTGCAAATAAGACCTCAGATGCTTACTGGCTGTGTGATCCTTAACAAATCATTTAACTTCTATTTGCCTCAGTGCCCTCAACTGTGAGATAAGGAAAATAACAACACTTACCATGGTTGTTGTGAGCATCAAACCAAACATTTGTAAAAAGTGCTTAGCACCACGCCTAACATACGAAAGGTATTACATAAATGCTTATTCTTTTCTCCTTCCCCATCCCTGAAATACTTTTAAAATCTATCCTCTCTCTTTCTATTCATACTGTCAATGCCTTAGTATAGGCATATCATACCATCTACCCGAATTTTTATAATACACTCTTAAACAGCCTTCAATTCTACTCATTTCCCCTTCAAACACATTCCTGACTGATTAATTCTCCAGATGCACAGGTCTAATTATGTTACTCTCCTGCTCAAAACCCTTCAATGGCTTCCTAAAGCCTTTTGAGTAAAATCCAAATTTAGCCTGACATTAAAAGATGTCTGCAATCTGACACTATTATAATTATATTTGTAATTATAAACATCATTATATCATAATAACAATCTGACACTATTATATATGAATAGGCTCTTGAAATAATCTTTTAATCATTCTCTCCTCTCAGTGTCTCCCTACTCCAATCTATCCTGCATACAGCTATGAAAGTGATTTTCCTAAAGTTCAGGTCTGCCCGTGTAATCTCTCCTATTCCATAGAATCCAATGATTCACTCTTACTTCTAGGGTCAGCTGTAATAATGATTTGGCATTTAAAGCCTTTCATAACCTGGTTCCAACCTACCTTTCCAGACTCATGATACATTATTCTCCTTCTCATAATCTATGACTGAGCCAAACTATTCTTCTTGCAATTCTTCATACAGAATACTTCATCTCCCATTCGCTCTTTTAAAACTACTTCTAAATGAAGCTGAAGAAAATCGCACAACTCTTCTGACTGGATCAACTACAAATTTAAGTTATACAACCTCAACTGGGCCCTCACTCCTGCTAGGCAATCCTCTTATACCTCCCATATCAATTCATTATCCCCCTCTCTACAGTGGTTGTTCCAAACCTTTCCATCCTTCCTCAAATCTCCCATGGCTCACATGAAGAAGTGACCTTACTCCTTACAAAGACTAAATCCTCTACTTATTCAAGTAATCCCATTTTATCTCACCTCCTCCAATAGATTCCCTCCTCTGTATTCTCTACTCTTTCACTTATTTTCAATCCCTTTCTTCTGGCTCATTCTCTACTGTCTATAAACATGAATGTTTCCCCATCCTGATAAAAACCTCCTCAGTTAACCCTTCCATCCCCACTAAGTTGCTGTTTTTGTTTAGTCATATCTGATTCTTCGTGACCCCGTGGACCATACTATTCATGAGGTTTTCTTAGCAAAGATACTGGAGTAGTTTGCCATTTTCTTCTCCAGTGTCCCCATTTTACAGATGAGGAACCGAGTCACATAGGGTTTAAGTGACTTGCCCAGGGTCACACGGTTGTAAATCTGAGGCCACATTTGAACTCAGATCTTCCTGACTCTATCCAATGCACCATCTAGCTTCCCCCATCCCCACTAAGTATCCTCTTCTATCTCTGCTGCCCTTTGTAGATAAGATCTTCAAAAAGACAGTTTATAATAGGTACCTCAACTATCTTCTCATTCTTTTCTGAACCCCTTACAATCTGGTTTACAACCTTATCATTCCACAAAACTGCTCCTTCCAAAGCTATCAGTGGTATCTTAGTTGCCTAATCCAATGGCTTTTTCTCAGTCCTCCTTCTCTTTGACCTCTCTGCAGCCTATAACACTATTAATTACTCTCTCCTCCTTGATACTCTCTTTTCTCTAGGTTTTTGAGACACCCCTCTCTGCTGCTTCTTCTACCTGTTCAACTGCTCCTTCTCCCTCTCCTTTTCTGGGTCATCCTCTAGATCATGCCCTCTATCAATAGATATCCCTGGGGGTTCTGTCCTGGGCTTTCTTCTCTTATCCCTCTATACTACTTCACTTGGTGATCTCATCAGCAACCTGAATTTAATTAATCCATGCTGATGATTCTCAGATCTATCTTTCCTGCTCCAGCGTCTCTGCTGACCTCTCATCCCTCATCCCCAAATGCCTTTCAGATATCTCAAACCGGATGTCCACTAGACATCTTAAACTTAATATGTCCAAAACAAAATTCACTATTTTCTCCCTAAATCCTGCCCCCTCTTACCTTCCCTATTACTGTAGATGGCAAGACCATCCTCCCAATCCCCCAGGCTCACAACCTAGGAGACAGCTTAGGTTTACCATTATCTCTCACTCCCCATATCCAAATTGTCGTCAAAGCCTGTGACTTCACCTATGTAACCTCTCACATAAGTTCCTTTCTCTCCACACTCTCAAGGAGCTTATCTTTTACTGGAGATTCCATTTTGTCGTTTAGTGTCTACATTTTACATTAGGAAGCAAAAAAGAAATTGCAAGACAGGTAAATTTACAGTGTCAAGGACATAGTACATAGTTATTAAATGCCTATTTTTTGAATGAAGAAAGATCATTTGAGGCGGGAGAGGGTGCTAACAACTTGAGAGGCTCATTAAAAGCTTCCCATAGCAAGTAGCATTTGCTCAAGGTCCTAAAGGAAGCTTAAGATACTAAGAAGGAAGTACATTACAGATACAAAGGCTAGCCTAAGCAAAAATACTGAGGTGGTAGAAAGAATGCCAAGTTAGGAAAATAACATTCCAGTTTACCTGTATCATGGAATGTAGGAAAAATATAGTATGAAATAAGTCTGGAAAGGTAGACTAGACTCAGAACCTGAAAAGCTTTAAATGACAGTGAGGAGTTTGTACTGTATTTTAGAGGCAATATAACAATTCTTTAGGAGAGGAAGGACATGGTCAGGCCTGTGTTTTAGGAAGATTATTCGGGAAGCAATGTGCTGGGTTAAGTGAGAGATTGGAAGCGGAGAAACCAAGTAGGAGACTGTTGCAATGGTCTCCATAATATGTAATGACAGCTTGGATTAGAGTAGTGGTCATGTGAATGAAGAGAAGCAACAGGAGCTAGAGGAGTGATGGAGGTGGAATCAATAATACTTAACTACTGATAGAGTCATCTAGATGGCTCAGTGGATGGAGCACTGGACCTGGAGTCAGGAGGACTTAAGTTCAAATCTGGTGTCTGACACTTACTAGCTGTGTAACCTTGGACAAGTCATCTAACCTCTCTTTGCCTTGGAGACAACTAGAAGGCTCAATGGATAGAGTGCTGGGCCTGGATTCAGGAAGACCTGAGTTCAAATCCAGCCTCCGATATTTATTAGCTATTTGACCCTGGGCAAGTCACTTAACCTCTGTTTGACTTTATCCACTGGAAAAGAAAATGGCAAAGCACTTCACCATCTTTTCCAAGAAAACCCCAGTGACAAAACTGATGTGTTATGATCCACAGAGTTACAAAGACTCAGACATGACTGAACAACAACAACTGATTGGATATGGAGGATGAGAAAGGATGAAGAGTCAAGTATAACTTTGAAGTTGTGAACCTAGGTAACTCGGAGAATGGTGATTCTCTCTAAGATGTGAGGCTATTTAGAAGGGGGCTTGTTCAGGCAGGGGAAAGATGAGTTCTACTTTGGACATATTGAATTTGAAATAACCATAGGACATCTAGGTAAAGATGCTTAGCAGGCATTTCCTGATCAGTGAGTGATCCAGTTCAGGAAAGAGATATAAGCTGGATATATAGATTTGGAAGGGATCTTTATAGAGATTATACTATAACCCATGGCACCAGAGGGATTTCCGAGAAACGGTGCAGAAAGAAAAAAGAAGAGGTCACTGACTGAGTCATGTGAGAAACCTACAGTTCAGTCAGGAGAGAAAATACAGTCTAGAAAAGAAGACAAAGAAGGAGCGGTCACATGTGTGGAAGTACGTCAGTATCAACAAAATAAAAAGGCAGTACTCAGTATCACAGGGTGGTTGGATAGTGCCAAAAGCTATGCAAAGATAAATAAAAAGGTTAAAGAGTTAAAAAGACCATAGGATTTAAGAACTAATATATCAGCTCTAACCTTAGAGAGAGCAAATTTGGTTGAGTTGTTGGCAAAAATGTCAGATCACCAAGAATTGAGAATAGATTACAGTCTCTAGAGAATGAGCTCCTTGAGAACAGAGATTATCTTTTGCCTTCTTTGTATCCCCAACACTTAGCACTGGAAATTTCAACCATGATATGATGGTAGATGCTTCTAAAAACCATACCATTTAAGTGACATGAGAGGCAGCATGCTATGGTGGCCAGAAAGCCAATATCAGAGTCAGGAGATTTATGTGACTCTGAACAAATCACCTGACCTCTCTGTTCACCACATGCTTTCAAAGACCAAAAGTTGCCAAGCAGGTGATCATCTGCATTGGCAGAAGGAATTTTCTCATTGACAATTCCCTATACCAATGAAATCACAGATGACCCCTCCATTCAAAAAAGATTTAAGCAAAATAAACCTGGTCCTTAGACAGTAGAATATTAAATTGTTTTTGTGCTTTCACCATGAAAGGTAGCATAGATAGATCACTTAAGAGATCATTAGCGACTGTCGAGAGAAATTCTAATTTAGGAAAAGTATGTACATTTAAGATATGTACACACATATCTTAAATTAGAATGGATATATTCTGATTTATTCTAATATATTAAATTAGAATTTCTTAAATTAGAACTTTGCTCCAAAAATTACTATATATGTATTATAATGTAATATCTTAAATTAGAACCTCTCTCCACAGTTTCGCTCTCTCTTTCTATTTCTCTCTCACTCTCTCTCTCTCCACACACACATGTATGCACACACATGCGCACACACACACGCATGCACACACACATGCACACACGTCACCAGTTTTCTTGCCACTGGAATCCAATGGCTCTGAAGGACAGAGTGAGGGTGATGACTTGCACAGCTCTGTCTCACTTAAATCCAATTCACTTGCAAGTCAACATATCGCCCTCCTGATGTCAAAGGATGAACAACAACAACAACAACAACACTTAGCACAGTGCCTGGCACAGAGTGGGTACTTAATAAGTCCTAGTTGACTGGCCAACTGCCTTCATGGGTTTTATGATCTTCTTGGAAGATACAGAAGATACGCAGATAATTATGCTACAAAATTAATGCAGTACAAGTCCTTAAGAGAGGGCAAACATGTTTTGTGACATGGGAAGAGACAAGCATTCTTGCTGTCAGGGTAGACCAGGGAAGGATTCAAGGAGATGTTATGTAAACAGGGTCTTAAAGAACAGACAAGATTTCAATAGGTAGAGTCATGGTCAAAGGATATTCCAGGCAATGGGAATAAAATGTACAAGGGTTTGCAGGCAAGTGAACACAGAAATAATATGGCACCGAAGGTCAATATTCCAATTCTAGATAGAGGGCAGAGTACCTAGAAGGATTTAGTCAACCAGCATTTAATAAATACCTATGTTTCAGACACTGTGATAGATGCTGGGGATGAAAAACAGTGGGGACATTACATTCCCTGTCCTCAAGAAACTTACACTCTATTGAGGGAGAGGGCATGTTTATGTTAAAGTATATGCACATGTCTCCACTTATTGAAATCTGTCCTGAAATCTTGGTGTCCTCCTCTACTTGGCATTATCTCTCAGGTGCCCATATCTAATCTTTTGTCAAGGCCTGTTTTACACCTTTGCAACATCTTTGGATTCCTCTCCATTCTCTCCTCCGACTCTACCCCCACTCCAGTTTAGTCACTCATCAACTCATGCCTGGACTATTGTAAAAACCTGCTATTGTGTCTGCCTGCCTCAAGTCTCTCCTTGCTCAAATCCATGCTCCTTTCAACCACTAAAGTGGTTTTCTAAGATAAGGATCTCATCATGTCATTTCCCCTACTCAATAAACTCCAGTCGTTCAAAGTCCTTCATAACTTAGGCACCCGTAACAGCAAGCACCCTAGCATACCCAAGATGGCTTGCTAGCATGGTTATTTAATCTACTTTTCTAGGAAATCCTGCTCAAATGTTAACAATCCTACTTTTAATTACACTCATTAGTTCAGGGGCAAGGTCAGCACCCTGAACATCAAAGAAAATACAGAGAAAATACAAGCAAATAAATTATCATAAAGACCAACAGAGAGGGCTCTGACTGCCTGATCAAAGCAATATTGCTATACACTTTACATACACCACTGCATCAAGAGAGTTTTCACATCTGAGCAGTTGCGGGGTCTGAACATACAGCTACTCAGTCTCGACAAGGGAATCACAAGGTGCTTCTCATATGCAAACCCCCAAAGCAAAATACCAACTCAGAGTATATATACACTTCTTAGAGCCAGAAGGCATCACAACCCTTGTGACTCAATGCCCAATCAATTTAGTACCGAAAGGTGTGAAAGCCTCCCTACAAAGAAGCCTCCCCTAAGCAAGCTTCCCATAATGTGAGTCCTATTAATGGGCAGGGAAGATCTCCATATCCCATTAACATTACACCCCCTTCTACCTTTTCAGTCCAACATACTCTTAGGTCCAGTAACACTAGCCTCCTAGAACTGCTGATAAGGATTAATCCACAACTACAAGTACAATGAAAAGACTGCCTTGCAAAAGGCAGTTAAGGTTGCTGGTTAAATAGTTATGAATTATTTTGGAGAACTATTGCACACTCTAAAGGACACTGTATGCTATGTAAGCTTTATTCCTTTTTAGATCTTTAGAAGTTTTATCCTTTGAGTAGTTGTCTCCATCAGAGTTATCTATGATGGGACTATGATATTAATATCTGACTTCAAACCTTATAGCAATTCTGTGAATTAGGAACCACAGACACTGTACTCGTTTTATCATAAATTTGGAACCAGAAGGGCCATCTGATACAGCTTACTCATTTTATAGATGAGGAAACTGAGACTGAGAGAAATGATTTCCTTGTGGTCTATAGCTGGTATGTGTCAGAGGCAGGATTTTAAATCAAATTTCCCTAACTGAAGGTCCAACAATCTATCTACTCTACTACCGCATACTGCCTCTCAGCGAAATTTTGCAACAATGAATTTAAGTCATATTGAAGTTTTCTTTTCCTTTTCCTGTCAAACAAGATTTACATTATTTTAATATTCTGATCTTAATTTTACAGGTAAAATGGGGGTCTAGCACATGTATAGATGCCATCAAGTGGCTAACATGACATTATCTGTGTGAAAGATACCAGAGGATGCTTCTAGGAGAATTATGAAGACTCAGGTTTCCATAGATACTTTGCCTTGATCTACCACATGGTTGAGAAGAATCTTCTTCCATCATCTGTAGAGCCAAATCTGTAGGCATCTTCAAAACAGCTTAAGTTAGCACCAACCATGACTTTGCTACATTTGTATCTGGGAGCTGAAGAGACTTCCTCACTAATGGCTAGTAAAATGATGCAGTAAGAAGGAGACTCAAAGACTCTTTTCCATATGATCTCAACAAGCCACAAGTGAGGGAATCCTCATAGACATTCCAATCTTAGCAAACTGATGGTAGATATCTACATAAGTGCTAAATGCCTATTACATAGGTAACAAGACCAAGACTGTATATCCATATAGGAACCATTTTTAAACCACGATCTGAAAAACTCTGATAACACAAACAAATAAAGACCATATGGCTTAAAATGCCCATTTCTGGCCTAGAGAGAGGCAAAGCAACATTAAGCAATAAAATTTTCATCCTCATGAAATTACTGTGTAATGAAATACACTGGAACTAAAATAAATGATTAATTAGTAGTAATTTTAAGCTCCATTATTACAAAGTTATTTGAATGTGTGTTAAAAATCAATATGATGTTATATGCAATTATAGAATTCAATCCTTTGAAAAGCATTGCCAATATTTCTGAAAGTAAGTATAAAGTATAGCATGTAGAATGTAAGCTAAATTATACAAAACCAAAAGGAGGTGCCAGACACTGTGCTAAGCACTTGAAAAATATTATGTCCTTTGATCCTCACAATGACCCATGGGGATAGATGCTGCTATTATCCCCATTATACAGTTGAGGAAATCAAGGCAGACATAGGTTAAATGACTTGTGCAGGGTCACA
The DNA here is from genome assembly GCA_028646595.1 of Phalanger gymnotis. Taxonomy (NCBI): domain Eukaryota; kingdom Metazoa; phylum Chordata; class Mammalia; order Diprotodontia; family Phalangeridae; genus Phalanger; species Phalanger gymnotis. The sequence goes on along the minus strand of CM053622.1, from coordinate 211,982,127 downwards.
CTAGTAAGTGTGTCTGAGGCTATAACTGGATTCTGGGTTTGCTGATTTCAGGTCCATTGCCCTATCCATTGTACCACCTCACTGCCATGCTGTGAAAGAAGCTTGCATAGTCTATATACATGTTGCAAAAAAAGTTATTTAAACCTTCTGAAATTCTGCTTCCTCATCAATAAAATGAAGCATTTGGCCTAGATGATCTCTGTCTACCTGTACATTTCTCCAGATAAATCATATCCATCTGATGAACTTTCATCAATAACAATGTGTTGTAATTTTTTTAATTTTAAAAATTAAAAAAAACATACATGTTGTAGTGTAATGAACACAACTTAGAGTCTCCATTTCCTCATCTATCAGAGTAAATTATATTTATCTTTCTTGAGAAAGGAAATTGTTCAAGCCTAAAAGTGCTACATACATTTTAGCTATTATTCCACAGCTAAGAGTCTATCAATTTCCAACTAATCTTGCTTTAAGGATGTATGATTTCGTAAGTCTATGTAGTTTTCCCAACTATACATGTTATAGTTACTTTACGACTTAGTAGATATTTTCAAGAGATTTTCTCATTAAAAAACATACTACCTTGTGGTAACCTGGTAATGAATCTCTTTGTTCATGGCTAGGCTGGTCTTCAGACCACAGATGTATGGTTTGTCACCACTTGCCAGTTCGATTTGATTTTCCAGAGCTCACACTCTACCGGCTTAACTTTTTCCATCCCTGGGGAACCTCCTCACCTTAATAAAATATTGAAGACATACTTATATGGACAAGGGCTAATCTTACTACAAGTAATTCCCTGGACCCTTTCTAAGCCTGCGAGTAAGAAATCAATGACTGGGCTAACTCTATTCCTAATTGGATTTTGGTCTTCCATTTTGTACTTAGTCATGGATCATCTTCCTAGCTGTACTAGACAATCCATCCACATACTCTGGCTGTGGAAGAATATGCAGTAAAGAGATTCCTCTCCTCTTAATGAGGCTCAGTGCTTCAGAAACAACAAGGTGCAATGGAAAGATTTGGAAACAGAAGATACAGAATTGGAGGACTGCTTCTGATCTTAAGGAAGTCACTTTTCATCTCTGGCTCTCAGACTCCTGTAAAACGAGGAGGTAGCTGACCTCTAAGATCCCACCTAGCTCTAAAGCTGTCATCTCATATTGCAACTGAGCCCTGGCCTTAGGTATACACATAGAGTGAAACTCTGGGCACCTCTCACCTCAATCTAAGCCTCTTACCTTTGCATTTCTGTGTCTGTGTCCCAGAGCTTGGATGGAGTAAACCCAATTATTTCAGAGTGAGGCCTGGCATAAGAGTACCCTAGGGGTACTCCTCTAGTTTTCTTTTAAAAGCTAATCGTGGGGCGGAGCCAAGATGGCGACCAGAAAGCAGTAACTGGCGTGAGCTCCCCACCAAATCCCTCCAAAAACCTATAAAAAAATGGCTCTGAACCAATTCTAGAGCTGCAGAACCCACAAAGTGGCAGAGGGAAGCAGGGCCCCACCCCAGGACAGCCTGGATGGTCTCTGGGTAAGGTAGGTCCCACACGGACCTCCCAG
>CM053622.1:211958228-211980062 GCA_028646595.1 Phalanger gymnotis | reverse complement strand
GGAAAAGGAGGTCCAAAAGACCACTGAAGAAACTACCACCTTAAAAATTAGATTGGAGCAAGTGGAAGCTAGTGACTTTGTGAGAAATCAAGAAATTATCAAACAGAACCAAAGAAATGAAAAAATGGAAGACAATGTGAAATATCTCACTGGAAAAACCACTGACCTGGAGAATAGATCCAGGAGAGATAATTTAAAAATTATTGGACTATCTGAAAGCCATAATCAAAAAAGAGCCTAGACAACATCTTTCAAGAAATTATCAAGGAAAACTGCCCTGATATTCCAGAATCAGAGGGTAAAATAGAAATTGGATGTATCCACTGATTGCCTCTTGAAAAAGATCCCAAAAAGAAAACTCCTAGGAATAGTGTAGCCAAATTCCAGAGTTCCCAGGTCAAGGGGAAAATACTGCTAACAGTCAGAAAGAAACAATTGAGTATTGTGGAAACACAATCAGGATAACACAAGATCTAGCAGCTTCTACATTAAGGGCATGAAGGGCTTTGAAGATGATATCCTGGAGGTCAAAGGAGCTAGGATTAAAACCATGAATCACCTACCCAGAATAACTGAGTATAATACTCCAAGGCAAAATATGGATTTTCAATAAAACAGATAATTTTCAAACTTTCTCAATGAAAAGACCAGAGCTGAATTGAAAATTTGACTTTCAAATGCAAGAATCAAGAGAAGCATGAAAAAGAAATCAGGAAAGAGAAATCATGAGGGAACTACTAAAGTTGAATCATTTTGTTTATATTCCTACATGGAAAGATGATATTTGTAACTCATGAAGCCTTTCTAAGTATTAGAGTAGTTGAAGGCAATATATATATATATATATATGTGTGTGTGTGTGTGTGTGTGTGTGTGTGTGTGTGTGTATAGACAGAGGGCACAGGGTGAGTTGAATATGAAGGGATGATATCTTAAAAAATAAAACAAAATCAAGGAGTGAGAGAGGAATATATTGGGAGAAGGAGAAAGGGAGAGATAGAATGAGGTAAATTATTTCACATAAAAGTGGCGATAAAAAGCAGTTCTATTGGAAGGGAAGAGGGGATGCAGAAGAGGAATGAGTTAATCTTGCTCTCTTTGGATTTGATTCAAGGAGGGAATAACATACACACTCAATTGGATATCTTACCCCACAGGAAAGTAGGGGGAAAGGGAGTATGAGAAGGACAATTATAGAAGGGAGGGCAGATTGGGGGAGCAGGTAATCAAAAGCAAACACTTTTGAAAAGGGACAGGGTCAAGGGAGAAAATTGAATAAAAGGGGACAGGATAGGATGCAAGGAAATATAGTTAGTTTTTCACATGACTATTATGGAAGTGTTTTGCATAATGATACATGTCTGGCCTATGTTGAATTGCTTGCCTTTTTAGGGAGGGTAGGTGGAGAGGGAAGAAGGGAGAGATTTTGGAACTCAAAGTTCTAAAAACAAATGCTCAAAAAAGTTTTTTACATGCAACTGGGAAATAAGACATACAGGCAATGGGGTATAGAATTCTATCTTGCCCTACAAGAAAGTAAGGGAAAAGGGGATAAAGGGGGAGGAGTGGGGTGACAGAAGGGAAGGCACACTGGGAAAGGGGCAATGAGAATATATGCCACCTTGGAGTGGGGGGGAGAGTAGAAATAGGGAGAAAATTTGTAACTCAAAATCTTGTTGAAATCAATGTTGAAAACTAAAAATGTTTAATAAAAATATGAAAAAAGGAAAAAAAGAAAAGAAAAATGGTGAAATTTCACATCCTTTAAAACAGAAATCCCATGGCTAAGTTCATACCTGAATGAGTTTGAAAACAAGAAAAAAGGACCAAAATATTCATAGCAGTACTTCTTCTGGTAGCAAAGAACAGGGGAAAAGGTTGGTAAATAGATGAAAAAACTATGGTATCTTAACATAATGGAATATCATTGTACAGTAAGAAATGATTAATGTGAGGAATTCAGAGAATCTTAAGATTTGTATGAATTGATAGAAAAAATGAGCAAAATCAACAAAGCAATATATACATTGACCGAAATTAGCTACTGAAAGTCAAATAATGAATAACTTAATCAAAACACATTTATCATTTGGCAGGGATTATAAAATTGAAAAGGCAATAAAAACTCTCAGAGAATATAGGTCATTACACTTCCATTCCTTTGCATGGCGAAAAGTGGCAGGCTAGTAGGACTGAAAAATGTGATACACATTTTCAGATTGCTCATTTTATCAGGTTATTGTCTTAATTGTTAATCTTTATAATAAGGAAGGTCCAGTAGGGTAAGGGGAGTAGAGAGGGTATTGTTTGTCCTTCCTAAATTGACTCAATTGAAAAGAAAAGTGTCAATAAAATGTAATGAATGAAGCAAAATAAAAATAAAATAGGATGTTTCATATAGACTTATCTCATGTACCACCAGTGGAATGGGTTGCCTTATGCCAAATAAGTTTCCAGTAGAACCAGAATGACCACTTCTCAGGACTTCTATAAAATAAATTCATACATAGGGTAGGAATTTGAACTAGAAAACTTTTAATATTTTAATATCTAATATTTTTTCCCTAAGAATTCTTTAAAATTGTCTATGTTTCTGTGATCCTACTGATTTACTTCAGCAAAGTTCTGAAGAAGTAGTTATTAATGATCTGCTCTATGGGAATTTCTCCTAGATAGTTAACTTGCATTTTTCCCTGAAATTAATCTTATCTGTTGTATACTGACCCTGTTCTAAGGTTCTCTTTGTTTTTGTTCCTACTTCTCCCCAGTGAGCTTAACACCTCTGAATTCTGTATCTTGTGTGAATTTAATTAATTGGTTGTTTACCACTTTTTCTGGGTCATTAGTCTGGGTCATTAGGAAATGTTAAGTGAGGGAGGCCCTATCACTGATCCCTGTGGCACACTGTGAGACATTTTCCTCCGATTCACAAAGTTGCCATTTATCTTTGTCTTTTGCTTGTGGTCTTGCAGCTGTTCCCCTATCCCTGTGACTGCCCACATTCAAACTGGAATTCATTTTACAAGGAAAGATTTTAGAAGAGAATTCATTAATTCAACATTTATTGAACTCCTACTATGTGCTAGAAACTAAGGGAACAAAGATGAATAATGTCATAATCTCTTTGTATGGTTTACAATAAAGTAGGTACCAACAAATTTGAAGTATTTCATTTACCTCAAACTATTTACTTAAAAATGTATCTTTCCCCTAGCCAAAAAACACATATGCATATACTCCAACAAGAAAAAAAAATGGATATATATTGTATTTCACCTACTAGCTTGTGCTTTTGTTTTGAGTACATACATAGTTAGATAGCTATATAGTTTTATAATTGGGGTTTGGGGTACATATTCTGAAAGACCTTATTTTCTTCCTTATTAACTTTCACTTTCTTTAAAATTATATGTTTACCAGCATAAACCTATCAGGATCCAAATTCTGGGTCTGACATTTCCCATTATTTCTGTCACCTTGGGGAAGGTGTCACTTATACTTTCTGGGCTTTGATTTCCTCATCTGTAAAGTAAAGGTGTTGACTAGCTGGGTTCTGAAGATCCCTTCCAGAGAGAAATCTACTATCATAATCAATCAGCCAAAACGTATTTACTATAATGTAGTGTAAAGGACAAAAGCAACAAAACCATCTTTATCATTCACAGAATTATAAGAGCATTGACAGAACTAGAAGGGATCTTAAGGGCCATTCCCAATCTCCACATTTTACAGACAACAATATTGAGGCCCAGAGACCAAGTCACTTACCCAAGTTCATACAAATGTAAACAAAAGAATTTTAATTACTAGCACTTCAGGATAATGTTAACTACAATCATCAGATCTCCATATTTCTTTTATGATTATAAATGTTTTTATATTGTTTCATATTTTAATATTTTCTACATTTCCCCCCAAGACACTCAATTTCTTCATATTTTCTTTCATGCATTCCAGCACTGGAATAAAATATACAGCATTCTTAATTCCTTTAGGTCAGCTTATGGGCATCAGTAGCAGGTTTCTCTATTACTCTCTCCCACATGGTTTGAGTGTTTTCCTATCAGTAAGAAGATATCAAGCCAGCTGTTCTTTCAGTTTTTTTTTCCTTTAACTCTCAACATACAAGTAAAATTAAGTGGAAAGCTGAAAAAGTATCTACACAACCCAATCAAAATCAGTAATCAGTCAACCAAAAAACCAGATAAGTCTCATAAGTAGGAAAATAAAATAAAACAAAACAAACAAAAAACCCCTTAGAGATCATCTAGCCCATACCCTTCATTCTTTACAGATGAAACTGAGGCCCGGAGAAAGTCATTTGTCCAAAATCCTACAGATAATAAGGGCAGATGCCATTCTAGAACCCAGGTTTTCTGAGCTAGACTCCTATGTCCACTATTGGTTTTTCAGTTATGTCCAATTCTTCATGACCCCATTTGTGGTTTTCCTGGCAAAAATACTGTAATGATTTGCTATTTCCTTCTCCGGATTGTTTTACAAATGAGGAAATTGAGGCAGAGTTATATGACTTGTTCAGGGTCATACAGCTAGTGAGTATCTGAGGCTGGATTTTAACTCAGGTCTTCGAGACTCCAGGCATCCCACTGAACCACTTAGCTTCCCTGTGTCTACTATGCCACATTGGATAACAGAAGCTCTTAATAAAAATTTAAAAATTCTTTCTTTCTCTAATTTTGTTTTGTTTGGGTTTTTTTTAATACAGACTAAGCTATCTGAAAAGGTGTTTCCATTACTCCCTTTATTTTACTGATTGTTCTCTTTGGGCTCAAGAGGATTATAACTAGGACAACTCAGTTTAAGATGTGAGATGAATCTTCTATTACCATCCTATTCCCATCCATTGTTTTTTTGCAGAAGAATATCCGGATAGATGGAGGAAATTGTCATGTGGCAGAGGAAGTAATTTTCACAGTACACACTCCTGTGGAAGAATGTCCGTCCTGAAGGAAGTAATCATGCCTCTAAAGGAACTTCTTAAGCTATGAGAGTTATGGTAAAAATCCAGAACAGTGCATCTGGAGACAGAAGATTGACACTTGGAAAGTACACTGGCTCTGGAGTTAGAAGACCTGTGTTCAAATCTTGCTTCTAATGCTTATTATCTACATGACTTTGTTGCAATACAATAAATTAACCTCCCTGGTTTTCAGTAAATTCTTTCTGTAAAATGAGGAGGTTGGACAAAATTGCCTTTAAGGCACCTTCAAGCCATAAATCTATCATCCTTAGACCTAGGTTCAAATTTTCACTCTCACCATCCCTTTTTCTGGACCCCAGGTTCTTCATAAGAAAAATGAAAGGGCTAGCCAACATGATCAAGAAGGTCCCTTCATACTTTAAAATCTAATAATACTAAGAAACATCATTTTATCCTCCACAAAGTCTAGTACATGCTATGTACTTATGAATAGCATAAATATTTTGTAGAATATGATGGCTTAGGCCCAAATAGAATAACCATTCTTCAGGTAAATTCTCACTAAGAATTTATAAGCCAGGAAAGGCAAAGATGTATAACACTCTTCCATGATATTGTTATATAAACACATAAGAGAAGTAAGTCTCTCATTCCCCACACTTCCACATCATCCAACCAGGAGACTTCTGCTACATATATTTATGGCAATTTTCCACACCCCCTCTAATCTTCACCTGAGAAACATAATCATATTCTTCACATTATTAGCTATAATTTCAAGGCCATATTTAGTCATATTTATCTAAGATGTGAATAAGATTTTCAGTCCAGTGAATAATCACATTGGTGGTATTCTATAAATGTAAATTGATGGTGTTTTCCCAAGGTAAAGGGGATTGTGCAATTTTATGTGCCTTGAAATCTGATCCAGGAATTGTTGTCACACTTGTTAACAACATCCCACTTGGAAAAAAAAATCAATGTGGAATAAACTGTATTGCCTATCTTAAACCAGTCTATATTCAATTGCTTGAATTTCTAAAAATGTTTAGCAGAATTAGTAGACCAAAGAGGTTGGGTCAGTGTTATGAAGCAGAATTTGAAAGATACCTCACAATGCAAAATCAAAATTAGGCCAAATACCAAACTGAAAAGTAATGTTTTTTCACTCGACTACACAACCACCAAATTAGTGTCTATATATAGCAATATAATAAAAATTCATTTGCTCTAGAAATTTGGTATGTATATTTTTGAGGTTACTTTGATTCTTGACTGCATGGTTTTCTCAAGTATCTAGTTTCCTTGAGTTTTCCTTAGATAGGTTAAGAAAGAAGACCTGGATGGCAATAAAGAAATCCGTAACAACAGCTCTTTTCAATTTACAAAGCACTTTCCTCACAACGGCCTTCTGAGGTAGATGTTACTTTGTTCGTCCTCTTTCATTAGTGAGCAGACTGAGGCTCAGAAAGTTCAAATAATTTGTCCATGGACACATAGCCAATAAATTCTCTTTACACCATAGTACCTTGCTTTCTTTTATTTTCATGGGCCACTTGATGCTAAAGCAATCTGAATGATTGAAGCACTTAGCATCTGAAGACTCAAAACCTTATGGGTCTGGAAAGCATAAGAAGACATATGGGAAACATAGCGTCCTCATGACAGACTAATATATTATGGTGGCCACCCACAATTGAAGCTAGGTCACTTGGTAAATAATTAGTCTGACTACACTGAGCATCTTCCTATAAGCTTTAGATTTTTGAAGAACTGAAAACTACTTTAAAAATCATATCATTTTACAATGAAGAAACTGAGATCCAAGGAGAGAACTTACTTAAATTTGCTGTGTGATTCAACTAAATGAGTTTATGATAGTACCCAACTCAGAACCAAGTTATCCAGAGATCCAGTGCCAATGTCCTTCCACTCTATGTTCTCCTAGCTATCATGGGGGCTCTATGACACCTAGTCCACAAGGTCATAGATTAAGCATGGGTTGTACTAATATAAAATACACGATGACGATTAAATAGGATATAAGGACAGTATAAAAAAAAAACAGACAAAATAATACCTAAAAGGAAGAACCCGTGGTTAGTCTGAAAATTGTTTGCTAAGGGTGAATTAAGAAAAGTCATGGAATTAAGGACAGACATACTGTCTAGCTTAAATGTTAATAATAAACCAGCAGACATGCAAATCAGCAAAGGCCTTAGGCCTGGAAAAAAGTCAAGTTCCATCCAGAAGAAATCAGAATAGGGCAAGAAAATAGAGTGATAGGATTTCTTCAGACTACAAAAATTCAGTGCCATTCAGTGCATCATTCTTCTGACTCTGGAAAGCACAAAATCCTCTGAAAATATGATAGATTGATGATATTTCCAGTGAGAAAGTGTTTTATACGTATACATTATATATTACCCTATTTTGGATGCTAAAATTCATGACTATGTAACTATGGGACAAATATATTACAAATCATTGCTTTGATCTTTAGCATATTTTTGCCCCATACCAATGTTTCACAAGCTGTAGTCCATGAAACCTGGTTTTCCAATAGTGTAAATAAATATGAGAAAATTGCAACATTAACGATCCTTTTTTCCACTGAAATATTACAAATGAAATCATGTAAACATCAGAAATATTCATTCTGGGCAGTATTTGGAAATCTATAGAAATAGACTCAATGTCCTCTATCTTATTCCACATTTTCTTTGATTCTACTTCTGTCTTCTAAGGATAGTCTCTACCTCTAGACCCTCGACCAGTATCCATGGGTTCATTTAATGTATTTTAAGCCCAATAAAGTGACTCTGCCAAATTACAATTTGATGGAAACAGATGTAAGGACCTTAGCTTATTTATTCTTCAAACTATGCAGAGAAAAACCATCATTAAAGTAAATATTGGCATATATATGTATACGTATACATATACATATATATGTATTTACATATATATGCATATGTGTGTATTCACGTAAAAAAAGATTTCTGTGAAATAAAAGAAAAGTATGAGTCAATAAACAGAGAGTTCACACTAGTGATTGATCTATCTTGACTGTGTGCCACCTTCTGGGACCCAGAAAAAAAATCTACAAAAGGAAACGGGATTAATGAAAGAAGTGAAATCCAAAACCAGTGAAGAAAAACCACAGCAAAGATCTCAGGAGTCTTGACAGGGCCAGAGGAAAGAAAGGGAGGTGGCAATCAAAGAGAGGGCAATCAAGTCTTAAGATTGGGATGATGGTGAGAAGCAGGAAAATGTGGCCTGAAGCGAGAGAAGTGAGCTCAGGAGAAGGGGCAAGCAAACAGAAGGAGAAGAAAGAATAAGCCAGGAGAAAGAGGTGGGAATGAGTTTGCTAGGCAGAGAAAGAGAGGAAAGATAAAGAGAGAAGGGGGGGGGGGGGATACGAAGGAGACAAAGAGTAAAAGATAGTGACTGAGGGAGAGAGATGGAAGAGAAGAGAGGGGCGGGGCTGGCCAGAGTGGAGGGGCCACCGCACTGCTTCGCCGGCTGCGCTGCAGAGGAGAGGGGAGCCAGGTTGGGAGGGAGAGAGTGACGAGGAAGGAGGCAGCTGCCAGAGTCCGGAGCTGACTTTAGGCGAGCTAGTGCGCCTGGAGGCTTCCCGTTACTGCTCTCCTGGCTCTCCTGAGCAAACAGGGGGCCCTGCAGAGGACTCGCCAGGCCTGCGGACCGACCTGCCCGTGCGGCAGAAGGAAGAGCGGAGAAGTGTCTACACAGAGGGCTGCGAAGTTTCCTCCGGGAGCTGCGCTCGTGCAGGAGAGGGAGGTGGCGGGGTGCACTACCTGGGGCTGGCCCAGCGCAGACAGGTCGCCTCCAGCAGCAGTTCCCGCCAGGTAACGGGCTCTGTGAGGAGGTCTGCAGGATAGGGGGGGTTTGGAAGGGAGGAAGGAGGGAGTCCAGGTGCAAAGCTTCACTCCCCCAGATCTCAGCAGGCGGGCGTGGAGTCGCGCTCCTGCTGCTCACCTTCCAGGTGACTTTCTACTACCTTCTGCTTGCTAGGGAAGGCATTCTGTTCCTTCTCACTCTCCTGGGGAAGTTTAACCAAGCACTGTTTTCTTATTGTGGTTCTATGTTTATTGAGGAGGGGTGAAGAAAGACAGAATAGGGAGGCAGAAAATTGGGGGAGGGGATGACTGGAACTTAGGAGCCACCTGTACGGGCATCGTGGGCGCTGGGATGCCTGGGTCTGGCGCTCCCGGAGCGAGACGGAGCTTGGCAGGGGAGGGAGGGGAGGTTCTTTGGAGTTTGAATGGTGGTTGATTCCCCACTTCTCACATGGGTGGCTGCCGAAATGAAGGATCTAAGTCCTCCCTCTCTGCGTCTCTTCTTTTGACATCTTCCCCAAACTCCTAACTGCTCTCAGCTCCTGTTTGAGATTGCATGTAACTGGTAGGTTGGTCCTGGGAGAACTAAGGGGTCAAGTTTTCATAGTGGGCTTGGGAAAAGGAGTGTGGGTGGTTGCTGTTGTTGCAGCTGCTGCTGCTGTTACTGGTGTGTGTGTGTGTGTCAGTGTGCGTGTGTGTCTGTATCTGTGTCTGTGTGTGTTCTGTGAGTATTTCAAACTGTTTACTCTCCTTTCCACTCTTGTTAGTCAAGTGCGTTTTTTTCCAGGCATTTTCAGCCTGTTTGAGCCCAGATTGTGCTTGATGGCTGTCACTTTATTTCCAACTAAGTTCACACATGGTAAGCCCCCCCACTTCTTCCCGTGTCTGCCTCCAGCTCCCTCCCACAAACAAACTGTTCGCCAATGGTTCCCAGGGTTTTGAGAACCTGGAAAGCAATTTGGGGAAGGGGCGTTCTCTCTCTCTCTCTCTCTCTCTCTCTCTCTCTCTCTCTCTCTCTCTCTCTCTCTTTCTCTCTCTCTCTCTCTCACACACACACACACGCACACACAGGCAGACGCAAAAATCAAAACTCTTATGGTCATTTGATTCCTCCTTGCAATTTTCAGATAATTAACAGTATCATTTATTAAAGTCTAATGTCCTTTCCTAACCCTAAACATTTTTATTCTGTCCCTTACAGAAGCTTGTCTGTACTCTCAACATTTTGCTGGTTGTATCTTTTAGATTAACATAGGCACTGCACACTAAAATAATATGTAAGTGGTATTAATATTCACTTTGCCATTCTAAGTGAGTCATTAAATAGGGCTGTCCCTTTACTCTTAACCCCACTTAAATGATAGAGAATTGTGATGATCCAATGAAATTCCGCGAATATTTATTGTTTAATTATAATTGTCCACAAAGTGTTCTGAACTACTAGACTCCATTATGCTTCAAAGAATTTAAGGAAGAGCAGTCCCTACAAGTGCATTATGGGAAAATGAACCATGCTATTTTCATTGCATTTATCAAGTGCAAATGGATGCAAAGATTAAAATTCTACAAGCTCTTTCTTAAATAGAATAGAAGAGAGTACCCAGTCCCTTAGAGTTGGTGGCTTAACTTAGTGAGGGGAAATGCAAATTCTGTTGTCACTCTAATAACATTTTGATTTAATGTAGTCAATAAGCAAGATGCCACATGTGAATTTAGTTAGATGAGAAAATTTTTTTTTCCTCTTGGTTCATTTTATTTTTATCTCCACTATTGCAGTACCATTCTTCAGATGAAGAACACCTTGTAGATAGATGTTAGTATGTAACAACAAAACATCATATTTTTTAATACAGCGGCTTGGTGACAGTCCAAAAACATAAATGTTTTAAACCATTACCAACCATCTGCTCTCTCCCACTCATTTAAAATACAATGTTTTATTATCATAGGTATCAAAAAGCATGTACACATTTCATACATTTCCATGAACATCATGAAAGCTTTTATAGTGTCTGATATTGACCCAGGTTCAGCATCTGTTGCATATGGGCTCTTTTCAAAAACAACCTCTCTGTCCTTCCCCCTCTTCATCCCTCTTCCCTTCTCTTCTTCCTTCTATCTCTGAAACATAATTTTTGTTTGAAAGTTTGAAAGTATTTAACAGCTGCTGTTTTGGATGTCAGGCCATTAAAGTGATATGGAAGTTGTTTGTTCTTCTTTATCCTTCCCATTTTTCTTTTTTCTTTCTTTTCCTCAGGAAAAAAAGCTGGCCTTATTTTTGAAGTTGAATATTAGGATAGATATAGGATGTATTTTGTATCATTCTAACACTCTCTTTCATAATAATCAAGGTAACATATTTTGTTCCAAAGCGATATATAAAATGACCTTGTGATATCATAATAAAGCTCCTAAAAGGTCTCTTCTCTGAAATAACTTTCAAATTGTGTGAATCAAACTTCACATAGTTTAAAGTTATATAGTTGAGTCCTAATCAAATATGTACTTTCTATATTTCAGTTGCATTGTTACATAGGTCTTTGAATGAGTTTGTATTATTTATACATAATACTTCTACCCTTAATCTCCTTAGTGTTGTCATCAAAATGATACTTAAAGAACTATTCTTTTCTTTAAAAATTATTGATATTATGAGATTTTTGAAGTATCAGAATTATAGGTCTTTGCAATACTTTCAAAGAATTCAGATTTTTTTCTTCTTCCATTCTAAATAGCATTTCATGATTAATATGTTGACCATACAGTTTAGCCAGAATATAAGATTTTTTCAAACACTCCAGTTTTGGATAGAATGCCTTCCAATTATTCATTCACGTTATGAGGTAAATATATATATATATATATATATATATATATATATATATATATATATATATATATATATATATATATATATATATATATATATATATATATAATGAAAAGACATTAGGTTGTTACCTAACCACTATGGTCCTGCAGTAAATGGTGCCCCAGTGGCTTGGATGAATTAATGCCTAACTTATTGCCAGAATGTGACTTGGATGTTGAAGTAAATGGACCCCAATTATAGATGTGCTTCTAAAATATACATTATAAATTTTTAAATATTTGACTACATCAATTCAGTCATTATAGTTTAAAGCTTTAGATGTTACATAGCATCTGTGTGAATCTGGATCGTTAAATGGTTCTCCTTTAGATCAAGTTGGTATTGATTTTATTTTTTCTTAAATACTGGATTTGAATTATTGAGGAAAGAATTTCACAATAAATATTGTCCATGAGCTCACAATTAATCATTCATAATACCTCCTGACAATAGGAGTATAGTACTTTTTATGATTATTCTTAAATGATTTGCATGTGTCTATGTAGCATAGTGAAATGACTTCTAAAGTTTTTTTTTAATTTATAAATTTAGGGGCTGTCTTTTAGAGTGAAGTTTTTCCTAATCTTGTTTCATTTGCATTAGTTTAAAATAATCCTGCATTCTTTGAACTCACAAGCCTAATTATGGGAAGATTAGGGAAGGGGACAATCTCCCCAACAGTGTCTTGGATGACTAAAGGAAACAAATCTATAATTAAAATTTTGTGAGAGATGATCCAAAATTGAAGAGGATAACTGAGTTTTCATGAGGTAACGCTTCGATTAGTGCATATATGTATGTATATGTTTATATTTTCATGTACTTCATGTTTATACATGAAATTGTTACTAAAATATTCATTCTGTCATTCATTTTGTTGGTTGAAGCCTATTTTAAACAGAACCAGAAAGCTCAATATAAGAAGGAAAAAATGGAGTGAGTCCTTTTATGATTCCCTATTGTAAATCTGGAATTATATAATTAGAATTTTCTCGAAGTGGGACACACCTGCACATACATATCTACAAACACACATGCTTCAACAATATTCATAAACCTTAAATAGAGGTCTGGATAAAGGCAAAACAATTCCAGCCTACTTTGTTAAGGGCTTCTGTCCATTTGATCTTTATACCCAGATCCAGAATCAGAATATATTTAACATGATAAACCCTCTTTTAAGCATGTGCTGTTTGTGTGGAATTATTAGATAAGATAGTAAAGGTGACTGCCAATTTGCCAGATTTCTATTGTGCTGCTCCAGAGCTCTAGGGCAAAATTGGTTGCAGATGAAACAGGTGTTTGAACAAGAAGTTGCTTCACACCATGATGCTTTGCTGTTTAACACCTTGTTTATGTCTGCAGTACTTTAGGTATATACAGATTGTGTGAAATTAACCAACTTTATGGACTCATAGAAAGAAAGGGAAAACCTCTGTGGAAAGGATGAGAACTACAAAAATAGTTGAAAATGCAAATAAGGTAATTTCCACTTTAAGTATAGGGAACAAAAAAATAAAATTATAGTTTTTATAAAGCATGGAGGATGGCGAAAGAACATTAGAAAGTCCCCTTCATTATAATCACTGTTTTCATAATACATATACTTGCTATTTTAAATATTTAAGGAACTTATTTTGAAGGGGAAATGTACCTTTTGTGGGAGAAAAGGGACTCTCTTTCATAAAACTTGGCTCAGTTACTCAGATATTGTTAAAGAAAATCTTTAGTCAGAAATTTAATTAAACCTTACAGAATCTTCTCTGTGGATATTTATTAAATGAATCTGATTCTTCCTGGTACTTAAATTGCACAGTCAAAATTACATTTTTTTTCATAACTAAAAGGAACTACAATGTGAGTCTAGTATAATTCCTTAACTTTAGAGAAGCCAAATTGGACATCACCATGCCTTTATATAAAATCCACATAGAGTATCTATCCAATGTATCGATGGTCCTTCTCTACGCCCTTTAGCACTGGTATCTGTGAGCAGCACCTTATCACTTGGGATAACCATCTCTTGTCCTTTGTTCTTGCTATATGACTAGCCCACTTCCATTTCTGATTATACAAGTCATCAAAAAGGCCACTTGTTATGAGAAAACTATGGTTGAAAGACACCATAACCTACTTTCCTTAAGCCTACAGTGATTTTCCCATTACTTTTTAGGTTATCTATAATTTTGGTATTCTATAATTCACAACTATACTAGATAACTGGAAGAATAGTGGTGTTAAAAGATGTGTTTGTGTGCTAGAGAGAAGTTTGGGATTATTGAAAGTTCTGAACAATTTCTCAAAAGCATTCCAGCTCAATCCTCTTCCTATTCACTTATTGGTTGTCTGTCTGAAGGACCTATACAAGATAGACGTACTATTGGACCATTATCCACCTGCATTTGGATATTATCAATCCCATATTGATCACAGACTGAAATCTTTTGAGTGGCCATGGTTTTGTTGCTGAAGTCCTATAGTATTCTCTGATTTATCTGCGTATTAGTATCTTCAAAAAATCATCTGGAAGATTATCTATAGAGTCTCCTTACTCCTTTTGAACTCTGTACTGGGTATCACTCTTAAGAGAGTGCATGCCCACTTCCATGAGCATGCATTTCCCTGACTTGCACTCAATAATAATAACTGACCTTTATATAGCACTTTAATGTTTGCAAAAATCTTTACGGACATCATCTCAAATGAGCCTTGCAATAACTCTATGAGTTAGGTACTACAGTTTTCATTCTTCTAATTTTACAGATGAGGAAACTGAGGGTCAGAAATGGGACTTACCCATGGTGACCCAGCTAGTAAATATCAGAGGCAGAATTTGTAACATGGATTTCCTCACCATAGATCCAACACTTGACTGTGTCATGCTGCCTCTACAATGTACCTATTTAATCATTCCTAAATAATTTGTATGAGAATGATCTTCACATGCGTTTATTAAATTCAATTCAATAAACGTTTATTAAGTGCATACTATGTGCCAGGAAATGTGCTAAGCACTGGACAATGAAGATATCTTTGTGGAAAAAATAAGAAGAGAACAATCAAGCTTTCACAAACTATTTACTACAGCAGACCACATCTTCACAGCTACAACTTATTAAAGCATAGAAATAAGACATAGCTATTTGATACAGTGGATTTGAAGACAAATCTTGCCTTATTTACTTGTTATATGGTCTTGGACAAGACATAATCTCTCTGAATTTCAGTTTCCTAATATCAAAAATGAAGAGCCTGGATGAAAGGGACTTCTGAAAACATTCCATCTCTAAATCTATGGTCTTATTGTTGGACTAGATCTTCTCTCGGATCCTGTTAAAACTCTAAATCTCTAATCCTGGCATGAATATCATAACACATAATCTTATTGTGTTTATTATTTGTAGGTTATATTAAACAATAATTTGGCTCAGTTGAGCCAAAGTCCACCCTTTAAGATTCTCTTTCCAGCAAGGTGTCTGTCCTGCATACGTTAAAATCATGTGTGATTCCCTGATAGGTGTAACCATAGAGAATATTTGGTTCCATGGTATTTTGTTTATCAAAATCAAGTCTTGCACACAGTAATGACTTAATAAATATTTGTTTAATGAATAAAAAAATCCCTGAGTAACCTAGATGATCACTTGTCATGGATGTTGTAGAGAAAGTTCCTGTTCACAGGAATTATGTTTGGCCAGGAGGAAATTAAGGCTATGTACAACTCAAAATTCTCTGAGGCCAAGAAAAGGTTACACAAGTATTGTCACAGCAGGGATTAGAAGCCAAAGTCACCTGAATCCAAGTTCAATGGCCATTTAATTAGATTACTGTATCTTCTGATTAGTTATATTCTTAAGTAAAAGTACTAATCTTTTCTTAAACTCACTAGGATGCCCTTTAATTGTAGTATATATTATTAGAGGCAGTGTAGTTGAAAGAGCATTGAATTTGGAGTTATTAGATCTTGGTTCAAGATCCACCTTTGTCATTTACTATTTATGAGATGTAGGGTAATCATTCAGTCAAGAAGCATTTGTTAAATACTGAACAATTTATTAATGGCTGAACAAGTCGTGGTGTATGATTGTGATGGAATACTACTGTGACATAAGAAATGACGAGATCAATGATCTTAGAAAACATGGAAAGGCTTACACAAAATAATGAGTGAACCAAGAAAACATTGTAAACATAACAGCAATATTGTTTTAAGAATGACTGAGCAAATAATTTATTTTGACTATTATAAATACTCAAATTAACTATGAACGACATATGAAGAATTACATTATCTACATCCAGAGAAAGAATTGACAAATAGAATTATGTATAGAATAATTTTACATGTATATACCTATTTGTGTCTAATAAGGGCTATTTGGGAAGGGAGGGGAAAAAAGAAATTTACATAGCTTTGTTGTACATTTAAAAGGAATAGCAAGTTGTACATAGTAGATTTGCAGTTTCATATGCAATGATTCTTTTTATCATACTATGTTATGGAAAAGCTTGTTTTATCCCATAAATTAAAAATAATTTTTTTTTAAAAAATGCCTACTGTGTACCAGGCTAAGTGGGCAAGCTTCTATCTGGGCCTCAGTTTCTTCATCTATAAAATTTAATATTTGGACTAGGCAATCTCTAAGGTCCTTTCTTACTCTAAAATATTATGAATGCAGATAGATTCATTTGAGGTATTGCTACGGATACATGATCTCATTAGTGTAGGCACTCCCTCCATTGCAACGGATTGCAACTTTGCACACTTTCTCATCCTATTTTTTTCTTGTCCAGGATTTTCTGAAATCCTACATAGAAAATGTAAGCAATATGCTGGAGACCTTCCATTGGTCCTTTGAATATTTTATGGCTACCAAAAGAGCTTTTAAACAGTGTATGTTATCCCTCACTATGTGACTGGTTCATACATTTCTTCCTGTCATACATATCTTTAATGTTTTTATTATACTTCTCATGGCCAAATCAATGCTGTATGACACAGATGAGTTATATACTACCAGACATCTTTCTATTGCCCTTTAATTATCTACAATTTTGATTCTTTGGATGTGGTGGTATTCCATTATTCATAGTCATATGGCAGCCATAAAGGAGAATATTTTGTTAAAAATATGAGCTTTCATGGAAGTATGAAGACTATGATTATTCAAAATGCTTTATAATTCCTCAGATGTGATCTAATTCTATCTCCTGATCATATTCAATTCTGGGTTCAAGTCATTAGTCATTCACAATCTACACAATACCACAAAACCTATCTATGATAAATGTATATTATATACATATATACATGCACGTATATATGCATATATATACATATACATACACCATGCAATGCTCATACATGCACTTTGGAGGTATCTAAGATAGTATGAATGAGAAAAGAAAAGGAATGATTGTTCTATCAGTCCAATTAAGGGAAATCTTGCATAGGAAAGACAATGGGTAGGTACTTCCATATGAGTAACATTTGAAAAATAAAGCACTATCTCTACCCAATCCTTATCTTAACATTAGCATTGTACCTTCAATTAAAAACAAATAGTTAAATTAGGCTCTCTCTTAAACCTAAGTTGCTACTTTGGATAGCTTGTGTTTAGCATATATTAAGCACTTAATAAATGCTTTTTAGCTGCTTCATTCTCCCATTTAAAACAAATCTAGAGAAATGATTTCTCAGATATAATAAATTTGACCTTGTATGATAGATTTAGAAATAATAAATTCAGTCAATCTGTTTCATGGATGTTCCTCATATGATGGAACATAATAATTATAATTCACATTTATTTAATGCTTTAACTTTACAGAGTTGTTTCTTCACAACAATCCTGTGTGGTAAGAAAAATAGAAATACAAGACTGTTTATTTCCTACTCAGAGAGTGTTCCTAGCCAGTAGAAATGTATTTGTCTAGTGTTTTAAAAAATCATTTCTCCATCCTCACTTATCATCCCATCCACTCAAACTGTGATCTAATCTGTTCTTTGAGCCTCCTCTATCCCAAATACAGCTATAAAGGCCTTCCCCTCCAAAAAACCCTTCTTTTTGCTATAAGTTTATTTATTTCAGACAGTAAAAATGAGATTTAAATGTAAAAGGAAGATAGAGAAAATCTCATTGGTGTACCTTCCAAACTAGATGTCATAGAAAGCATCTATGGTTTAGGAAGACTAGCAGTAAAGCTGTCCAGGAATTCATAGTAGACAAAATCCCAGAAAGTAGACAGAAATAAAAGCTGTAAACTGAGATATTGATGTACAATATGGGATGTACAGAGTGGGATGAGAAATTCTCAAGAAAGATCATTTGAAAAGGACAAGTGATTCTAAGGAATAAAAGAAGTTGTCTAAAAAGACTGACATGGATGAACATGAAACTCATCAGTCAATTGGGATTAAAACAACAACAACATGTACAAAGTTTGGAAGCACAGAAAGTTAAAAGATGAATATAAAGGGTAGACAGATTCTGAATTATACCATTAAAGTGTCAGAGCAAAGAAGGGACTGAGTCTAGGCAGAGCAGAGCCATCTCTAAGGACCACAAAAAGGGAATGTTGGTTTGTTTGGGTGTTTTTGGTTACATATTGTAAAATAAAAAGATGAAAGAAAGGATAGACTGTCTCCTTTGGGTGAATGAGATGATAGAGAAAGAGAGGGCTGAGCTCCTCGACTCTTAATTTGCTCCTGTTTTCCCTATAAAGAGGAATGATCTTTGCTCCAAAAATAACAGAATGGAAATGGCTTCTAGGGAAGTGACACTCATGACTTGTAGAAACAGAGTATGAGAACCTTGCTTCTCCAAGTTTCTAGGCTCAAAAGAACTGCATCGTAAAACTGCACCCCAAAAGGTACCTTTATTATGTAGCTGGGCTCCTTACTGAAAAAAAATCAGTGACAAAAACGAAACTAGCTGATACGATTGCTGACTACTATTGCTGATCTTTGAAAGATCATTGAGAATTTAAGGGGAATTTCAGGACTAGAGAAGAACAAATATTTAATCTTTCTTCAAAAAAAAAAAAGAAGAGAATGGAGTCTACAGAATATGTAAACCAGCGAGCATGACATAGATTCTTGACAAAATCCTAGAACCTATTATAAAAAGCATGGTTATTGAATATCTAGAAAAGGAAATTATAAAAGAAACGCTTTACTAAAAACAAGTCAACCTTGTTTGTTGTTGCTAGAAACAGTCAAATTCTTTAAAAATAATAATAACAAAAACTCTTCACATATTAACCTCTCTTCACTTTTTACCACCTTGTCATTAATCTCTCCTACAAAACTGTAATGCCTCTTTCTAAAGTCAGTAGTGAGGTCCTTATTACTAAATCCAATGCCCTTTTGTGAGTCCTCATGCTTCTTGATTTCTCTGTGATATTTAACACTGTCAATTACAGCCTCCTTCTGGATAACTCCAGGATAATACCCCTGCCCCTTTTCTTTGTTTCTTGCTTTGTCTTTTATCTGAGAGAAAAGCATATGTAATATGTTTATAAAATTTGCAGATGACGCAAAGCTAAAAGAGTTAAACTATCACATTGGATATTACAGTTGGTAGCCAAAAAATATCTTGACAGGCTACAACGTTAGGCTAAGACCAAGTAGATGAAATTAAATAGGGATGAAACTAAAGTACACATACTTGTGTACAAAAACATTCAAATACATTAATACGAGTTGGAAATGTTAGACACTTCTAAACAACATCTGGAGATTATAATGGATTACAAGCTCAATATGATTTAGTAGTTAAAATCTGTTGACTTATTACAGCAGGTGAAAAAAACACAAAAACTGATGTGAACTTAGCTGGTATTTAAGCAAGATATAAGAATCAGGATGAGGAAGGTGATAGTATTATTATACTCTGCCCTGGATATGCCACATGTGCTATCTTGGATTCAGTTTGGGGAGCCATATTTTAAGAAAGATGTTGATAATCTGGAGAGGCTTCAGAGAACGATGATGAGCATTCTAAAAGATCTTGATATAATGCCATATGAGGATTATTTGAATAATTCATGGTTGTTTAATCTAGAGATGAAAAGATTTATGAAGAAGACAGACGATAACTGTTGAGTATTTGAAGAGTTGTTGCACTGAGCACCTAGGTGGCACAATGGATAGAGTTCAGAGGCCCCAAGTCAGGAAGACTCACCCTCTTGAGTTTAAATCTGATCTCAGACACTTACTAGCTATGTGACCCTGGGCAAGTCACTTAACTTTGTTTGCCTCAGTTTCTTCATCTGTAAAATGAGATGAAGAAAGAAATGGCAAACCACTCCAGCATCTTTGCCAAGAAAACTCTAAATGGGGTCACAAAGAGTCAGACAAGACTGAAAAATGACTAAATATGGAAGAGGAACTAAGTTTCTCATCTTGGTCCCAGAAAGCAGAACTAGAACCAATGAATGGAGGTTGCTGAGAGGCAAATTTAGGCAAGACATAAAAGTTCAAAACTTACTAATAGAGCTATCTAGATGTGAAAGGGGCTGCCACAGAAAGTTATGGTTTCCATCTACCTTAGAATATTCAAAAAAATGTGGGATGGGCAAGCACTCATTTTGTCTTTGGTAGAGAATGTGTGTATTCAGGTACAGATCAAACTAGATGAACATAATTCCATGACTCCTCATTTTTCAAATGAGACAATGAAGCTCTGAGAGGTGACATGACTTGCCCATAATCACACAGTGAGTGTGGAAGTCAAGATTGAAACTCAAGGGTTTTTTTTCTGATTTCATATCTAATAGTCTTTTCCCTTTCCTATACTGTCTTTGCCAAAGCATCAGCCTTTGTCCACATCGAGACAGTGTTTATTAAGACCAAATCTTATGACCACAGTGGGCTACTACAGAACTGAGATCCAACTATTGACTAATAAAGATATTTTAAGTCTATGGCATAAAATCACGGAATCATAAAATTTTAGATTTAGAGATTTGATCTGCATTCAACTAAGAATCCCTCCTGAAGAACACAAGGGAAGGATAACCCATTACCTTTGAGCTTGAATTCCATTTAAATCTCCAGATCTTTAACTCCTGAGCCCCAAATAAAAATAATTTCAGGGGGGAAAATCCCCTCCTCCAAACTACACACACTTTAACTGAAGAAATAATAAATTCCATGACCAAGAAAGGCCTTTCCATGTCTTATTTCTTCTTGTCCTCTCCCTACTTTGTATGTCTATGGCTCAGCAACAAAGTCATCAATAAGCATTTAGTATGTGCCAGGAATTCTGCTAAGTGCTGGAGATAGAGAGAAAGCTAAAACCCTGGTCTCTACCCTCATACTAATAAAGAAAACAAAATGCATTCTGGGAACTAGATGGGCATGTTTCAACCTGCTGGGACAGAAGTCCACTTTTACCTCACCCCTATCTATCTGTTCTCTCAACTTTGCTCTTTTTCCTTGTTTTCTATTTTTCTTCTCTTTCCTTTTTCAGTTTTAAAAAGCCAATATCAATAATAGCCATGACTCTATCAGTTCTACCCAAAAGCCATACAGAATGTACCTTCAATAGGACAATAAGTACCTAAGGCTAAGGATTTCTTCATATCCCTCCTCCCCTCGTTAAGGAGAGGTGACGAAAGTCTCAAAAGCATGGTCAGTAAGGAAGTTTATACTTTGTATATTGATAAGTTTTAAAAGCCAAAGCAAAGGTCTTATCTTTTAACTTTGTTAACTTCCCCAAGTTCTTCCTGATTGCACATTCTACGTAAAAACAAACGAACAAAAATTATAAGTTTGTAAAAGAATACAAAGTAGCTAAAAGGTTCTTTAGGTAGTAGTGCAATTACTTTGAAAATGAGATTATCCTAGTAATTCTCTCATGGGAAATCCTGAGCAGCTTTTAAAAAAATCTTTCCTTCTGTCATATGAAACCCCATTGATGATTTTGAGGATTTAAAAGACTGCTGGGAATGGGGGTTTTTGTTTGCATTGTTACTGAATATTTGAGTATTAGAGTATTAAAAACAAACTAAGAGGGCTTAAGAAATCATTACAGGAAAAAAGAAAAAGAAATCTCTTTGAAGCTTCCCTATTCATATAAACCCTGTAAGAGAGAAGCAGAAGCCAGATTGCAAGGAGATGGCAAGTGAGAAGGTGGTAAAGAAATAAAGACAGC
>CM053622.1:211937080-211957728 GCA_028646595.1 Phalanger gymnotis | reverse complement strand
GAAATGCCTTTTAGACATCTCAAACTGGATGTCCTACAGACACCTTAAACCCAACATATCTAACACAGAACTCATTTTACCCCCAAACTTTCCAATCTTTGTAATTTCCCTATTACTCTTGAGGGTACCGCCAACCTAAAAGTTAGATGTCATTCTTGACTCCTCACTCTCTCAATTACTAATATTCAATCAGTTGTCAAATCCTGCCTTTAGACCTTTGTAAAATCTCTCATATAATGCCCTTCTTTTCCCTAAATTTGCAGCCACCTTTGTGTAGGCCATCATCACCTCCTCTGGACTATTTAGTCTCCCTCTACTCCAGGCCATCCTCCACTCACCTGCTAAATTGGTCATCTTAAATTACAGGTCTGACTGTGCCACACCCTATTCAACAGACTCCAGTGGCTCCTTGTTACCTCCAGAATCAAATATATAATATTCTTTTTGGCATTCAGAACCCTTTATAACTTGGCCCCTTCCTACCTTGTAGTCTTCATATACCTAACTGCTCATTCCACATACTCTGCATTTCAGTGATGCTGACTTCTTTTTAATCTCCATCTCTTGACTGAGCATTTTCACTGGCTGTTCCTCCTTAACTCTTCTTTCTGTATTCCTTCAGTTCTAAGCTAATTTAGTCTCACCTTCCACCAGAGACCTGTTCCAATCCTCCTTAATCTCAGCTCCTTCCCTTTGAGACTCCCAATTAAATATGCAAATATGTCTTGTTTTTAAGTACTTTTTTCACATACTCTCCCCATGAGGCACTACTCTCCTTGAGAACAGGTAGTTTTGTTTGTTAGTTTGTTTTGCTTTTCTTGTATCCTGGTTGTTTAACACTGTCTGGCACATAGTAGGTGTTCAAAAAATGCTGGTTGACTGACTGACTGATACTAACAGGGTTTTGAGACCTAGAGTCAAGCTTCTATAATGTTGAATAAGCACTCTGTGGAAAGCTTACAAGAGGACACAGAAAAGGGTCACACAGGGTGAGAAGTATTGGATGTAGGAGAGAGAACCCATGGATCTGAATTTGTTTTGCTTAACTGTGCAAAAAGTTTGTTTATTTACTTGTTTGTCTATTTGTTTTTCCAGTAGGAGACAGGGGAGGTTGGAGAAAAAGAAAGACATGATTGTCTATTGAAAAATTAATTTTAAAAAAGGAATATTAAAGAAGAGTTTGAAAAAATATATGAATAATCAAGTTTCAATGCAGATCCTGTAGTCATTAGGAGGAAAAATAAGCATTGAATCTACAGTAGGTCACATGCTCAAGAAATATGCAAGTAAATTACAGGGAAAAATTTAACAGCATCATGAGGAAGCAGTAGGACCAAGAACTATTTTTTCCTTCTCCCCAAAAGGGAAAACACACGAATGCTTGAAGTTAATACAAATATTATTGTCATTCCTAAGGAACACAATTCTATGTAAAATTTTATGATATAGCAATAGAGGGAACCAGGATCCAAGAAGGGCAGAGGGAGATCTATAAATAGAGGGGAAGGAAATTTAAAACAAACAAAGACTAGAAGTTATAAGAGCTGGATTTCCATGCCAGGGAGGGCCTAGAAAGTAGAAATCATTGGTAACATTAATTGTCATTCACTGTACTCCCGTGGTGGGAAATCTGCAGCCTTGAGGCCACATGTGGCCTTCTAGGTCCTTGAGTGCAGCTTTTTGACTGAGTCCAAGTTTTACAGAACAAATCCTTTCACTAAGGGGATTTGTTCTGTGAAGTTTGGATTCAGTCAGAGGGCTACACTTGAGGACCTGGAGGGCCACATGTGACATTGAGGCCACAGGTTCCCCATTCCTGCTTTACCCCCTTTCTACCATAAACCAACTACTCTCTCAGAGATTACCTGTTACTTTTGGTCAAACACAGCGACAGTTCTCAAGTCTTTTTCCTCAAAATCACTACAGTATTGGAAACTTACTCTTTCTTCTTAGAATTGCCTTGTTTTCCATTTCACTTGACTATCCTGATTCTCATCTTATAATACTATCCACCTTTTTCTGTAGCTCTTTGCCGTTCCCTAACTCCTTTCTTTTCTTTCTGGAATATTGTGTAACACTCATTCCATGGTCTTCTCTTCTTCATCCTTTATAGCTGTGTTCAAACTGTGAGCACATTTACCTTTCTATCATGTCTGTGAATGACTCCCCAAAATTTACATCACCAGACCTAACCTTGGCCTAAGCTCTAATCCCATCTTCTCAATTGCTTGCAGGAACATCCCCCTTGAATTTCCCTATTCTCAGTTCATTATTAACATGTTCAAAAATCAACACATTATTTTTATTAGTGATTCTGTTCCACTTCCAATTGTCTCTTTCCTGTCATGGGGTGCCAGCTAGAGACAGGAAGGCCAGTAAGAAGGCTGTTGCATTTATCTTAGCAAAGATGATGGGCCAAGGATGACATTAATAACAGGAGGAAGAGGAAGAGGAGGATTTGAGAGGTGTTTCAGAAGAAAAACCATCTGGGCTTGGTCTGAAGATGGGGCATGAAATTATGTTGTGGAGAGAGTTTAAGAAACATTCTAATATATCCATGAGAAGATTATTCAAAAAAACTGGTCATGAGAATGTGTTTGGTTTGTTTTAGTGAAGGAGAAAAATTACTAACATACTGTAATATAGGAAAAGGAAAGGCTTGCACTTATAATCTAATGGTTGGTAAATTGCAATTTTTGCTTTTATAGGAAGATCCATAATCTTACCCTTCCCATGCTCCCCAAAGCTACAACTACTCTTATTAGAAATGAGATAAAAAGGTACAAGAAAGAAAATACTAATTGTTCCCAAAGAAATATCAGGGTTAGCCAGGTAAAAGTAGAACAATCTTGTTAAAAAAGTTTTATTTCCCTAAAAATAATATCTAAGCCTGTAAACAACATAAATGAAAGTTTTTTGAATTCATAATTGCATCCAAAGTTAACTTGCTAGATTTGGCACTGTGATACATCATCAGCAAAAAACAATGTGTGTACATAATTCTTAACTAGAAGCTGTTTGTTCTTAAGTTTTTATGGAATGCACACATGATCATAAGACTTTGCACAAATAAAACCTTTTGATAATAAATCAGTGTAAAAGATTGAGCCTTAGGGAATAATTTTCACTCTTGTAATTAAATTTAAATTTGCTATGCATGGGATACAGGCATTAGAGTCCAAAAAGTATGATTTTTTCATTTCTATTTGTTAATTGGTCATTTCATGCAAAGTCTCAGAAAATCCAAGAAAACCAAGCAATTAAAAAGATTCATTTAAATTTTGTTTATTTCTTTTTTCTATTTGGGTTATAGAGAAGATTTCAGAATACTTTATTCCCAAAAGAAATATGTAAGCATTAGCAAATGAACTCGACTGAGTTGCACATCAGAAAGAGAAAAACTTGTTTGATGTTCCCACTAGTGATTATGGAGTTTATGAAAACACTATGAATTTAATACTTTTATGGTAAGATTTTACCAGTTTCTTAGAAGAGCAGTGTTATTATTGAAGTAAAATATATTGGAGTTACCTTATCCTTATTTGTTATGTTTCTCAGTCCTATGTTTTTGTAGTCACTTTGCTAAATTTCATACTAATTTATTCCTTCTTTAGTCTGTGTACTTCTCATGGAATTAAAACTTCTGAGGTAGCTATTTAAGGTTCCTTCTTTTTAAATTTTTTATAGGTTCCTTCTTTTAAAAAGTTTCTTCTAAAAGTTATTGTTTTGTAGATCTTGTCCCCCAATCTCCTTTTTCAGTTACGCCACACTCTGAGAGATACCAATTCTTGGAAGTGATAGGAAATTGTCCCACAGTAGGAATTTGCCTCCATTTGCCATGAAATATCTCCTTTTCTGGGTCCATGCCCTCCCAGTCTTCTATCAGTTTCCCCAAGGAGCTCTGATTCTCCTTCTGAGGAAGGATAAGTGGTTTCTTTAAGCACTAAATCCATACAAATAACACTCATTTGCAATGTCCCCACCTCCTCTGTAGAATATCTCTCTTCTCACATGAGAGCTTCTATCACTGATTCCCCCTCCTACTGCAGGGGGAAAAAAGATTTCTTCCCTTTGCCTTTTCTCTCATTCTTCTTTAGGCTTTCTTCTCCCTGTGAGACTACAACAGTTAATTTTCTTCACTATTAGCTTTTGACTTGATTAGGATACATCACATAACCCCCTCTATCTTCATCTTTCCTCCTCTACTTTTATGCATCTTTCTATTCTGTAATTCAGTCACAAAACCACCAAAAATATCATAGGTGATTTGTTATGAGATTTAATGCGTGATATTTCAGCCTGTTTTTTTGTTTTTACTTACATTTGACTTCCGGTTTTACTTTTGTTTTCTTGTTTACTTTTAGAAAGAAATCTCCAATGGTCTCTCTGTTGATTTTGTTTTTGTTGTTGTCTTTAGTTGCTATATTTGTTTAACTTTCTTGTATTTCTGTTGTCTGTAATGTTTGAAAAGCAAATAATTTATTCAGGACTGGTTTTATTTCTAGGAAAGCTTAAAATACATATTTTATAGGATGCCCATTTTTCATTAATAATTAAACTAAGATTTGCAGAATATGTTGCTTTAGGTTGCATCTTGAGTTCCCTTACTCTTCAAAATGCATTATTCCATTCTCTCTCTTAGTTCCTACTGGGTCCAGAATAGTCTTCTATTGTTCAAATTTCCTTTCCTTGAAGATCTTTCTCCTTACAGTTTGCATAATTTGTTGTTTGTCATTGGAATTGTTCAATTTAACCACGATGCATCTTGGAATTTACAGCATAGGATTTTTGTTGTTGTTTTCTGGAGTCTATGATTGGTTCTTTCAATTGTCACTTTGTCTTCAGTATTTAGAAGTTTTCAGCAGTTTTCTTATATTAGTACTAGCATTATAGTACTCAGGTTTTCTTACTTGTCATGCATACTCTTCTGGGAGCCTTATAATGCTTAAGTTGTCTTTCTACATCCTTTGATCATTAAGATCAATATGTTTTACTTCTATTGTGCACATGCTCTCCCTTAATATTCTTTTGTGTTTTTCTTTTTCCATATTGCTCTTTGTTTCCATGTATTTGCATTCCAAATTATTTATTCTCTCTTGTTCCTTTGGTGAAAATTGTCACCATGGATTAAAGGTTTCTTATTTTTTATCTTGTGAATTATTTCTTCTGTGCAGTTCATAAATTCTGCTTTCAAAATTCTTATTTCTCTTTTAACCATTCAGGAACATCTTTGTGTCATTATAAGCTCTTGAAAATCCACAGAGTCCTCATCAAGTGTTGATTCTTTTTTTGTTTTCTCACAATATTTATTCATGGATGTCCAGACTCATTGAACTTATGTGGAGGCCATATGATGATAATGATGATGATGACGATGATGATGATGATGATGATGATGATACTTACAATATCAATAACAATTAATAATAATAATAACTACCACTTATATAGCACCTACTCTGTACCAGGACCTGTGCTTAGCACCTTATATTATCTCATTTGATCCTCATAATAACCTTAGGAGATAAGCCATATTCCCATTTGTTGTTAATATATTGGCTGGTTTATCTCTTCATGCTCAAGGTCTTTAACTGAGTTGTTGTTGTGGTGGTGGTTTCCTACAGAGATTTTTGGTAATTTCCATCATTTTCCCCCTTATTGCTCACTTTGACTCCATCCTCTTTGATGACAGTTTCCCTAAGAGATTGACATCAAAGCCATCTCTGCCTCCTCCCACACTAGAAGTTCACTTTCTACTGGCTTCAGCCTCTTCCCCGTGACTTCTTGGGGAAAGAATTGGCTTCAGCTGGATGCTGGGCCATCTGTCTCAGGCAGTCCTTGTAGATCCATGCACAATCTGGCATTCTACCACCCAATTCCCTCTTTTTTCAGTTCTCTAGATGAATGTAGTTGCAACCAAAGCATTGCAGTTCAAAACAGTAAAAGCTTCTTTTTACCTTGGCATTGGGAGGAAGGGGAAACAGTAGGATTGAATTGTGTTGCAAACCTACAGGTCGGTTTATGCAGCCCTGTAAGACCACGGTTGGTCTTGGAAGAGGGGCTGCTGAGTGAGCTCTTGGCTTTTAGTTCATTAGGTTTTTAACTCAGGGTTATTGGTGTCAAGATTGTGAAGACCACTGAAACAGCTTATCTCTTATGCATAAGTCCTACTTGAAAAGATGTGAAAGCTTCTAATGATTGGAGAAAGAGTCTAGTCCTCCATATTGTTGCCTTCATGACCTGGATTTTATAGTATGCTTAAAATCAAACAAATTGAATTTATTTGAAGAAAGCCTGGATGTTCAAAAACCTGAATTCTCTTATTATCTTTAGTAATTATTAGTTAATTTTAGACAACTTTAACCACTCTATAACACTTTTGAAATGGAAAAAAAATTATCTGCATTCATTGGGGATGGGAGTGGCATATCTGGACCTGTTATTTCAGTGGAATAGGGAACTCACAGTAAATAAACTTCCTCAAGTAATGAAGATCAGCAACTGCTTTACATCTGATTATTTTGGAGAGCTAACTATGCCACTAAAAAGTCAAGGTCACATATCCAGTACATGTCAAATAAGGGACTTGAACTTTTCTTCACTCTGAGACTAGCTATTGATCTACTATGCTGTGATAGCCTTTATATCCAGTTTTAAGTTTGTAAGAAAATTGAGAAGCTAAGCCCATTCTTTGAGACAGTGCATTGTACATAAAAGGTAATTCTAAAGTGAATTCATAAATCTACGAGATCGTGTGAAGAAATGTTTCATGTAACTCCTTTCCAGGAACTCCCAATTCACTTTATACTTCTAATGTACCTTCATATTCTCTTTATTAAGTTCATTTCCATAATTTTATTCATCCCACTACAGTGTAAGTTCCTTAAGAACAATGATTGTCTTATTCACCTTTATTTCTCCCACAGAGCCTATACCATGCCTTATTGAATAAATGAAGAAATCAACTACTGAAATATATTCTTATTCCCTTTTAGTTATTTAAAACTGTTGATTTTTATTCATAATTCCCTTAATTAGTATATATATATATATATATTTATATTTAATTCCTAAATTTTAAATGTATTAAGGTAACAATCTAACTAAAAAAGCACAAAATGTTGCTTCCCCATTTAATTTTAATTTTTTTGATATCTTACTCAATGAAATCAGTAGCATTTCTTGATTATATCAGTATTATATGCTTCCTACATCAATTTTAAGATTTCTTTTTTGAAAACTCCTAACTTGTAGAATATTTATATATTTCTAAGAGCTATTTGTTGAAAGTATTATTCATTTGTAATAACTAAAAAGACTTAAGCATCAATTTCAATATATACACATATTCATATATTTTTAAAAAGACAACTGGCTAATAATAAAATATACCATTAAAATGTGCTAGATACAACTGATGATACAGAATAATATTAAGTTATGATTCTTTTCCTCAAAGAGTTGACAGTCTGATTCAGAAGAGAACACAAACAAAACAGAATGAAACAGAGAACAAGTAATTTTTAACAAGCATATTTAGACTAAATGACCTTGGAGTTCCTTTCCATCTCTAATTTTCTGTAACTTTCTGGCAATAACTATTAATGAAATCCTCCTTAGACACTATTTTCTTGTTGAGTTGAGTTGAATCTTGAAGGACACTGAAATTTTCAAAAAACAGAATTTAAGGGGGAGAACAGCTCAGGAATGGAGGAACTACCAGTACAAAAGCATAGAAATGAAAGATGGAGTGCCATGTGGAAGAACAGTTTAAATAATATACTATAAGATTGTAAAGTGACTGAAAGAGAACAGTGTCCAATAAAGTTGGAAAAGCAGGACAGGGCCACATTATGTTTTTTTATTTTTTGAATTTTGCAGTGTATTTTCTTTTCTTTAATTATAAATTTATTTTTTATTTTTGGTTTACAACACTCGGTTCCACAAGTTTTTGAGTTCCAAATTTTCTCTCCTTCCCTCTCCTCCCCCTCCCACCCAAGATGGCATGTAATCCAATATAGATTCTACATATACCTTCACATTGAACTTATTTACATAATAGTCAAGTTATAAAGAACTGTAACCATTGGAATGAATCACGAGAAGAAGAAACAAAACCAAAAAGAGAGCAAATAGTTTGCCTCAATCTGCATTCAGACTCCATAATTCTTTCTCTGGATGTGCATAGCTTTTTCTATCATGAGTCTTTTGGAACTGTCTTTGAACCTTGCATTGATAAGAGGAGCCAAGTCTATCAGTTAGTTCTTACAGATGCTATGTGTTTATAATCACGTATAATGATCTCCTTGTTCTGCTCCCCTCACTCAGCATCAGTTCCTATAAGTCTGTCCAGGTTATCTGTCTGCTCCTCATTTCTTATCGCACAATAGAATTCCATTACATTCATATACCACAACTTGTTTAGCCATTCCCCAATTGATGGGCATCCCCTTGATTTCCAATTCTTTGCCACTACAAAAAGAGCTGCTATAAATATTTTTGTACATATGGGTCCCTTTCCCACTTGTGTGATCTCTTTGGGAAACAGCCCTAGAAGTGGTATTGCTGGGTCAAAGGGTATGCACATTTTTATAGCCCTTTTGCGCATAGTTCCAAATTGCTCTCCAGAATGGCTGGATCCATTCACAACTCCACCAACAATGTAACAATGTTCCAATTTTCCTACATACTCTCCAGCATTTATCATTTTCCTGTTTTGTCATGTTAGCCAATGTGACAGGAGAGATGTGGTACATCAGAGTTTTTTTAATTTGCATTTCTCTAATAAATAGTGATTTAGAGCATTTTTTCATATGACTATAGATATCTTTAATTTCTTCCTCTAAAAACTGCCTGTTCATATCCTTTGACCATTTCTCAATTGTAGAATGACTTGTATTCCTATAAATTTGGCTCAGTTCCCTGTATATTTTAGATATGAGGCCTTTGTCGGAGACACTGGTTGTAGAGATTCTTTCCTAATTTTCTGCTTCCCTCCTAATCTTTGTTATGGTTTTAATGTCAAACATTAGGAAAGAAGAAGAAATTACAGATTCTTAAAAGGGCATCAATATAATGAAACAATATCTAAGGAAAACTAGTCTAGTATCAGTGTGTGGATTGAATAGGAGAGAGACTGAAAGCAAAGAGAATAAATAGTAAGTTGTTGCAATAATCTAGTCATTTTATATATGTGAGATACCAAGTAATGTCAGTAGGAGAGGCGGGGGAGGGAGGGAAAAGAGAAAGAGAGAGGGAGGGAGGAAGGGAAAGAGAGAGATGGAGGAAGCAGGAGAGAGGGGAGGAGGGTGGGAGGGAGAGACAGAGAGAGACAGAGAGAGAAACAGAAAGAGAGAGAGAGGAAGCAGAAGGGCTTGGTGACAGATTTGATGTAGGATATGAATGAAAGGTAGTATATAGATTTGCAATCAAAGAATCTTAATTTAACTATCAGTTTGGCTGTTGGTTTTCTACAAGATTTCAGGTAAATTGCTTTCCTCATCCACAAAATGAAGGAGTTGTATAAGGTGACCTTGAAGGTTTCTTCTAATTATAAATTTGTGGACCTATGAAGAAGGAAGAATCAAAGGACGACCCTGAGAAACCCAACACATGACGCCATTAACAAAATGAATCAACTCAGATTGGTAGTGGTTTTGAAAGTTAAAATGTTGAACAAAATGAAAGTTTGTGGGGATAATAGTATATTAGCTAACCTATAGGTAAAGGTTTTGAGGAAAAGAGGTAATTTGGGATGTCATCTCCATAGAAATGATCATTGAAGCTATGAGAGGAAGATAAATTTTCACAAAAGGTCTGGGTATAGAGGAAGAAGAATAGAAGGCTAAAGATTGAGCTTTTGGGAATGATAACAACTGAAGGATGGAAGAAGTAAGAGTGTCTAATGCTACAGAAAGGTCAAAGTATCCAAAGACTGAGGAAAGTTTATTTGGTGTAGCCAAGAGGGCTCTGATAAAGAAAACAGCATCAGTGAAATGTTGAAAGTGAGGACATATATTAGTTAGCAAATTAACAGCTAATAAAATAATGTGGAATGGGGATCCATTACTGCATTATTGTGCAGAGAAGAATTTTTTAAAACATCACATTGTTTGCTTACAAATTATGTCTGCAATAGTGTAATGTTTACAGGTTGTAGTAGCAATTAGATTTGAAAATCTTTCCTACCCATTAATAGGCCATGTGACCTGCTTATGTCACAGAAAGCCTAAGACATATGCGGTGGGAGGAGCTTCCTGACAGGAATAGCAAGTTATGTCACAGGAAATTCTGGGAGAGAGAGAGAGACAGAGAGACAGAGAGACAGAGACAGAGAGAGAGAGAGATGTTATGGCTGCTAATGGCCACCTTCGTGATTGTTAGAATTGAATATGCTGTGACTTAGTGTCACTGTGAGTTTGTCTTTGGTAAGACTCCAGCAGGGGGTCAGAGAGGTTTTGCGATGGTGAAACTCCAGGTTGTGATATTGTGTGTGGAATGTTTTACATAGATAAGATAAGATAAATGATAGATAAGATAAATGGCTTGTGGTATATGGTTCTCTGGTGTCTGAATAAATAGTTTTCTTCTACCTTCTATGTGGAAAGTTTTGTATACTTTGTGATACAGAACCCCATAGACATTTTGACAATTATCATCTACATTGTTATTATTGCCTTACTGTTTCACGGGTGTATGAAAATGACCTGAATTTTTAAAATAGATTGATTATCCTCCTGAAATATTGTTTTAGGTATTAATTTAACAATCCCAACTCTTTTAAAGTAGATAATGCAATGATAAATTAACTCAGTGTCTGAGAATTACCACAAATGCCAAATTATTGCAATCCAATTTCATGACATTGTGTCTTTTCATGTGAAGGAATTTATTTATCATCATGTTTGATTTCTTCCAAGCTTTGTCATTGTTTATACTCACAATGGAAAATAAATGCAAATTTAATTAGCATTCTGATGACTGTCCCACTTAAATCATTGGGCTTTAACTTCAGTGGCAAATTGTTAACTTGGGGACAGCTAGGTGATATAGTGAATAGAGCTCCGGGCCTGAAGTCAGGAAGAAATCCAGTTCAAAACTGTCCTCAAACACTTATTAACTATGTGAGCCATGGACTTAACCCCTGTTTGCATCAGTTTCCTCATCAATAAAACGCAATTCACCTACTTCTCAGGGTTGTTGTGAGGATCAAATGAGATAATCATTGTAAATTGCTTAGCACAGTGCCTGACACATAGCAAGCACTATGTAAATGTTAGCTATTGTTATTGTTGTTATGGTTATTGTTGTCGTTGGTTACCTTTCCCAAAGACAGAGTTGTATATTTAATTCTTTAGTTTACCTTTGTAAGTTAATATCTTAACATTCTCACGCAAAGCAAAAAACAAATAACACAAATCATTTCATGGAAACATTATGCTAATATAAAAACTCCTGCCCAGAGACCCTCTATTGATTTTTAATTTACCAAAAGCAAACAAAAACAAAAAGTCTCACCGAGCTTAATTATAGTTACTTCCTAAGGCATTACCTTTTATCTCGACGATTATGGTGTTCACTGGTTATTTACCAATATTTTTATCATTTTTTCTTCATTTGTGAGACATCTAGGTATTTATGGAATACTCATTTTCAGTGTAAGATTGCTTTCTTTTTTAAGGTAAGACTTACTGTTTGCAGCCTTTTGGCAGCCACTTTAGCCTCCCCCAAATATCTTTAATTGGTTCAGTGTCTGTATTACCCAATTTACTTAATATTTTAAGATGTATCCTATTTTTGTGGTTTATATCCTTTGAATATTTCTCAGTGATCCACTACCTGCTTTTTGCCAATTGATATTTTTAGAGGTAATTTTACCTAGAGAATTGTGTTTCCTCATTTTGTTTTTAAAGATACTCTTTATTTAATTAATTCAGTACTTTTGCAGCTTTAGATTTGTCATTAATTTCCTGTTGCATAAATTGTTCTCATCCTGACTACACAACCAAATGCACTTGCAGGTAAAAGGCATGGACATAACACCTCGCACATGACAAATAAAAATGATTGGTATTCAATTTATCTCGTTTGAGCCTGAGCACAACTTTGTGAAGTAGATTCCATAATTTTTCTTTTTTCACTTGAGGCTTAGAGTCATCTTGGTCACACATCTAAGAATATCAAAGGTTTTTAACTATATACAAAGACAAAGGTGAAACAATCTCTGCCCTCAGGGAGCTTATATTCCAATGAGTGAGATAACATGTATATACATACATACACACATATGTATGTGTGTATATACATGTATATATACATATTATATATATGTAAATACATAAAAATAGTTATAAGTTAGCCTGGGAATGGAGAGAGGGAATAGCAGTTGAAAAACTTTTGCTAGGTGAAAGGGGAGATTAAAAAGTTCTGCTAATTCCATTTAGGTCAACCAACATTACTGAGTATCAACAATATGGAAAATGAGACAGTAGGTTGCTCAGTGGAGTGGCTCAGTGGAGTGGAATGCTGAGACTGGAATCAGGAAGGCCTGAGTTCAAATCCAGCCTCACACACTCACTAGCTGTGTAACTAACCCTGGGCAGGTCATTGAACTTCTGTTTGCCTTACTCCACTAGAGAAGAAAAGACAAACCACTCCACTATCTTTGCCAAGAAAACCCCACATGGTCCCAAAGAGTCAAACATAACTGAATGACTGAACAAAAATGTGAAAAGTACTAAACCCAGGGGATAAGACAGATCCTATCAATCCGTCAAGCAACTAAATAATTATTAACTACCTCCTGTTAGCCAGGCACTGTGCTAACCACTGAGGATACAATGAAAAGTAACAAACAAATAAACAATACACAGTCCCTGCTCTCTCTCAAGGAACTCCCAATCTAATCGAGGAGACAATACGCAAACAACTATGTATAAACAATATACCTACAGGATAAATTTGGGATAATCTCAGAGGGAAGACACTAAGATTAAAGAAGACTGGGAAAGACTTCTTGTAGAAGGTGAGAGTTGAACTGAGATTTAAAGGAAATTGTGAAAGCTAAGAATTGGAAATGAAGAGGGAGAGTGTTCCAGGCACAGAAGACACCTCCAAAAAATGCTCTACTAAGAAAGTAAGATACAAGTATATATAAACTATAAACAAAAAGTTAATTGATATATACATTAAAGAGTTGAAAAACAAAGTACTATATGAAATCCAAGGGGAAAAGTCACTAATCACAGCTAGAATCACAAATGGCTTCATGGAGGAAGGGACATTTGACCTGGGATTTCAAAAACAAGTAGGAATTCAGCAAGCAATGAGGGAAAGAAGGTGAATCCCAGGCCCAGGGAGTGATGAAAGCAAAGGTATAGAGATGGGAGATTGCTGTGCATGCTCACAAGTAGGTTGAAATCACTTTATCCAGAGTGTAGTATGGAAAGGAGGCATAGGGTATGTTCAGAGAAGACTAGTTCCTCTGGTGTAAGGGCTGATGAGCCCTTTTAAGGGCTGCTTTCCATTTTTGGTATCCACCTAATGCACCTAACTCTCACTTATAGTTCCAAGAAGCTGTCACATGCACAATGTCCACACACCAGGAGGCAGGCTAAACCGCGTTGAGGTTAACCAAGGTGTCTCAAACCCATTGGTGAGTTAGGGGGGTGTCTACACCAAGCATGTGAAGACTTCCCCTGGTGGAATGGGAGAATGAGAACAGTTTGTTCCAATGGCCATAAAGGCAGCTGAAGCAGATGCTGTGGAACCTTAGAGCTTGGTTAGACATTGAAGATGCCAAGGTCATCCACTGCACTTTGTGCCATCACCAGTCATCTTGACTCTGTCCTACCACTGGACTGTGATGATTCTGGCAGAGAGAGTGAGGCTGCCGATGTCATGCAACTCTGCCTCATTTAAATTCAATTTACACATGAATCAAAAGACATCACCCATATAATTTTACGATTTTATCTATCTCAAAATCCTGTGGTGACAGACAAGTAATGAAGCAGCAGGTGTGCATACATTGGGAACTGTAGTCACAACCCTGCATACAGTCAGCCCAGGCCATAGGTCCATCTTCTCACTGGAAACAGCAGTGAGATTCAGCAGCCCCTGGGTGTCTGAGCAGCCTTTTAAAGACCACAATACTTACTACCTGCTGTGATAAAGGGGCCAGAAAAGGTTCCCCCAAAATTATCTGCTTACCCATCCCTGGCTTGATTACCATAGCAGGTGGGGATCCCACCCTGCTGTCAAAACACACACAAAAAAATAAAAAAAATTCTGCAAAGATGATTCCACTTACCATCAGTACATGGAATGTGCACACACTTACAGACAATACAAAATCCAGTAGACCTGAAAGACGAACAGTTCTTATTATGAGAGAACTCGGCAGGCATCGAATACAAATAGCAGCCCTAAGTGAAACAAGACTGGTAAATGAAGGCCAGCTTATTGAAGAAGTAGCTGGATACACTTTTTTTTTTCTGGAGTGGGTGCAGTGAAGAGGAATGCCATGAAGCTGGTGTAGGTTTTGCAATCAAAGCTAATCTAGTCAACAAGCTTGTCTGCCTACCAAAAGGAGTAAACAACAGGCTCATTACAATGTGATTGTCATTTGCAGGAAAATACTACACCACCATCATCAGTGCCTATGCTCCCACCAAGATAAAGCCTGCTGAGGTCAAAGAAAAAATTTATGAAAACCTGGAGACCCTTACCATTAATGTGCCAAAAGAGGACAAGCTCATAATTCTGGATGACCAGTATTAGAGTAGGTTCAGACTACCGGGCATGGCAGGGAGTCCTTGGGAGGAATGGAGTGGTAAAGAGCAACAGCAATGGTCACTTACTACTGAAGACATGTGCATCTCATGACCTTCTCATCGCCAACACTGTCTTCCCTTTACCTCAACGCAATAAAACTTCATGGATACACCCTTGCAGCAAACATTGGTATTTAATAGATTAGGTGATTGTAAGGAGAAGAGACAGACAAGATGTGAGAGTGATGAAGGCAATGCGTGGTGCAGAGTGCTGGACTGATCATAGACATCCTCTCCAAGCTAAATATTTGCATTCAACAAAAGCTGCAGCCACAAGGCAAAATGATTACCAGAAAATTTAACGTCAACAAATTAGAGTGCTTCTCTAAGTGAGAACAGTTTCTTGCTTACTTGGAGGGAAAGTCGAGCCAACACACAGTTGGCAACATTGGAGCAGAAAAAGAGTAGGCAGCCTTCAGAGATCTGGTGTACAGAAATACATTTGCTCATCTGGGTAAGAACATTCACAAACATCAAGACTGGTTTGACGAAAATGATGGGGAAATTCAGAAGCTGCTAAATGAAAAGCGAGAACTCCACGGGGTTTATTCACCTGCAGGAGAGTTAATCAACCTCTAAGACGGCAGCATTTAACTACATCAAAAGTAAAGTACGAATGAAGCTTAGGGAGATGCAGGATTTGGGGCTCAGTAAGAAGGCAGATAAAATTCAGTTTCATGTTGACAGTAACAATCCAAAGCACTTTCATGATGCTTTGAAGACTATTTACAGGCCAAAGACTTAGAGTGCTTCTCAACCGCTCAGTGCTGATGAAGCCACATTGATTAGTGATAAAGACACGATCCTAGAGATATAGACTGCACACTTCCACACTGTTCCCAACAGACCATCGTCAATCAATGCTGAAGCTATTGACTGTTTACTTTGGGCTGAAGTCAATCCCTCCCTAGCTGAAGTTCCAACTGAGGAAGAAATTTTAAATGCCATTAGGTACCTTTCATGTGGCAAAGCACCTGGTACTGATTCTATTCCAGCTGATATTTATAGGCTGGGGAGGGTGCATTGCTCATACAAAAGCTGACTGAAATTTTCCAGGTTATATGGCAAGAGGAGGTTATCCCCCAGGAGTTCAAGGATGCCTTCATTATCCATCTCTATGAAGGTAAAGGAAATAGATTGTTCTGTGATGATCAAAGGGGGAGTCTCTCTCTTAGTTATTGCTGGCAAGATTCTTGCCAGAGTTCTCCTTAACAGGCTGATCCTTAACCTGGAATATGGTCATCTACCCAGTAGCCAGTAGGGCTTCTGAAAGGACTGAGGAATGGTCACTGTGATGTTTGCTGCCTGACAATTCCAGGAGAAATTCCAGAAGCAGAACGGAGGTCTGTACATAATTGTTTGTAGAGCTGATTAAGGCCTTTGACATTGTCAATCACTAGAGCTTATGGGAAATTGTGTTAAAATTTGGTTGCCTGGAGAAGTTCATCAGTATTGTACATCAATTTCACAACGACGTGTTTGCCTACGTTCTAGATAACGGACAATGCTCTCATGCTTTCTCTGTCACGAGTGGAGTGAAAGGAGGCTGTGTGCTTGCTCACATGCTTGTTATTTAGCGTGATGTTTTCAGCCATGTTGTCAAATGCCTTCAGTGAATAAGAACACAGCATCAAGTTCCGCTACTGCACCGATATTAAAATCTTCAACTTGAAAAGGCTACAAAGCAGGACTAAAATGCAAGGAGTGTTGGTACGTGGTTTTTTGTTTGCAGATGACTGTGCACTCAATGCAGCCTCTGAAGCTGAGTTGCAACAAAGTATGGATTGATTCCCTCTGTGTGTGCTAATTTTGGCTTAACAATTATCACCATGAAAACACAGGTGCTCCATCAGCCACCACCACACCATCCACATGTGGAATCATTAGTTACAGCAAATGAAGAAGTTTTGAATGCTTTGGATAAGTTCACTTACCTTGGAAGTGCACTTTCCAGGGATGTACACATTGATAATGAGGTTGACACACGCATTGCCAGAGCTAGCTCAGTGTTTGTGAGGCTCCAAAGGAAAGTGTGGGAGAGAAGAGGTATTAGACTGACTGTCAAACTAATGGTCTACAGAGCCGTTGCGCTAACCTCATTGCTGTAAACTTGTGAAACCTGAACAGTCTACCAGTGCCCTGCCAGGAAACTGAATCGCTTCCATTTGAATTGTCTTAGGAAGATTCTGAAGAACACCTGGCAGGATAAGATATCAGACACTGAGGTCACAAACTAAACTGCCAATCATTCAAACTCTATCACAGAGAGTGCAACTCCAATTGGCTGGCCACACTGTTGGAATGCCAAACATACGCTCAACAAAAAGACTATTTTATGGAGAACTCACAAAGGGCAAGTGCTCATGTGGTGGTCAGAAGAAGCAATACAAGGATACTCTCAAGGTCTCTCTTAAGAACTTTGGAATTGATTGTGGACAGAACCACCCAGCATTTCGTGCCCCCATCAGAGAAGGTGTTGTGCTTTATAAGCAAAGCAGAATTGAAGCAGCTCCAAAGAGACACAGGATGCACAAATTTAGAGAATACACCCCAAATGTTCACATGGACCATCAGTGTCTAACCTGTGGTAGAGCATTCCAAGCTTGTATTGGTCTGAACAGTCACAGTGTGACCCACTCTAACTTGACTCAAACATAGCAATGTCCTTTTTTTTTCTCTTCTAGAATGAAGGACAACAACCAACCAGTGTGGAAAGAGTTTAAAATAAGGCTGAAAAGATTAGATTGTGACAAATTAAAGACCTTGAATTCAAAAGAGGTTGAATTTTCTTCAGTAGTAATTAGGAAGCTCGAAAGATTTTTGAACTGAGAAGTGACAGGACTAAATCTTTGTTTGAGAAAGATCGCTCTGGCGCTGTGAAGGAGGAATTAGTGGAAGCAGTGCTGAGCAGGAAGAATTGCTGAAGCTGTTTCAAGAAAATAAGCAAATGCTAATAAACAACTGCTTTAAGGTGTTGGTGAGAAGAAATGAGAAGAGGCTATAGATGCTGGAGATATTGGGGAAATCAAATCCTTAAATGCTAAAGTAGAACTCATTGATTTGGAAGGTCCTTCCAGTAATGTAGATCCAAGCTCATCCATGACTATCTATTCTGGGATGTTCTTTTCCATGTCCTCTCAGTGATTTAAAACTAGGATCCAAACAAATTACTAGTGGCCTTCCTTGCTTTCTCTTGCCATACTCTGGCTGTCCTCATCCTCACTATGTGACCATCCTAACTTATTTTCTCATTATATATTTGCCTATTGACATATTTTCTTTTTCTGTCATATTTATTTTAAAATTCTTTGGATTCTATTGTATTCCACATCTCCTTCCCATGTGGAAATACCACTGCAATATTGCTTTTAAAAAGATAGACTTTTGTTGCTAGGGGAAGATAGGAGACATTAAAGAAAATTTGCAATTCCCTTTCCTGCTTTCCTCCTCCTGTCCAATTCCAGGCCAGACTTATTGTCCCTCTGTACGATGTGTCCCAAAGATACATAGAAATGGACAAGCTCTGTGTCATAGTCTGGACAATTGATATTATTTATCCCCGTGGTCTTTATATTGTGAATAGCCTGGCTAAATGTTTAATGGTTATAAATTTATTCCAGGAGGCTTTGCAGTGTTTCAGAGTTTGACATACCTCACCATCCATAGCAACACCTCATCAGTTTGGATTCTGTGTTGGATCTCCTCCATTACATTGACAAAGAATTTCTGACAGCTAGATCACCCCATTTAATGCCTTACCTGATATTTATAATCAGAAGGTCATTGAATTAGGCTATTTCTGTTGTTATATCTCTAGAGGAATCCTGAACAATTTTTATATATGGATGGGAGTCTCACTATTTGGGAAAAGAGTCTTTATGGTAGCATTCTTCTCTTCCAAATCAACTTTTTCATAATCAACAAACAATAAGCATAATGAGATAGCTTATTCTCTACATTTTCTAATAAGGTTTGAAAATATAAAGATAATATTTTAAATTTTTAAAAATTATAAGTTTCTGAAATTGCAAAGCTTTCTATTGTTGAATGTAATTTCCAAGAGCCAATTTTGTCACTATTAATACCCACGTTAGGGATATGCTCAATTTGTGTACATATAGCTCATAAAGATTTCCTATACGTGGTAAAGTAGGAATACAGGTCAGTAGTTGTTGAATGTGTTGTTGGTATGCTCTTTGGGGAAGGTGTTAATAAGAGCCAATATGTTTTAGATGCTTTTGATATCATTCCCTCCATCAAAAACTTTGTATAGCATTCCCTCTGCATCCTCACAATTATATCTCCACCTTCATGGAGCTCCTCTGTATATGATTCTTCTAGTTTGGACATTTTTTCTCATCTTTGTTCTCTTTCATAACTCTAATATAAATATATCTAGGACTGTAATATTAAAGTCAGTCAATTACCATTTGTTAAGTACCTATTCCAGGAATTGTGCTAAACATTGGGAATACAAAGAAAGGCAAAATACAGACCTTACTCTCAAGGAGCTAATTGGTTGGTTGGTTGTTGTCTGTTATTGAAGAGGACCAAAATGACATCACTATGCTAGAGTCAAGTTTCAATGTTTCAGGACAACACCTGATGAGAAGCTAACAGTCTAATGGAATATACAACATGCAAACAACCACACAAATAAGTAATATACAAGATAATTTGGAAATTACAGAAGGAAAGCACCAGAATTAAGGGAGATTATGAAAGGTTTCTTTTAGGAGGTAACATGTTAGCTGGGACTTGAAGGAAGTCATAAAATACAGGAGGTGGAGATGAGGAGGGAGAACATTCCAGGCATGGGGGACAGACTGTAAAAATGTATAGTCAGGAGTAAATTGAAGTAACTTGTTCAAGAAATAGCAAAGAGGCCAGTCTACCTGGATAGCAGAGTATGTGGCCATGTGTAAGATAAAAAGACTGGAAAGGTGGTGAGGGGAGGTTATAAAAAAGTTTTGAGGAATGAAGGAGGATTTTTTATTTGATCCCGAAGGTATGATGGGAGTTTATTGAGTAAGGAGGTGACATGGTCAGACCTACACTTAAGGAAGATCACTTTGACAGCAGCATAGAAAATGGGAAAGACTTGTGGTAGGCAGGCCAATTAGCAGGCTATCGTAATAGTCCAAGCATGAGGTGGTGACAAGATCAGAAGAGAGAAAGGGACAAGAGATGTTGCAAAGGTGAAATCAACAGACTTTCGCCAAAAAAATGGATATGGGAGGAAAGAGAGAGTCAAGGAGGATACCTAGGTTGTGAGCCTAGGTGACTAGAAGGATAGTGGAGGTCTTGACAATGACAGGGAAGTTTGAAATGGGGGGGGGGGATCAGGGAAAAAATACAATTAGTGCAGTTTTATATATGTTGTATTTAAGATAGCTACAAGACATCCAATTCAAAACGTCCAATAGGCAAGCCTGGAAATCTGTAGAAAGTTTAGGTCTAAATAAGTAGATTTGGAAATCATGGAGATTGTATTTAAATCCATGGGAGCCGATGAGATCACCTAATGAAATGCTATAAAGGGAGAAGAGAAAAAGGAGTTGGGCCCACAATTAGTGGGAGTGGACATAGCAGACAGAGAATGAGCAGAGAGTAGTGTCATGAAATCCTAGAGAGAAGAGAGAATCAAGGAGAAGAGGGTGATTGGCAGTGTCAAAGACCATGGAGAGGGTGAAAATTGTGGAAAGGCTAGTGGATTTGGCAATTAAGAGACCATTGTTGTTGTTGTTGTTGTATTTGTCCTTTGTTCATCATCGGGGAAATGATGACATGACTTGCAGTTGATTTTGATTTGAG
>CM053622.1:211919304-211936580 GCA_028646595.1 Phalanger gymnotis | reverse complement strand
GATTGGCCAACACGACAAAACAGGAAAAGCATACATGCTGGAGATGATGTGGGAAAATCAGAACACTGTCACATTGTCGGTGTAGTTGTAAACTGATCCAGCCATTCTGGAGAGCAATTTGGAACTATGCCCAAAGGGCTATAAAAATGTGCATACCCTTTGACTCAGCAATACCATTTCCAGGGCTGTATCACAAATTGATCATAGAAGTGGGAAAAGGACCCATATGTACAAAAATATTTATAGCAGCTCTTTTTGTGGTGCCAGAGAATTGGAAATCAAGAGGATGCCCACCAATTGGGGAATGGCTAAATAAGTCGTGGTATATGAATGTAGTGGAACACTATTGTGCTATAAGAAATGGGGAACAGATGGACTTCATTACAACCTGGAAAGACCTATGTGATTTGATGTTGAGTGAGGGGAATAGAACCAGGAGAACATTGTACACAGTAACAGACACATGGTATCTGTGATAACTAACTTTGATGTACTTGGCTTCTTTCAGCAATACAAGGTTCAAAGACAGCTCCAAAAGACTCACGACAGAAAAAGCTATGCACATCCAGAGAAAGAATTATGGAGTCTGAATGAAGATTGAGGCAAACTATTTGCTCTCCTTTTCTTTTCCCTTCTTTTTTGGTTTTGTTTCTTCTTGCTCATGATTCATTCCATTGGTTATATTTCTTCTTTACCACTTGACTATTGTGTAAATAAGTTTATTGCAAAGGTATATGTAGAA
This sequence comes from Phalanger gymnotis, assembly GCA_028646595.1. NCBI lineage: Eukaryota > Metazoa > Chordata > Mammalia > Diprotodontia > Phalangeridae > Phalanger > Phalanger gymnotis. Next base: position 211,935,838 of record CM053622.1, on the reverse strand, counting down.
CCTATATTGGATTGCCTGCCATCTTGGTGGGGGAGGAGGAGAAGAGGAAGGGGGAGAAAATTTGGAACTCAAAAACTTGTGGAACTGCATATTGTAAACCAGAAATTAAAAATAAATTTTAAAAAAGGCATTTTTCTGGTCCAAGGCCTTCTATAATACTACCTGTAGCTTTCCTACAGTTTCCATTTTAAATGAGAGACTTGATGTCATGTTGTTCACTCACATCCAACTCTATCCCACTGGCTAGCTTCTTCCTCAAAAGAGAATAGTCTTGTTAATCTCAGGGAAGGCCTTAAACTGTTTCTTCCTGTTTCCATTATTATTACATCTTTTCCCATTCTTTTCAAAAGTAGGAAAGCTACCAAGATGCTGTAAGACCTAGTAGGGAGAAAAACCCACTAAAATGCAAATCTCAGTTATGTTATTATGTGTGAGGTTGAGCTCAATCCCCACTTTGGGGATCTCAATTTCTTTATCTATAAAGTGAGAGGTCTGGAGAAAGACCCTCTTTAAGTACGCTTCTGGCTCTAAATCTTTGATTCTACAGATTGAAGCATACTATTTTCAATATTTTTTTTCACGTTTTTTTTTCCTTTCGATCTGTTTCTTTCGCAACATGACCAATATAGAAATATGTTTTACATGATTTTGTGTGTGTGTGTGTGTGTGTGTGTGTGTGTGTGTGTGTGTGTGTTTGGAATTGCTTACCATCTCAGGGAGGGTTGAGGCAAGGGAGGAACAGAGAAAATAAGGAACTCAAAGTTTTACTTAAAAAAACAATGTAAAAATTGTCTTTACATGTAATTTGAAAAAATAAAATATTATTTTAATAAATAAATCCTTATTTCTATGGAAAGTATATATCATATCCTGCTCTCAATCTTTCTAAAATCACATATTTTTCCCAATTAAAATCACAGACATATTTTTTCCCAATTAAAAAGGTAACTCTGACAAACATTTCTTTTCACTCATTCTTAACTTTCTCATAGAATTATAGAATTTGGGTATTGGAAGGGTCATCAGTGACTCTCTAGTCCTAACCATACTAGTATACCTGAGAAGTAGTTATATCACCTCTGTCAAACATTAACATGGTGGGGGGAATCCAGGCCTCCCATTCCACATTTGGACCGTTCTCTTCATTAGGAAATTCTTCCCTATCATCAAACCTAAACTGACCTCTTTGAAACTCTGACTCTTCCTTCCTTGCTCTGCACTCTGAGATCAAACAGAACAAGCCTAACCTCTCCTCTATAGCACAGCCCTTCAAATGCTTGAAGACAGCTATCATAACCCTCAAATTCTTTGCTCCTCTCAATTGCTCAGTCCCTTCAACCTTTCTTCACGTGACGCAGACTCCAGTCCCACTCCTCTGCTCAATGACCAGCTCATCAATATCTTTCTTAAAGTGTGATACTGAGAACTGATCAAATATTCCAGATGAATGCTATCACCTCCTTATTCCTGGAAGCTATGCCTCTTTTAATGAAGTCAAAGATCTCATTGGCTTGTTTGGCTACCATGTTGCATTCCTGATTCATTGAGCATGTAATTCTCTAATATTACCAGGTATTTTTCAGAGAAATTGTTGTTAAACCATGTCTCCCTCTTCATGAACTTAAAAGTTGCCTTTTTTTAACCAAGTGCAAGCCTTCACATTTATCCTCATTGAATTTTAAATAATTAGATGCCACACAGTCCTCTAGTCTGTCAAGATCTTCTTGAATCCCAGCTGTCATCCAGGGTCTTTGCTGCCCCTCCCATCTTCCTATCATCTGCAGATCAGATGAGCATGCCATGTATGCCTATATCTAAATCACTGATTTAAGAATGTCAAACAATACAGTACCAAGCACATATCCCTGGTATATTTCACTACAGACTTTCTGCCATGTTGACATGGAACAATAAAACAGTGATCTTTGACTTTTGTCATTCAGCCAGTTCTGATTCCATCTACTTATATTGTTCTCTGGTCTATATCTAGACTTCTTTCCCAGAGGAAATATTTTACCAAATGATATTTTTGTTGTTGTTCTTCAGTCATATTCAACTCTTCATGACCCTGTTTGGAGTTTTACTGGCAGAGATACTTGAGCAGTTTGCCATTTTGTCCCCTAGCTCATTTTACAGATGAGGAAACTGAGGTAAATAGGGTTAAGCGACTTGCCCAGGGACATACAACTAGTAAATGTCTAAGGCTGGATTTGAACTCAAGAAGATGAGTCTTTCTGACTTCAGGCCCAGTACTCCATCCACTGTGCCACCTAGCTGCTCTATTTTATCAAATACTTGGCTAAAATTGAGACAAACTGTATCTACAGCATTCTCCTGACCTACCAGTCAAAAAGAAGAGGTTAAGTGATACTGGTATGGTTAATTCCTGATGAAAGCTCTTTGTAATCACCAGGCCCTTTGTTGGATGTTCATTGTCTCTTTAATGATACGTTCCAGAATTTACTCAGGATTCAGTTTATCTCATTGATCTACAGTTTACAAACTCTATTAATTGCTTTTTTAAAAAATGTGCCAGCATTTGCCTTTCCACAACATCATGCTACCTTTCACCCTTCTCCATCATCTTTCAAATATCACTGTTGCTTAGCAATCACATAGGCCAATTCTTTACTGTCCAAGGATGTATCATATCTGGGTCAAGTGACATGAACTCATCAAGGACAACTAGGTGTTCTCTTTCTATCTCTTAATTATTTGGGCATCAACTTTTTGTTATTCCTTTAATTTTTCTCCTCATTGGTTTTAGATGCAAGTGTGAAAATTATAATTCATATAATGCCCAACTCCAAGAAGTTGTCTGGTTGGGCTGTTTCATCATTGATTGATTTTTGAACTTGTGTTCTTGCCAGAGGTTTATTAAGGGCACTAACTTCTTTTGTTTTGAAAACATTTGAACAGAAGACAATATAAAGGAAAGATTCATCTCATCATTGATTTAGACCTTGAATGGACCTTAGAGGCCATCTAGTAGACTTAGACACTATCTAGTCTACCCTCCACATTTTATAGTTGAAAATGAGGCTCAGAGAGATTAAGTGACTTGCTCAGCATCACATAATGATCTGGTGAAGGATTTGAACTCAGGACTTCCAGCCTCAAAATCCTTCACTCTCTCTACTATGTAATTATGCCTCACCACTGAGCAGTAAGTAAAAAGAATGGGTAACTCTTAGTGCAAGTTCATGAGGATATGGGAAGAGAACAAACTGAGGATACATATGGAGGGCATGGCTTTGGAAAGGAGTAGGACCACCCAGTCCTCTGAGAAAGGAAGGGAAAAGGAGAAAACAGGTGAGAAATTGAGAGGTTTAGAGGAAGAGAGTTAAAAGATTTCATTTCAAATGATCTCTTTTCATTAGAGTAAGAAATCGGGTTCCCTGCTAAGAGTGAGAGGAAAGACAAGAGAAGAGAAAGTTCGTAACTAAAAGAGAAAAACTTTTTATTGAGTATATTTTTTCTCCTTTTTGATTTATGGTTCTTGTAATGTATATGTATCAGAACTACCAAAGCTCAATTATCAGGATACTGGATACTGGAATGTCAATAAAAGATCCTTTGTTCATTAAAAATAGTTTTAGATGAGATATGTACCCTTCCTTGGCCCTCAACAATTTAGGAAAGATTAACTCTGAACATAGCGGTTTAATTTAATGTTAAAAACTTACTCATTAATTTTAAAGGAACAAATTTGTCAGATAAGACTGAAGTGTTTGGAGTGTAATGGGACACGTATCCCTTGAGGAATGGATTCCTGAAGGTCATCAGTTCCATAACACCAGTGTCCATTTAAACATTCAGTATGGCAGATGTCCTCTATGTTTCACAGAACATCTTAAAGAAGTATCATCAAAGAATCACAATGCTTTGTCTGTCCACTTTTTAGGATACTGAAGGAAAAGGTGCCGAAGAGAACAAGATTAAATTGAGAATACATGGGAGGAAAATCATGTGGTATTCACAGAGGAGCAAAAATGCAACCATCTGAAATGGTCATGAATTTGAAACAAGTCTTTCTGTCTGTGCTGATGTTTGGAGTAGCAGGTCTGCTCCTCTTCATGTATCTACAGGCGTGGATTGAAGAGCAGCATACAGGTAATAATGCATGGATATATACACTTCTTTTCTATAAGATAAGTAAAAATGCTTATAGGAATTAAGAATTTTTTTTCTTAAATTAACGAAGAAAATAGGTTGAATTGCTGTTGATCTTTCTTGACTGCCTTTGATGTACGCCAGGTCCCACAAGATCTATTTCTGGACACATTGTTTCTTTCCATCTGGCTGCCAGCATGATCTCCAGCTCCCAGGCTTATCACTCACTAGTCTCTCCTTTCTAAGATCATTTTTTGGAGGAGGAGGAGGAGGAAGAGGCTCCATTGGCATGGCCACAATTACAGAAGGATCAAGGAAATTCTGTCACCGTTACCAATATATGTAGTAGTGATAGTGGTCCATGACATCACCTCCGAGGGAAAAAAAAAAGATACACACACATATGCATATATATCCTATTAGTCTTTTCTGTCTATCAAAAACTAGTCAGTCATAATTCTCTTTTCTACTCTTCTGTAATTAATTTCACTAGGAATAGTTCTCTTATAAGTTGGGTAAAATGCTTAGATACATATAGACTTGTAAGACTTGTACATGTGAGACTTGCTTTCCACTGTTATGGATGCACTATGGATTTATAATACTACAGAGAATTAACATAATCAGAAAAAATGCTTTACTGATAGTGTCCCATTATTGACATTTAAAAATAGAATCATGTAAAATACGTGAGAATCTTCTTTGTGGAACTGTACAGGACTGACAAAAACAGATAAGATAATTTAAATCATTATTCCAATTGTTAATTCTTCCCCTGGGTCTTTTCTCATGGTAACTAAGTCTAATGGGCAGAAGCTAGGCCTAATTCTGTTTTCTGGATGGTATCTATCATTAGATTTTATTACCAATAAAAGTATTTTAATGAATGAAGTCATGTGATATGGCTTTGAGTTGTTCCTGTTAACATACATAATTAAAGTTTGCAATTAACTCTATTCACTGAAGTTCTAAAAGAACCTCATTATAAGGTGGCTTTATCTTGTAAGGCAGCACCATGGCATAGGTCCAATGCACTATTATTGCATTATTCTGGCATATTAAATAAAATATGTGCATTGTTGTTGTTGTTCAGTAATTTTCAGTCATGTCTGACTCTTTGTGACCCCATTTGGGGTTTTCTTGGCAATGATATTTGAGTAACTTGCCATTTCCTTTTCCAGATCATTTTACAGATGAGGAAACTGAGGCAAATAGGATTAAGTGATTGTCCAGAGTTACACAGCTAGTAAAAATCTGAAGCTATATTTGAACTCAGGAAGATGAGTTTTCCTGACTCCAGGCCCAGCATTCCATTCACTGTGCCACCTAGCTGCCCCAATGTACATATTCACAGACAATTCTGTTGTAAAAAGGATAGGCTTATTTAGTCAATGATAGTTGAACAACTACAGATAAGGAAACATCAGACTTAGTACTGAAGGATACATGAAAGTAACCATTACAGGCCCTGCCCTCAAAGATATTGCAGCTCTACAGAGGTTGAAAAAGGGATAACTAGGAAATTCCCAAGATGAGTTTTGTTGTAATTTATAGAAAATCTTGAAATGAAAGAGGGTCAACTGGGGATTGTGAGATAGTTTTGAAGGATGGCTTTCTTCACATTAGTTTTAAATGTGGGGTTGGGGAACCATTATTTTTTATTCTTTTGTTGTTTTTTTATGTGCATTTCTTGGGGGTCCTTTACAAATCAATCAGTTACTTTAGAAGGAATTCTCCCATATTTCACAAACGATTCATAAGCCAGAGTAATCAAATTACTCAGCACCCAAAGCATTAAAACAGAAATTGTGATGCCTTTTGCTGCCTATGTTAATGAAGAACAATTTTTCTAGGTTATACTACCACAATACTGTCGTATAAAGATGAACCATACCTAGATTACAATCCAATAAATTCCCAATTTAACAAATCTCTACAGATATGTAATTTGTGTGTTTCAAATAATTTTAGAAGCAGCTTTAAATACAGTCTTCTTTTTTAAACAGAAAATACCTCTATCGGTTGTTGAGACCTCGGGTAAAGCACTTACCCTTTCTAGGTCTCCATTTTTTCATGTGTAAAATGGAAATAATTATCGATAGAGATGATAAACGTGAAAGCATTTTGCATCTCTAAGGGTTATATCCACTGGTGCCTACACAATAGTGAAGAGATTGAAAGGTTCCCAGCATATTGCTTCTAGAAGATTTATGAAAGGTTGTGGACAAGTCATGAAAGATAAAATAGCATAGTAGAAAGAGAGGCTGCTTTGAAGTGAGGAAGGCTTGGATTCACACCTTTAACAAATAGTGGTTATGTAACCCCTAGGCAAATCACTTAACCTCTCAATGCTTTTCAGTCATTTTTTAGTGTATTCAAATCTTCAACTCTTTGTGATCCCATTTGGGATTTTCTTGGCAAAGGTGCAGGAGCAGTTTGCCATTTCCTTCTCCAGCTCATTTTACAGGGGAGGAAACTGAGGTAAATAGCATTAAGTCACTTGATCTAAACAACTCAGAAAATATAAGTTGTACAGAAGGTGACAACCTGCATTGGTAGAAAGAATTTTTTTACTTAGGAATTCCCTGTACCAATGAAATTACAGATCTAGCCTGTGTTCCTGGACACAAGTAAAGGGAATGAGAAGTCATGAATGGGTTGTGAACTGTACCTTTGGATGAAGAACCCATATCAATTAAATCACAAAACCAATGCCCTGATAGAGTCCATATCATTAAAATAAGATCTCTATGAAATGGAAAAGTCACTTTATGTGCATATCCCTTTACATAGAAATTAAATTGTAGGTAAGCTCTCTGTTCAGCCACATTGCTCTATTTAATAGATGTCTTCCCCTGTTCTTTGTCAATCAATCAGTGGAATAATCTAATATTTCATTGTCAAAGTTGCATGCTCAAGACTATCCTAAGCCACTTAAGCTGACTTCTATTTTATAGTATTAAATCTTTAGATCATTCCTAACCTATCTTTAAACTCTTTGACATTTTCTCCCCTAAAGACTATGAGACATATCAAGTGTTGACAAGAGACAGACTTTCCAATTTTTAAACTGAAAAATGCCTTATTGTTCCAAGCATAAGCAATATTTTTTACCACCCCAATTCTGGATTGTATACAATTTGACTCTAGCCTTTAATCAGTGCTCTAATTCTGTATATACACACCAACACATGCATGTGAATGATGTACATATATGCAGTATATAAACAACTAGGTGGCACAGTGGATACAGTATGGAATCCGGAGTGAGGAAGACCTGAGCCCAAATCCAGTCTCAGATGCTTATTAGCTATGTGACCCTGGGCAAGTCACTTAACCCTTTTGCCTCAGCTTTCTCATCTTCAAAAAAAAAAGCTAGAGAAGGAAATGGCAAATCACTCCAGTATCTTTGCGAAGAAAACCTCAAATGGGGTCACAAAGAGTCAGATGTGACTTAAACTAATGAATAATGACAAAAACAGTATATGCTGAAAAAATGGCACTAATTACATGTAAAGAGAGATGGGAGATATCTAATAGGATGCCCCAAGGATCTATCCTTAACCCTTAGCTGCTCAACAATTTTATCAGTGACTTAGATAAAGTTAAACATAGCCTGCTTTTCAAATTTTGAGATGACCTGAAGTGGAAGGAGATAAATGTCATATTGCATATAAAAATCAAACTTCAAAAGGATCTTCACAAAAAAGGAATGATGAGCCAAATGCAATAAGAGCTAAGAAGAATTTTTATAGTACTTCAAGGTTTGCAAAGTTTTTATAGCATTTTAAGGCTTATAATTATGATCTCATTTTATCCTTATAACAACCTTAGAAGGTAAGTGCTATTATTAGCCCCATTTTACAGAGGAGGAAACTGAGGCAGGCAGGTTAAATGACTTGCTTAACCGAGGTCACATAGGTAATAAGTGTCTGAGGCAAGTCATATAAGGTCTGAGGAAGAGTGCTGGACTTGGAGTTCAATTCTAGCTGTCTTCAGACAGCTAGCTGTAAGATGCATTTGAGTAAACTGCAGATTCAATAATAATCATCCTGATATGGCCAACAAAGAGTTATTGTGAATTTAGCCTGTGTGAAGAAAGTCCAAATGTCCAGAACAAAGGTGCCCCCTGCCCTAGTCAGACCATTTCCAGCATACTCTATGCAGATTGAGCTGTTCTGTGTCAGGACAGATGGGCTGCTTCATGAGATATGAGTTCCTCATTACTATAGGCTTTTAAACAGTGGCTGGAAGAGAATAGGGCAGATATTTTGCAAAAAGGATTCCTATTTAGGTGTGGGTTAGACCGAGTGACCCCTGAGGTCTTGTTATGCTAGAATTCTTTGTTTATATGACTCTTATGAAGTCTCATGCAAAATACCTAAGTACATTTGCATTTCTATTGGGGTAAAAAAACTAGCCTAATTTTGTTTTATGAGATGCTCCGCAAGTGGTGCATTTAAGCATGTTGCGATTTAAAAAAAAAAAACCTTGATAGTTTTGAATGTATGAGTGTTTCAGTTTTAGCTCGTTAAATTGTTAAGTCCTTCTAGTCCATTTTACCTGAGGCCTTGAGAACTTAATAAAATGTGGAACATTTACTGAGTCTTGCCAATTTTACCCGAGTTTTTCTAATTAAAATCTCTTTACTATTTACAGTTACCTTCCTACACTCCCTTGGTTTATTTAATTAAAAGATAAAAATAGAGGATTTTATTCAGCTGGTGAGGGGATATCTAAAAATAGAATTGAATTCTCTCCACCAATATTTAGCTTTTTTATAACCAAATCCATGTTCTGAGAGACCTTAGACATCATATAATCCAACCTCCTCATTTCACAGATTAGAAAACTAAGTCTCAAGGAGGTTAAATTATTTGAGGCATGAAAAAAACCATTAAATTTGGAGTCAAAAGACTTGAGTTGGAATCTCATGTCTAAGACTAGCTCTAGTATAACTATGGGCAAATCTTTTAACCTCGATGAGCCTTAGTTTTCTTATCTACAAAATAGGTATAATAACCTATTTATATAATACCCTGTATACCTATAATAGGTATCAAACCTATTGTGTGACTTGCCTCAAGAGAGTTTATAAGAAAAGCAACTTGCAAACCGCAAATAGATTTATGTACGTTTTTATTATTAGTGCCTAATGTCTCATATGTGACAAACAGCAGAGCTAGGGTTTGAATTATTAACATATCACATGTTTAATTAATTCTTAATTCTCTCTGATTTCCATGAAGTTAAGACTTCTATTTCCTTACCAAATTCAGTTAAGAATCTGTCAGCATCATGGTCAAAAGGCAGCAAAGCATTTTATATTCCTGAATAATAGAATCTCATTTGAAAAGGATCTTGTAGACTACTTTTGCAAAGTATTTTTCCCTGAATAATGTTTTGAGGTAGGTGGTACAAGTATTATCACTATCCCCTTTTTACCAAAAAGGGAACTGAGTCACTGGGAAGTTAAGTGATGATAAGCCCATGATCAAGTTTCTGAAGTAAAACTCAAATCCTAATCAAAAGTTCTGTCCCTTCTATCGCTCTGCTTCTATCCTACTTCTCATTCCTAATCCAGTGTTCTTTCCATGTCACCACACTGCCTTAGCTGATCTTAATCCACAGATGACCTAAACCACTGCAGACCAGCTCAAGGACTAACCTGATCTCCTAGAACTCAGCACGACCTAACCAAGGCTCTACTCCTCGGGACTTTTCTAATATCATGAACATTCACCAGGTTAACCTGGTCTCTCTATCCTTCTTCATGCCTCTCCTACCTCTTGGGATATGTAGTCAGGGGCTATTCAGTCCTCCAAAGCATCTATGTGAAACTGAGTGATAGAGAAGACAAGAGGAAAGATATTTCTGAAAGTAACACTAATCATCACATTTTCTCCCATCAATATGAAAATCTTTAGTCTCAACCATACAATTTAGATCATCTACATCTTCAGGGCCTCAAAGAAATTAGCCTTCTCCACCCCTTAACGTTATTTTATTAGCTTTCCACATGAAAATCTCTGAGTGAGTTTATTATTGGAACATAAAAATGTTTTCTAGGTCCAGTGACATAGGATGGTGTCAACTTGGTTAGGTATGGGAGAGATCAAATGGGTAAGAGTAGATTTTGTCTCATTTTTTAAAAGTCTATGTATAAAGCTGTTTAATGACTTTTCTTTAAAACTAGTAACTCTTTAGCTTTCAACTTATCATTTTCTTAACTTGGCTAACTTTAAACTCAAAAACAATTTAGGGATCCCTAATTCTTAATTCTCTCTGATTTCCATGAAGTTAAGACTTCTATCCCCTTCTCACCACATTCACTTAAGAATCTGTCAGCATCATATTCAAAAGGCAGCAATGCGTTTGATGTTCCTGACTAATAGAATCTCATTTGAAAGGGATATCACAGGCTATACATTCCTGCCATGTTTTGCTGGAAGTCTCTCCTCTGTACCACCTGCCCAATAAGCTTTAATCTAGCCTTTACCTTCAGTGATACCAATCTTTGGATGGTATCTAGGATAGTGCAGTATACAATGAATTGCTGACATGGTTATTTTTGGCAAAGGCAGTAAGGTGAATCTATTTCCCAAACCAAATCCAGCAAGACTAAGATGTCCTTTGAGCTAAATATTGTATGTTGTGTGATCAGGCAGGTGAGAAGCCACTCTGACAGTCATATCTTTCTTCAGTCAGACCCAACATGCTACCATCCATGGCAACAGTGACTAAAAGGGGATCTAAATAGTTTATTATTATTTTTTTCAATGCAGACTGAATCTTAATAGCCCCTGGCTGTGTTTTAACTGTGCTATTTGAGTTTCATAGCTGAGGGAAATGGCTGTTCACAGCTTCTAGCTTTAAGCAATAATAAAGCTTTCCCTGTTGCTTTTTTCTCAAGGAAGAGATTGTGGTGCTCAGAATCTAATCAGCCTCCTTGCTTAGGGAGTTCCGAACTAGACTTCAGTTTGCTCTTTCTAAAAAACTAAGCAGGTTTGAATTTCCAGCCAGATACAGACATGCCTTTATTCTGAACCTTTCTGAAGGTGTTATTTTCTTTTGAAGTCTACCTATTAATCTTGTCAAACTTTTATGTGATACTGCTAGAGTAAAAGTTACGTATCTGTGTACAATAAGAACTATAAGAAAGCAATTTTTAACGTGTGAGGACTTTTTGTGTTCTTTTTGTCCATCTTTGCATGAAAATTTAATGGGGTTTTTATGAAAAATCCAGCTTCCTTAAATTGTCCTTGAAGTCTACAATTACGTGGGATAGTAGTTATTGTATTTCTGTGTACATAGACGGCACGATTTCTTAATTACAAATATATGAAAATTTTTCTGTCAGCTTCTAGAGTCAGATATTTCATAGATAGTCCAGGCACCAATAAAATAGGATACAAGGCTATGCGATGAAGATTTTGGAAGTATTTTTGGTTGTTGTTAGATACTGTCTTTCAAGCTAAAAAATAATAATTATGGATTACAGAAAGGAAACTTATGGATATGGTCTTTTAAAAAATTGTACAGGGTTAGACATTTGTTTTTAATCTTAAATCAACTTCTGTTTATAATAATGGATAAAATAATGAAAATTATATATTAATATATGTGTCATATATTGTGCTGGGTACTAGGAATACAAATACAAATGTCCTGAAGGATCTTACATTCTAATTATATTGTAATAGAGGAAAGGAAAGCATATGGGGGAGTCATGGCAAGGGAAGTGAGATAATGATCTGGTAAGTCACAGGGATGGTAAGGGGAGTTGTGAAGTAAGTGATTGACATGCCTTTCTGGAATCAATGGCACTATTTATTTAATTATGTTCCCAGAGCAAGAGGGAGAGAAAGGGAAATAGGGGAGGGCAGATGGCAAGATCCCTGAGCTGGAGCTTGCTAGATGTAAGGGTCTGGTGAATTTGCATTCACTCGGTAATTACTTAGAATAGTTGACCCCAGAGGTGGAGGGTGCGAAGAAATGGGGATTCCAAATTAACTTTTGGGGGAGACCTTGATACTGGAGGTATGATCAAGAAGAAACAATTCCAAATAGAAAAGGTTTTATCTTTTGGGTTTTTTTTGGGGGGGGGGAGGTGGAGCAGGGAACAGGTTAATAATAACTTCAGGAAACCCACTAGAGTGGAGAAGTGTCATGAACAACTTTCTCTTTGCCCAGGAATAGAAGACCAATTTAGCCATAGCCCCTTGAGAACCTTCCACAATTTAATTTATGTTAGCTAATATGACTTCCAACCATATAGGAAATATCTATTAATACAGCTGAAAATAATAAATCCATTCACTTAATAAATATTTGTTATATCTATACTATACAACATGTGATATCATACATAGAAGGTTAGTCTGCCTCAAAGACAGATTTAGAATGATAGTACCCAGTGATGATAGAGAATCATACCATAGTGTATATTATATGGATTGTATATAATATGCAATATATGTATATATATATATACATACATATGTACACATATGTATGTATTCATGTCTGTGTATATATATACATATACGCATATGTGTATATATATATATCCTGAAGGATGAGAAGAGAGTGTATGAATCATAGTACCATACTTCTATAGCTGAAAAAGACTTCAAAAACCATCTAGCTCAACCCTCTTATTTTATAGATGAAAGAAACTGAGGGCCATGTTGATTAAGTGACTTGCCAAAGTTCATACAGGTAATTAGCCTCAGAGATAGAATTAGCCCCCAGGTCCTCTGATATCAGAGCCAGGCAAGGCTCCTTCCACACAGCTTAATAAAAGAAGTCAGGACTCATTTGTTATTAACAAAATCATTACCATTAAGTATTACTTAAAATTTCAGGAAAACATAAAAATTTTGAGGTTAAGGATTATTATGTATTGATCTTTGTATCTTCAATACCTATCAAATGCCTTATACACAGTAGATACTTAATAACTGTTGAATTGAGTTTGAAGCAATTTTTGTGCAGTTTGGCTTAATACTTTTGGGTCATCATTAATAAATGTTTATTAAGCAACCACAAAAAAGAATCACATTATAGAATTTCCATTGAAAGGTCCCTTGTAAGTTATCCAATCTAACTATTCTCTAATGGAATTATAAATCCCCTTTACAACATGACCAGCCAGTGTTAATCTAGCCACCATCAAAATATCTTCAAATTTTGGCCACTCTAAATGTTAGGTAGTTCTTCACCACATTTTCCTATCAGTATCTTCAGTACCCCACCTTCACTAATACAAAATTTCCTCAATCAGGAATTGAAATGGACCATATAAAGGCCTCAGAGATTATCTTATTAATTTCCGTAATATGGTACATTTGACACATAGTGTTTAATATTTTCTTTTTCATTCATTGTCATTCATTCACTTGTCAAAAGTAGATGGGCACAAGAAGTACTCTATACTGAAGAAATCACTGAGCCTAGTTTAGAAAGTCCTGAGATGACAGTGCCAACTGAACATTATAAGTCACCAATGCCACATACTCCACTCATACTCACCTGGAATGTTCTCTTATAATTCCCAGAAGCACAATACATACCAGGTGTAGTAACTCCAGCCTAATTTTTCAATTCAATGTCTCAGAAAGCCATAAAGAAATAGAGAAAGCACAGGTTGTTCAGTAACTTTTCACTGGGGAGACACTGTGGCAAAGTAGAATGAGTATTGAATGTCAGGAAATGTATCTGCTCATCCCAGATCTGTGATTAACTAGCTGTGTGAAGTCTCTAAACTTTCCTGGGTCTTAGTATCCTCATCCTTAAAATAAAGGAGTTGGGATGGAAGGCTTCTAAGATCTTTTCCATCAACAAAGCTCAGTATTCTATGACTGCTTTTAGCTTATATCTGACACTCAGTTTTCCTGGCTCCTTTCAACATTCAGTTCAAATACCATCTTCTCTCTTCGTACCCACAACTGCTAATGCTTTTCCCTATTAATCTCTCTCTCTCTCTATATATATATATATCTTGTATATGTCTCCCCCATTCGACTGTGAGATCCTTTAGACTTAGAGAAATTATGTTTCCCTTTCTTTGTATCCCCAGAACTTACAACAGTGCTTAGCACAGAAGGGCTTAATAAAAACTGGTTAACCTTCCACCTGAACTTCCCTCCCCCAACCTGCCACCACTTTACTTTGCTTTACTCAAGACAAAACAAAGACGTTAGAAGGCTAAATTCCTTAGGGGCAGTTAAGGACTTAAATTCCTTTTTTGTTTGTTTGTTTTATTGTTTTAGGTTTTTGTTTTCGCCTTCTTTATATCCTAAGCACTTAACACAGTGTCTGGTACATAGTAGATGCTTAATGTACCGTTGATTGACTAAAGTCATTTATTGATGCGTAAGCCACGTGTGCCAAAAAAATGAAACTAGACTGAGAAATGGAAAGAGGGCTGGGCCTGAAGTCAGGAATATTTGTTCAAATCTGGCCTCTGTCACTAGCTGTGTGACCCTGGGCAAGTCACTTAGCCCTGTTTGCCTCAGTTTCCTCATCTGTAAAAGGAATGAGAAGAAAATGGCAAATCACTCCATTATCTTTGCTAAGAAAACCTCAAATGGGGTCACGAAGAGTCAGATACGACTGAAACAACTGAATAACAACAAGAAAAATGTACCCAGAAACACATATTCACCCAGTAAAAGAGATTTTAACAAAGCTCTTAACAGGTGAGTCTTCTCAGTAGAACACCTGCTCTCACAGTACTACTAAATATTGATATACCAGCCAAGTATGTCACAGTTCATTGAAAATCCATTAAAATAATTACCAGGTCATTAGTACTAACTTTTGAGTACAAGTTTCAAAACCTCACTTGATAAATAATTCACTTTGATAGACCAGTTAGCTCTATTAGCCTGCTCTGATTTGATACATAATACCACCTCACTCAAACCTGATAATTTTTCCAGCACAGAATTTTCAGAGTTAGATATAGGCTAACCTTTTTATTCCATAGATGATGAAGTTGAGAACCTAGAGCTGCAATGTGACCAGCAAAAGATCAAGTAGATCCTTATGCCTGGCTTGGTTAAAAGCTTAGGTCATTTGATTGGATTCTCTTGATTCCTCTGAGTATCACATTGCTTGTCTGAAGTAGTGTCTCCTGCGACTATTTTATCCCACAAAGATAAATTCTTCTGAAAGACATTTATATTTGTGCCCCTGCTTCTTTTTATTCACTCAATTCTGAACCCTTTGAAATGTGGCTTCAGGCTCCATTATTCAACTAAAACTACCCTATCACAAGTTACCAATGATCTCTTAATTTCTGAGTGAAATGACCCTTTTCCTCATCCTTTCTAATGCCTCAGTTGTATTTGACACTGTTGATCGTCTGCTCTTCCTGGATATAATCTCCTCTAAGTTTTCATGAGACTGTTTTCGCCTGGTTCGCCTCCAGCCTGTTTATCATCTGCTCCTCACAAATATAATCTCTACTAAGTTTTCATGACACCTTTCTCTCCTGGTTGTCCTTCACACTATCTGACTGTCTTTTCTTAATTTTCTTTTTCTCAGTCCAGAAAACAATCCATCGATAATCCACTATATTGATTATCTGATCTATGTGGTTCTTCTTTTTAATGATACAGGTCATGTAACCCATTCATGACTGCCCATCCTATGTGACTCTCATTTCTATACTTTGCAGTAGGGGTACCCCACATTTCAGGGCCTTCCTCTCTCTTCTTAACTTTTCTATGCTTTTTTGTCAAATGGAAAGAAGCCGAGAAAACTCAAGTTACTTTTAAAATGTTGGCCCATTTCCTAAACTGACTTAAATGAACATTCCAATATCTGGACTAGTACATTAGAGGCTGGAAGCACCAACAGGAGTAAAAGTGTACTTTTCATGCTCTCCATTTGCACTTCCAGCTGCTCAATGAGAGAATTGCTGATGCAGGAGGCCCAACTTGAATAGAAATGGTAGAATATTGCAGAATCATGTCCTTGGGGACAGCTTATACTGTTATTTTGTTTTTCAAAGGAAGCTTTCAAATGTAAAAACAAGCATCTAAGATGTTTAATGGGAAGTTTCAATATCACTAGCTTATTGCAGAGTAAAGAGGAATAAAACCTGAAAATTTAACATGGATTACTTTTAAATAATTACAACTCACTTTTATGTACTGTTCTAAGGCTCACAAACATTCTGTGTGTTTGCTTAGGCCAATTTTAAAAAACAAGGACCTTGTGCTTGAAATAAAATATCAGGATGGCAATATGGGATAGTGGAAAGAGACCTGACTTTAGAGTCAGAAGACCTGGGTTAGAATCCTAGCTCTGTTCTACTTTGCCTATATGACCTCAGACAAGTCAATTAACCTCTATAGAACTTAGATCACCATTTAATAAAGAGAAGTTTGAACTAAACAATTTCTAAGGT
>CM053622.1:211887498-211918804 GCA_028646595.1 Phalanger gymnotis | reverse complement strand
TTAGTAAGATTCAATGAAATAGCTGAATTACTCAAAGCAAACAAAAGCCAAACTCTTCAAGAGCACATGTTGAACTAAGTGCTGAGGAGCCCATTTTGCTTACCAACACACACTTCCACATTTCTCTTAAGTTTTACTTCTAATGAATCAATCCTTCTAGAAATCTTTACATTTATTTAAATAGCTCACAATTCTAATCCACTACAGAAAATCGTTCTGCAGCTCATCAGTAATTTTAAAAACACAAAGGAAAGCATTTGGAGGATCTTTTAGACAGAAAATCTTTCTATGAGAGTTTACCATTTGGTTGGAATTGTCCCAGATAAAGAGCCAAATATAAGTGTCTTTGCAGATGCAGTTTTCTTCTCCTTAAATGCTATTTAACTGATGTGTGGGTGGCTAATGGCTGCATATTTAGGGAGGGGGAAAAAGTCTTGATGCGGAGAGATTGTTCCTCATCAATTTTTTCAGCATTTGAGAATGCCATAATTTGAGAGTAAAAACAGGTTGAATTAATTCAGAGAAGAAAGATTTAGAAGGTGAGATATTCTGCCATCTTGTGCCATGCCTAAATATAAACATATCTACTTTTTAAAAAATATTTCATTATGCTTTGTACAATAAGATGAATAAGAACTACTATTCTTATCAGGTACATTATAGTTAAGGTTGAGACAAATAGTTGTTTTTCAATGAAAAAGGGCATAATTTTTTAATATTTTGTGGATTTGGAAAACATATACAAATCATTTTTACAGCCAGTCTTTTCAGAATTGGAAATCTCATTAGATTAGGCATTCAGAGTTTTGCTTTAATTGTAATGTGGACTGAAGGAAGGGTTTTGGTTTTATTCTCTTGTTTCGTTTTGTTTTAGAAAAAAGTTAGATAATTTTCTTAGATTTTTACTTTCTTTGTAACTTGAAACTATATACAAAAATATGATGTAAAATCATGGGATATTTTCATTGACATTTACATGACCTATCTGAAATAGAAAGAGAGGAACACTAAGAAAATCGTAACCCCCCACCTTTAGCTACATAAAGCTGAAGCAATGTTAGTGACAATTATGAACAAAAATAGCAGCCAACTTTCACATGCTCAATAACCAATATGGGTTTTACTCAGCCTTTTTTTTTAACTTTGCTCAAGAGAGAAACAAATCCATAAAACGATCACGCTGCTTATTATGAAGCCTCTAGATATACCCTGTAAACAATGAAATTGCATTAGTATTTTGGGCCCAGAGTTTTGTGATTGACATTAAGGGTCAATGAATGCATTTCAGATGCATCCCCATAAAGCAAGCCAATAATCAGCAAAAATCAAGAATGGTAACTAAAAACTAGTTAAGCACTCGTGTCAGTAACCAAAAAAACACAGAAACAGAAATCCAAAAGCTGTTTTTCTGGGAGAGATACAAAAAATGATGAACGTGTGAGAGAAAAAAAAATTAACAGAAAAAAATTAAGTTCATTTAAAATTGTTGAAACGACAAAAAAACAGTGAAATAAATTTTATTTTTATCCCTTTTTCTACTCTGACATTTTCAACCGAGCTAGGATAAAGTTGTAAAGACAGGGATATATGCTTTTTTGAAAATAAAGAGATTCAAATTCCACTGTGACACGATTTATCGTATTTTAAGAAGCAAAAATAAATAAATAAATGAAAACCAGGGCAACAGGTAGGCAGCTATTTTTATTCCCAGCCCCAGTACTTAAATTTTAAGCATTGTTTACAGCTGGTGAAATGAAAGTTAGCCTTGATTTTTGCCAAGATACCAAGTCAACTTGGCGTATGCTGAATTCCAGAAGGCAAAGAGTCTTCTTCCCTGAAGCAATTTCTGATTTAGAAGAAAATGAGATCTCAGGTGTATTTTTAGCATCTGGAAACCTTAAATATTCATTTATTCAGTTTTGACTTTTTGGATGCTTTGAGTTGCTATATTTTTGTGCACAGTGTGCAATATCACTGTGTGAAATATATTAACTTATGACAATTGTATTTCCACTCCACTCCTTCCCGCCATCTCCCTTGTAAACCTTACTAGCGTGGCTTTGCTAGGGGCACAAATCTATCAGCATTTGTAGTCCTTGCATATCCATGATACACATCAACTGCCAAGCGCTGCAGTGATGAGAGATGCATTTTCATCAAAAAACTATTTTGTGAAAGCAATGACAAACTGGATAGGGCTCCATCTGCCTGCTCTGGTGTGGAATACATGGCTCCCATTTTTTCCAGAAGTAGCCTTATTTCTAGCTTCCAACTACCTCCTCAGAGCCTACTAGGCCATTTTCTTGCTGTTGGTCCACAGGGAATTCAGATCTATGTTTGCACTAGCTGGTCATCATCCATACAGAGAACTTATGATATTTCTTGAACAAAATTGTTGGTACTGTCTATTTTTGATACCTCCTCTCATATATTTGATATTCACATCTATGTTTTTTTTTTCTTCTCACTCTCCCAGCTTTCATTCTAGGGACACTTATGCAACCCAGATATCATGTGCTATCTTTATAATGTTTTGCTTTATCTTTACTATAAAATGCAGGCTTCTTATTGAAAGGAAAATTTGTCATATTAAAAAAATTGACCAGGAATTAATAATAACCTCAATAACAACTAGCTTATATATAATAATAAATATAATATAATGATAATATGTAATATGGTGCTTTAAACTTTGCAAAGTGACTCACACAGGTTATTTCATTTCTCACAGCAATTCTGTGAGGTAGGTACTGTTAATATTCCCATTTTACAGATAAGGAAACTGAGGCAAAAAAAGAAATTAAGAGAGTTATCACAGGTTACATAGCAAGTACGTGTCTGACGTGGGATTTGAACTCAGGTCCTTCTGACTCCAAGTCCAGCATTATATCCACTGTACCACTTAGCTGTCTCTGCCTAATGACTCCAACAACTCAATTCAATTTGATTCAATAAATATTTGTTAACTAACTGTCTTGTTTAGCATACCAAAAATGTTAAGGTGTTTCTCTAGGGCTATCAGTTTTAATTAATTAAAAGGAGAGGGATGGGATAGGGATAGCAAGCATTTATTAAGTACAATTTTTTTTCCTTGGATTGGCTTTTATTTGGTCATCTCACAGCTGTAGGAGCTGCTGTCTTCAAAACAATCACATCACAAGGAAAAGTAAGGTTGCCCAGAGACATCTGACCAGCCGAATATTGTTGCTTAAACTGCACATGTTCATGACACCCAACAAGTGACAAGGCACCAAACACACTTGTATACATGCAAACTCACAGGATTATGCCCGCATTTGGCTAATCTTCTAACTGTAGCACCAAACCCAACTCACACTGGTTGTCCTCATTCACCAGGAAAAACAACATCTCTACCCATGAGAAGTAAGAGGAAGCAGATAAGTTTAATAGGTTCAACCTCCTTCCCTCTTATCCCACACCCCCTTACCCCACCCCTCCCCACCCCCACCACCAACTCCCATTCTATCTTCAACCAACTCACCCCTCAGGTTGGAGAGGGCTCTGAAACCTTGACCATAATCTGGTCACTGTTGATTAATCAAGCCCAGTTTCACCATTAGATTTTTTTCTTACATCTCAGGATAAGACATCAATAGTAAACTCTCACTCTAGCTCCCTACTCCAATCTGAAGAGAAAAACCCAAGGAGACCACGATGCATCCCAATGTCCTGTTTGACTGAAACAAGATTCACTTTGGTAAAACTTGCTTGATGTTCAGACATTTTAGTGAGTTGCTTTGGGGAAAAAAAGATGAAAAGGAAATCTAGAGCCTGTCGTGGCTCTTTCATCTATGTCCTCAACTGTGATCAAGCCGCATCCATTGGTGACAGGAGCTCCACCCAGGGGATTCTGCCAACTCTCCTGGCAGTTCCAGGTGAAGTAAGAAATCTGGGCGACAACCAGGCCAAGCTTGCTGCTGACAATCTAATCTCAACCTCTGCTATTACTCAAGGTCTGCTTTCTGTCCCTCATAGTCATCAGCACCACACTCCAGGGCCTGTGAGCCAAGGACCAAGACCAGCTTGGGAGGGAGAAGATCACAGAGAGGTGACAGGAGCTCAGCAAACAATGCTCATGCAGACACATCTAGAGCAGGATTCCACTTACTGGAAACAACGCAGATCTCCGGGGTTTAATGAAGCAAATTGCAACAATGGGCAGAGTAAAACCTCTCTATCCAGCAAAGTTTCTCTGGCAAAGGCAGTGGGCTGCCACTGAGGACTCTGCTGAACACCCCCAGACATACAAGAATTGCCGAGGGATTTTGCTCACTAAACAGGTAAATGCTTAAAGTAAGTTCCCTTGGGAGAGTCGAATTTTCCCCAGAGGTTTTGGTTAAGATACATACAATGCTTCAAAATATATTCACAAAAACATAGGGCTTTTGGTACCCGTGGCTCATACATAATGAGACAGACACACAGAAGTCATTCAAAACGTCAGCGTATTTTGATTTTCACCTTGTTCAAGATAGATTTTGGTTTTATCAAATACAGTCAAGGGTGCCTGCTCACCCTACAGCCTTTTCCCCACCTTTTTCCCCCATAATGTCAGTGATCTAATCTGAATATCATTTGAGAGCAGGGGTGAGAAAAGGCAAATCCTTCTTCATATGGACAGAGCTGAGTCAGGAAATGGTAATTTCAGCTTTTGGTCTGCCCTATCTGTTCAGATTATTCTTAACAGTACTCTCTCAGTTTACCTGATGCCAAACTTCAGTAATACAGATCTCAGAGGGCAGTAGACCTCCAACTCCTTGAAAAGCTGACCACTCAGACCTGACATGGGCACTTGGCCATACATAGGCGATGCTAGCACAGTACCACCATTTAATAAAGAAAGAGGGGGAAAACAACTCCAAACAATTAAGTTATTTTTTCCAAGTGGTCAATTAAAAAAATGGATCTTGGGATCCAAGGTTAAAATACTGCCTAAGGAACAGGCTGAGGAGCTGGGGTTGACCCATCCCAGGGGCGACTCTTTGTCCATTTCTTTGGCGCATTAGTGGTGTGAAGGCACAAAGGCCATGGACTGGAGGAAAGTGAAGAAGAAGCAAAGATGGAGTTGGAGGGAGGGATGTTAATCATTACCTTAGTAAAGGTGCTTACTAAAAATGAAGGCAAGGCCCTACTCTCCCTAGAGCAGATGCATCCTCCTCCACCCCACCACAGCACTGCCACATGTACCAGTTTGCAGCTCCCTCCACATCCTCCCCAACATGCCAAAAGTAACCTCTTCCTGCACTGTTCAATCTCCCCAACTTCTCTCTATCTGAGATGCAGGCATGGTCCTCAGAGTCCTGAACCAGAAAGGGCCTCCTTGCAACCTGCCTCTTATTAAAACTAACTCTTCTGCTGCCCACTCAGGTACATTCCCATTTTTTAGCTTAGTTTGAATGTGGTTTTGTTTTGAAGAAAGAACACCAGCAGAACCCTTTCAAGCTAATCTAGTTTGAGAACAGCCTCCTGGGAAAGAGGCCTCAACTTCTTGTCCCAAGGGGACACCTGGCACTGATCATTCATTTAGGAAAGTTTGATCAGACATACTCCACATACATCTCATATAACCTTTTTCCCTGTTCCACACTGCCTCTCCCTGCCCCCCTCCCAGTAACATGACCTTTAAAATTAGTGATCAAATTCCAACTCTGTAACCACTGAGAACCCAGGACCAGGGTCCACATGGGTCCCAGGCCAGGAATTTTTCTTTTTAATTTTCCCAGTGGTAGAACCCTGTTACTTATTTAATAACTGGGATGCAATGGTTCTCTCAACCTAAATCAAGGGGCAGTTCCCACTCCAACCCAAGAATAAGGGCAGGGTCCCATCCTGGCCCCTCAAACAAATTTTTCTAAATGCACACCACCTGATGTTGGCAGGAAGGTGAGATGTGATTATATAAAGAAGCTCAGAAGGGAGGAGGAGGGGGAAGTGGAGCAGGGAAGAATAAATACAGTGAGGGGATCAACACCCTCTCCCTCCATCTGTACTCGGGCTTCTGCAGGAGAAAGGCAATCCTACTTCTAACTATATATGGGGAATGGGAGGCAGAAGTACGGATAGAAGAAAAAGCAGCAGAACTTTCTTTATCGGCCAATTAAAAGTTCCCCTCTTGGCTCACCCTCCTTTGCCCTCCCCCTGTTGCTTTTCTAAGGAGGTTGGCCTGCTCTAGCTGGGTGAGCTGTTACTCTGGGGGTCAGGGGAGTCTGGCTCATTGATAACATTCAACAAGATGTACGTGGCCTAGTGGGACAAATGGAGGTGGCCGTGCTCTCGAGCTTGCTCCTCAGAAAGATGGTAGAGCCCCTCTTCCTCATCCCCAGAAGGCTTCGCTTGGCAGCTATCACAGAAGTCCAGGGAGCTGCCCAGGGCACCATCAAGGGGCCTGTTGACTTCTTTGAGGTCATACTCTTGGTGGCTGTTTGCAGACAGACACTTCAATACCAGAGCCTCCAGTGAAGCCTTGGTGCCTCCCAAGTGTCATATTTTGCTGTCAGGAGAGGTGTTGCTGCGCTCCAAGCTCAGTAACCCCTCCTTACACTCTCAGTCCTTATCTAGGAAAGACCCAGGGTCACCCAGCTCCCCCAGACAGGCCACAGAGCTGCCTGGCTCTACACCTGAGGCTTTGGTAGCCTCTTGTCCAACAGCAATGTGGAGGGCTCAGAGTCCTCACTCTGATCCTCACAACGCTGAGAGGTAGGTGCTACTTTTAATCCCCATTTAATAGTTAAAGAAATATATTAAAAATTAGAAAGATATTTAATTCCTAAGTTTCAATATATTATCCTGAAGTAGTTAAACAGAGGTTGTCTTAGTCTCAATAATACTGCTTCCTTTACTCAGATATTCTCTTTCGGTTGTGTTATTATCAATTGAAGATGGCCTTGGTTTATGAGGAACTTCAGTCTCCATGTGCATCAACTTGTTCTTCTATTTCCTCTCTCATTTGCACCCCAGTCCTTTCTCTTTGAAATCATTGACTGTTTGATATTTTTTAAAGTCCTTTGACAAGCCTAATACACTTTTTTTGGTCTATAGCTATGATGGTAGTGCAGGAAACTTCCTCTGCCACTACAAATTGTCCATATAATACACAACTCCATGGGGGAGTGAGAAGGAGAAATAAATTTCAAATGCAGAACAGTTATAAAAACCTAATTAAAGTATATATATACATACATATAGTATTTGTATAAAAATATGACCTATATATACATACTACATATATATGCCAATTAAAGTGTTTATTAATTGGCATATATGTACATAGAGCATATATATGCCATATCAAAATATACAAATACACGTGTATATATTATGTATATATAAGCACACATGCAGGGGCATATACACCTGCATTATGTACACACATACGCGCATATGTATATATTCATAGGTAACTATGTATATTTATAAACACAAGCAAATGGCATATGTGTATACATATAGTATGCACGTGTATATATATACACATATAGATATGTGTTTTATACACATACAATCTTAACCCAAATTCTAAACATTTCTTTAAAATTATAATTTCTCTGAAGATACACTATGTGATAGCTGCCTTGACACCTAATACAATAATTTCCATGTTACTACCCCTGGATAAATGTCTACAGCAGGAGATGGCAAACTAAAGTCCAAAGGCTAAAACTAGCCTGTTGCCTGTTTCTGTACAGCCCCGCCAACCCACCCACAACTAAAAATGATTGTTACACTTTTTAAAATGTAGAAGAGACAGTTTGCTGACCCTTGGTTGATAGAATTTTAAAAGAATGTTTGTCTATCAGGGCTTCTTAAACTTTTCTCCTAGGCAGTTGTGTGGCTTGAGGGCATGCACAGTGCAAAGTGCCCATGCTTTGTGTTCAGGACCAAGGCCACAGTGAAGTTGCTCAGTGCAACACAGACAGGCACTGCCAGAAGCACCTGGGATTCATTACGCGTTTGACTTTTAATTAATTTTTGTTTGTTGCATCTTCAAAAACCTCTTACAATTGCCAAATTTTTCACAACCCCATATGGGGTTACAACCCACAGTTTAAGAAGAGCTGGCTCTACATCAGCATTTCCCAAATTGAGTATTTTCTGTAAATACTAATAAAAATAAACTGAAGTTGTATTGCCCATTAGGGTTACGAACCACTTTATATTCACTAATTCACAGGTTACGAAAAAGATCTTCTTATTAAATACTAATGTATATGATCACATGAGGTATAGAATCCATTGAAGGCTGTAAAAATAGGACAGTCAGCTACCTGTATTGTTGTTTTTGGGTTTTTTTTGTCCTTCATTCTCAAAGAGGACTATAACATCAACGAGGTGATGCCATGACATACTAGTGAATTATTGCGCAACACTTGTATTGAGTAGTCATATAATAATGATACTTTAAGGGAACAAATTAGATTTAAATGATAATTAAAGGTCTTCTCCACTGTTATTATCATGGACAGGGCATCTAATCGAGACATACTCCAGTGGTTACATGCAATGCTGTAAATATGATACTTGATGAAGGATTTTACTGATGCATAACTTTCAGAATGAAAAAGAAAACTGAAGATTAGTGGGGAAAAAAGTACTGTTTTGTTTCACATTTCTTTCTTCTCTATTCACGTAAGCTCCATCTAGGGATATTTATTGGTATTACACACCCAATTGCAATAATATAACAATCATCATTATAATATACATTAGGTCTGCTCAAAATTTTTGCAATGGGAGAAGACTTCATTATAAATAAAAATTCTTCAGTATTATTGCTGTATTTAAATGATTTCAATATTTAATGCTACTGGTGCCAAAATAAGATTTTTTTCACAAATCTCATATTCCATATTAATTTTATTATGAATGTAGAAGTTCAAACAACTTAATAAATTTGTAACTGATTCCTACTAATGATTATTTTATAATTTAGAGCAATATTAAATGGCTTAGTCACCCCCTGGAGGATGCTTCACAATAATGTACATTGATTTCCCCCTTCACTTATATAAATTAAGATTTCTGGGAATTGCTTCAATTTATCACATTTTTGCTTTAATAATTCAAAAAATTATTCTTGATCCAACTAAGCAACAGGAGTTTATTGAGTGCTTGCTACATGCTAGGCACTGGGAATAAGATGATTACTTTACAAAAGGTGAGACAACATGTAAATAGATAGCTACATATAAAGAGTAGATGGAAGGCAGTCTTAGAGAGGAAAGCAATAACAATTGAGAATGAGAAGCAGGGGTTCAGGAAAGCCCTCTTGCAGAAAAAGCGATTTGAAGGGAGTCTTGAAGGAAGATGAATCTTGAAGATAAAAATAAAAGATAAAAAACTAAAAGATAGAACTTGGTGACAGAGCAATTCAGGAATGTAGAATTCTCAATGCAAAGGATAAGAGATATAGTGAGGTGCTTGATATATGGCAAATAGGCCAGTGTGGCTGGATCATGGAAACAGTAGAAGAGAGCAAAATATGAGAAAACTGGAAAAGTAGGAAGATGCCAGATTATAAGGAGCTTTATATGCCAAAGGAATTTGTATTTGAACATAGCAGTTACATTTATATTTGATAATTATTTCATAATGAATACTTATAGCACATAATAAATTCACATTATCTACTAATAGCAATTTTCATATTATATATTGATTACATTATACATAATATGTATTTAAAATATATTTATAATGATTATATTTCTATTTTACCCTAGAGAAGAGATGTCAAACTCACTGCTCCCTGGATATAAGCACCAACAAAACTCCCCAGTGCCCCAGCACCAAATTAAAATGAGAAAATGTTTAACAAAATAAATCAAAATACAATAAAACAAAGATAATGTTAATTTGTCCTTTTCCAAGTCAATATGTGGCCAGCAGGGAGCAGTTTCTATCTGAGTTTGACACCAGTGTCCTAGAAGAACTCCTAGAGCCTATTGAACAGGACAGTGAAGGGTGGGGGAACCTGCAGCCCCAAGGCCACATGTGGCCCTCTAGGTCCTCAGGTACAGCCCTTTGACTGAATCCAAACTTCACAGAACAAATCCACTTAATAAAAAGATTTGTTCTGTAAAACCTGGACTCAGTCAAGACCTACAAGGCCACATGTGGTCCTGAGGCCTCAGGTTCCTTACCCTTGGTGTTCATGGGTGATTTGCATCTCTGCCGTGAGGATTTGTTGAGCCTTTTTCAGAGCTGCTCATCCACCCTTGGTGTCCACCTGATTCACTCAACTCTCACCTGTGG
Source organism: Phalanger gymnotis (assembly GCA_028646595.1). Lineage (NCBI taxonomy): Eukaryota > Metazoa > Chordata > Mammalia > Diprotodontia > Phalangeridae > Phalanger > Phalanger gymnotis. Next base: position 211,908,532 of record CM053622.1, on the reverse strand, counting down.
CTCCAAGAAGCTGTAGCATGCATGGCAGCCACACCTTAGTGAAACTTTCTAGACAGAGAAGGTAAGCCAGATTGAGGGTAACCAACAAGAGTCAAGTGCATCAGTGAGTTAGAGTAATAGCTACAGAATGGGCAGATGAGAACTCTTTGTTCCAATAGCCATGAAGGCAGCTGAAGAAGGCACTGTGGGGCACTTGTAGCTTGGTCAGACATTGAAGATGCCAAGGTCATACGCTGCATCCTGGGACATTGCCAGTCATTCTGGATGAGAAAGTGAGGCTGATAAATTTGTGCAACTTTGCCTTACTTAAATCGAATTCACTCACAAATCAAGATAACACCTCATGATATCATTGGTCCTATTCAAAAAACGAAGGACAAACAACAACATCATATCTTTGTAATATTGCCATTCCTGTGGAACTGTTTTCTGGGGTTCAAGATCTGCGCTAAGCACTGAAGCTACAAAGATGAAAATGAAATTGTCCCTGTCTCCCAAAAACTTACATTCTGCATGGGAATAAAATATGAATACATGGAAGTATAATACAAAGTAGAGTGAATACTGTGAGGGAGGGGTGAGGGAAGAATTGAATCAGGCAAAGAGCTAGGGGGAAGTTTGGGAGGAGACAGAATACTACAATTGAGGTTATTAGGGAAGGTCTCACAGAAGAGATGGGACCTGAGCTAAGTTTTGAAGGAATATAAGGATTGTGAAAGTGGGAAATGAATTTCAGCCAATGCTGAGCATAGAAGGGGTAGGTGGAATGTAATATTTAGAGAACAACACACACACTTCCTTTTCACTGAAATATAGGGTGTGTGAAAATGAGTGATGTAAAATGAAACTGAGAGGATAAATAGGAGATAATTAATATCAAAGTTACCTTTCTTTTTATTATTCTAAAAAGGAGGCTTAAGGATATTTGTTTCATTGTCAGAGTCTTGGTTAACACCTTTGTTTCTTATTCAACTGTATTGAATTTTACCTAATTACCTATAACGTGTATTGGTACAATAAACATGTAGAGTAAAACATGAGTATAAATAGACATGGATAATTTCATATACATATTCTGTCAAAACAAGCAAAATTTACTGATCAGAGGAAAGGAAAAAGCATGTATTAAGCACTTTCTAAGTGCTAGGTCCTGTCCTAAGTGCTTTACAAATATTATCTCATTTGATCCTCACAACAATTCTGGTAGGCTGGCGTCAATATTCTCATTTTACAATGGGAGAAACTGAGGTAGACAGAGGTTTAATGTCTTGCCTAAATTCACACGGGTAGTAAATGTCCAAGGATAGATTTGAACTTGGGTCTTCGTCACTCCAAGCCCCATACTCTATCTGCTGTGCCATTTAGCTACACCTGGGATACTTTTGATTAAATGTCACACATTATTGGGTAGGTTCACGAATTTATTCTAGACTAATAGGAAGCCGGAATATTGTTTACTTGCTTAAATTTTACTCACCTCTGATTGTTCTTCACATGGGCTGAATTCCATTCGTGGTACATGATGAGAAAACAGCCAAGTGGAAAAGTCTGCTTCTTGTATATCTTTCATTAATTTTTTTCTTTGTAAAGTCCCTTTGACTGCTTGGAACAATAACAGAATTCTCTTGAACACATTTTCTGGGAATGCTGGTGTAGACAAATACTTTCTTTTTCAACTCACATGACAGACGTTAAATGCCAACCCAGTGCATTGTGCTGGGTATAGATACAAAGATAAATGTCTGGCTCTTAAGGAGCTTGAAATCCAGTAGAGGAGCTTTTATTATGCTTTTGTATATACACAAAATTAAGACTCAAACATCTGCTATTTAAAGTGATAAAAACAATTAAAAATAAATCAACTTTGGACAACTTTTAAAATAGAACAGCTTTATGGTCTCGGACAACTAATGATATTTTTCCTCAATGAAATTTGAATACAATCAACTTAAGACTATTGGTCTAAATAGCAGGTGATTACTGAAGGAACATCAAAGGTCATCAAGGAATAGAATTGGTTCACATGACAATGGCTTGTGAGTCTTTCCTTTGAAGCTCAAAAGCTTAAGTTGAAGTTGAGAAATGACACTGCATTTAAGTGGAATCTGAAAAGTTTCCTCCATGGAGGGACATGACTAAAGAATAACTTTTACTAAAATAAATTATTTAAGTTAGTTTAGTTTGTAGTTGGTAAGGGAAGCAAAGCAACAAAAGCAGGACGGGGACTAGATTAAGTGATAAAACTGATCCATTTTATTGGTTGCCTTAAATCAAAATAAGAGGAAAAAAGTCAATTGAGGAATAGTAAGATAATCAAATGAATTTATAAGATATGTACATCTTGGGTAAATTTCCCAAATCTATTGAGTTAGAGGCTTAAAACTGAATTTTTATTATCTGCCTCATCTTCTAAAAGATATGGATACTCTTGTACTAACATGTATCTTGTGACATGGTTCTTTTGCTTGACCACACCGTTAGTTTGCATGAGTAGGTAAACTTTATTTGTATTAAAACTGCTTATCTCATGACTTAATGCTTAGGGATACTTTGCTTCAGAAAACAAAAAAAATTTATTATGAACGTGACATGCTTTACATACTTTATGACCCTGCTTGTTTATCCCATTATATATTAGTAAAATATATCAGTAAATGTTCGGGGCCACAACCCCAGAGAGGGGCTCGGGCTTGGATATATAGGGGGCCGGACAGGAAGGGAGAGGGGTGGAGCATAAAGGTGTGGAGTATAAAGGAGTGTGGAGTATAAAGGTGGAGTATAAAGGTTGTAAGCAATGAGAGTATTAAAGGGGATTAAAGCTGATTAGTGCCTCTGCCACCTTGGTGTTCTCTGCCTTGTCTGTTTGATCCCACTTCCCCGGTAACCACTCCGAGAGGGAAGTAGGGCCGGCAAGGAGCCCCGCCGAAGACCCAAGGGGAGTATGGTAGGGTAGGGCTGTGATCCAAGGAAGGCTCGGGGAGGGCAGGTCTAGCTCCCTCGCCCCGAGCAAGTAAACACCATTATATATTAGTAAAGCATGTTAGTAAATCCCATTGTATATTAGTAAAGTATTTTAGTAAAATAAAAATATGAGATAGTTTGATACATACCTAGAAGTTTAGTAAAGTAAGACAAGTCAACAAGCATTTATTAGGCACCTACTATATGCAGACACTGTAGTAAGTGCTGGGGATACAAAGGCAAAAACCAGTCCCTGCTTTGAAGGAGTACACAGCCTTGGGGGCCGGGAGGGAGGGGAACAACATGAAAACAAATATGTATGGATAAGATATCTCCAGGATAAATTGGAGATAATCTCAGAGGGAAGACCCTAACTTAAAAGGGAACTGGGAAAGGCTTCTTGTGCAAGATAGGTTTTTAGATGAGACTTGAAGGAAGCCAGGAGGTGAAGATGGGAGGGAGAGAGTTCCAGAGAATGTAATAATCCAAAAGCAGTCTGCAGTATTCCAAATACATCTCTATTATTGATTCTAGGTCTGGATGACATATTTAAGAAGATATTATAGATATTTTCAGACAGTTGAAAACATTTGGAAGCCGGGATAGACATTGTGTGTAGCTTTAGAGGGCAAAATTAGCATCAAAAGATGGAAGATTCAGGGATGCAAAGTTCAATTGAACATAAGGAGGAACTTTCTAACAGGGAAGCAAAGTTCAACTGAACAGAAGGAGGAACTATCTAACAATTAGAGCTGATCAAAATTAGGATGAGATAAGATTCCTGCCACTGAACATATTCAATACAGGCTAGCAAACAATGAGTTTGAAATTTCAAAGAGAAGAGTCCTGTTGGCTAGGAAATTGGACCAAATTACCTCTAAATTCCCTTCTGAACCTGATATTGTTTTTCTTTTGTTAGTCCTTTATCTCAAAATTGACCTAAAATTATAACAGGTCCGTTTTGGTCTATAAGTAATACTGCCTTGTTCAAGTCAATAATTCAACAAAAATTTGTTAAGTAGCCATTTTATGCAAAGCATCATACTAAGAACTTGTGGAAATAAAAAAAAATTAAGAAGTCTTGGCCTTTGTCTTAATTAGGCAGTAATATGGCTATACTATATAGACCACTGGATTTAAAATCAAGAAAACTACAAATAGTTCCAAGATAGTTCAAATCTCCAACATACTGGGAAAGGCCCTTAAGCAATATCTACCTTAGTTTCCTCATATGTAAAATGGGATAAATGGGATAATAATACCTGCCTTGCAAGGTTGTTATGAAGTTCAAATAAGATTTTATACACACACACACACACACATATATATATATATAAACACTTTCCAAGGTCTAAAGTTTTACATATATATATATATATATATATATATACACATGTGTGTATGCATTATCATTTATTAATGGAGATTATAGTTTCATGAAAAATGAATAAAAATAGTTTAGTAAGGAGGTAAAACATATAAAACTAAATATAAAGATAATCAGTCAATAAACATATAGTGCTGAGGATACAAAGAAAGCTAAAAAAAATTCTTGCCCTAGAAGCTAACCATCCAATGGAAAGGGGGAAGGTAAGGAAACAAGCATTTATTAAATACCCACTATGTGCCAGGCACTTTACAAATGTTATCTCATAATGGAGGAGACAACATCTAAATAACTATGTGCAAAAAAAAAAATATATATATATATATACACACATACACACACATATATACACATACACATATATACGTATATACACATATAATGTATTCGTATACACGTGTGTATATGTATATTTATGTATATACATACACATAAATATACATATAACAGATAATTAGTTGTGTTATAGAGAAACAAAACAAATGCTACACAAAGTCGCAATGAGGTCAGTTTTAATAAGTTATGACTTCAGAGAAGAGGTGGTAGTTGAGTTTAGCTTTAAGAAATGGACAGAAATTTATCATTTAGATAGAGAAGTTGGAGAACATTTCACATATAGAAAATGGTTAAAAATATATGTAGATAGGACCGCAGAGGACAGAGCCAAGATGGTAAAGTAGAGAAACACTTAGTTGACCTCTACAAACACTTTTAAAATTATTTTTCAAATCAAATCTGCAGTTGCAGAGCCAACAACAGGTCAGGGTGAAATATTCTTCTAGCCCAAGATAACTTAGGAGATTGGAAGGAGAAATCTATGACCCAGGGTTGGAGACTGACCTGGCACTCACATGGATGTGACACCAGTGGTGGGACTAGGTGGTAACAGCAAAAGGAACAGCAATTTCAGGAGGTCTCAAGCCAAAGATAGAAAGGGGACCTAGAAACTTGTCAGAGCTTACAAGGCACCACTGTGCTAGCCCCAGATGCAGAACTGGAAGCTATTTGGAAACTCTATTGCCTATACCTGCTTCTAGGCTATACTTCAAGGGTAGAGAGGACCATATACAGTTTAAAAAAATAAAAAAGATTAAGGGTCTTAAAGAACAATATCACTTGTGAATCAAAATGCATCAGGGGCTCTGAGGAGCAGTATAGCTTCCAGTTCCATGGGAACATGTATCCTGGGTAGTAATATCAATTGCAATGCCAGGAAATCAGGAGCCATTCCAGATTAAGGACTAGAGATCAGTATAGGAGAGCAGTAACACCACCAGAAGACAGAGATTTCAAAACAGCTACAAACAAAGCCATAAAGAAAAAGATGAATTGGACAGCAGCCCAACAAGAATTCCCAAAGGGCTTAAAAATTATTTTCAAAATCAATGAGAGTGGTAGAGGAGAAATTAATTAAGGAACTGAGAACAAGGTAAGAAAACTATGAAAATGACAATTAATAGCTTGGGAAAAGAGGGGCAAAAAATACTGAAGAAGATAACACCTTAAAAAACAGAATTGGCCAAATGGAAAAAGAGGTACAAAGACTCAATGAAAAATGTAATTCCTTAAAAATTAGAATGAGGCAAGTAGAAGCTAATGACTTCATGGACATCAAGAAACAATAAAATAAATTAAAAGGAACTGAAAAAATAGAAGAAAATGTGAAATATCTCATCAGAAAAACAACTGACCTGGAAAATAGATTCAGGAGAGATAATTTAAGAATTATTGGATTACCTGAAAGCCATAATAAAAAAAAGCCTAGACATTATGCATGGGAGTAAGCACACAGCCCTGCTTCCCTCCTTTGGTGACTGTGAAACCTCAAGAGCATTGTCCATTATCCAGAACCTGAGCAAGTATGCCATCATGAAACTGATATACAATACTAATGAACTTCTCCTGGCAACCAAAATTTGACATAATTTTCCACAAACCCTCATGACTGACAGTATCAAAAGCCTTCCTTAGATTGACAAAGGCAAATGCAGAATGGCATTCAAAACCTCTTATTCAGTTGGAAGTTTGGCTAGAGAGGAACTGACTTCAGTTTGAGATATGCAGTCAACATCTTCAGCATTGACTGTGGATGATCTGTTGAGAGCATCATGGAAGTGATCAGCCCATCTCCCCAGAAGCATGTCTTTATCACTAATCAATGTGGCTCCATCAGCATTGAGTAGTTGAGATGCACCATATGTCTTTGGCCCATAAATAGCCTTCAGGGCATCATAAAAATGATTTGGATTGTTATTGTCAGTATAAAACCGAATTTTGTCTACCTTCTTACTAAGCCAAGAATTGTGCATCTCTCTAAGCTTCACTTGTACTATATTTTTGATGGAGTTAGATGCTGCCTTCTTGAAGATGGATGAACAATTCTGCTGGCAAACCCTGTGGAGTTCTCATTTTTCATTTAGCAGCTTCTGAATTTCTCCATTATTTTTGTCAAATCAATCTTGATATTTGCAAGTGTTCTGGGATGAGTAAATGCAGTTCTATATACCAAATCACTGAAATCTACCCATTCCTTTTCTGCTCCACTGCTGCCAGCCATATGTTGGCTCAGCTTTCCCTCCAAGTTAGCAACAAGCTGTTTTTACCTGGAGAAATGCTTTAATCTGCTGACATTTAATCTTCTGGTAATCATCTTGCCTTGGGGCAGCCACTTTTGTTGAATGTGAATATTTAGCTTGGAGAAGATATGTCTATGATCAGTCCAGCACTCTGAACACATTCTAAGTACCAATGGTAAGTAGAATCATCTTCCCAAAAGTTTTTATAACTTTTTATGTTTCAACCACAGGGTAGGACCCCCACATTTGGTGGTAAGCAAGCTAGGGTTAGGTTAGGGAAAGCAGAAAATTTTAATGTACCTTTTGTAGCACCTCCTTCAGGCCAGAGGGTAAGCAGTGAAGACTTTTTAAAAGTCTGCTCAGACACCCAGGGAGCTGCCAAATCCCACTGTTGATTCTGTCCATTGAGAAGATGACCCTACTGCATAGGTTGCCTAGGCAGAGTTGTGATTATAGTTTCTAGTGTATCCACACCTGCTTCTCCATCACTTACCCATCATCACAAGACTTTGAGGTAGATAAAAATGGTAAAACGGTATGGGCGATGTCTTCTGATTTGCACATAAATCGTATTTAAGTGAGGCAGAGTTGTGCAAAGTCATTGGCCCTATTCTTTCTTCCAGAATCATTGAAGTCCAGTGGCAAGACAAAAGTTAAGATGACTGGCAATGTCTAAGGATGCAGTGGATCATCTTGGAATCTTCAATATCTAACCAAGCTCTAAGCACTCCAGAGTAACCACTTCTGCCACCTTCATGGTTCATTGCAACAAATTGTTAATATCCACCTGTTCTGCCAGGGAATTCTCCACATGCTTGCTGTAGACACCTCCCCCCAACTCACCGATGGGTTTGAGGCCATCAGCTGCCATCAACCTAGTTTAGCCTGTCTGCTAGAACAGTTTTACAAGGGTGTGGCTGCTGCACATGGTAGACCAGGTGGCAAGTGAACACCAAAGGTGGAAAACAGTCCAGAAAAGGGCTCAGAAGCCTTCACACCAGACATGTTAGTCTTTTCTGAACACCTTTACACCCCTACATATGAAATATCTAGAGAAAATGGATTGGGAATAGGAAGGGATATACCTTTTTCCTCAGCAATACATGGTACCTTCACAAAAATTGATAATGTATTAGGGCATAAAAATCTCATGACCAAAGGCAGAAATATCAAATGTACCCTTTCCAGACCATAATGCAACAAATGTTACATTTAATAAAGGGTTGTGGGAGCATAGATTAAAAATTGACTGGAAACTAAATAGTCTAATCCTAAAAGAATGATTGGGTCGGGGGCAACTAGATGGCACAGTGAATAGAACAATAGAGCCCTGGAGTCAGGAGGACCTGAGTTCAAATCTGGCCTCAGACACTTGTCACTTACTAGCTGTGTGACCTTGGGCAAGTCACTTAATCCCAACTCCCTTGTCTTCCCCCCTCCAAAAAATGAATGGGTAAAAGAATAAATCATTGAAACAATCAATAATTTAGTTAAAGAGAATGATAACCATGAGACAATACCAAAATTTGTGACATGCAGCCAAAGTAGTGCTTAGGAAAAATTTATATCTCTGAATTTATACATCAATAAAAGAAAGAAGGAGCAGATTGATGAATTGGGCATGAAACAAAAAACCCTGGAAAACAGAACAAATTTTAAAATCCCCAATTAAACATCAAAATGGAGATCCTAAAAAATCAAAGGAGAGATTAACAAAATTGAAAGTAAAAAAATTAATAAATAAAACTAAGAGTTGCTTTTATTAAAAATAACATAAAATAGATAAACCATTGGTCAATTTGATTTAAAAAAGAAATAGGAAAACCAAGTTATGACTAAAAATGAAAAGGGTGAATGCATCCAACGAAAATTAAATTAAAGCAATTATTAGGAATTATTTTTCCAATTATATGCTAATAAAACTTAATGTGTGAAATGGATGAGTATTTACAAAAATATAAATAGACTAATAAACAGAAGAGGAAATAGTATATTTAACTCTATCTTCAAAAAGGAAATTGGATAAGACATAAATGAACTCCTTAAATAAAAATTGCTGGGACTAGATGGATTTACAGTTGAATTCTACCAAATGTTAAAGGAACGATTAATCCCAATACTAAATAAACTATTTGAAAAAATAGGTGAAGAAGAAGTCCTACCAAATTTATTTTATGACACAAATATGGTGCTGATACCTAAACCAGGGAGAGCTAAAAAGAAAAAGAAAATTATAGACCAACTTCCTTAATGAATACCAATGCAAAAAAATTTAAATGAAATGTAACAAGGAGATTACAGTACTATATCACAAAGATCATTCACTATAACCAAGTGGTATTTATTCTAGAAAGACAGGGTTGGTTCAATATTATGAAAACCATAAGCATAATTGATCATATTAGTAACAGAAAATAACAAAAATCATGTAACTATCTAAATAGGTGCAGAAAAAGCTTTTAATAAAAGTTTTTGCTACACACATTCCTATTAAAACACTAGAAAGCATAGGAATCAATGGAGCCTTTCTTGAAATGAGAAGTAGTATTTATCTAAAACCAAGAGCAAGCATTATCTGAAATGGGGATAAACTTGAAACCTTCCCAATAAGAGCAGGGGTAAAGCAAGGATGTCCACTATTACCACTATTATTCAATATTTTATTAAAATGCTAGCTATAGCAATAAGAGAAGAAAAAAATTGGAAGAATAAAAATAGCTAATGAGAAAACAAAATTGTCACTCTTTGCAGATGATATGATGATATACTTAGAGCATAAACTTAAAAACTAATTGAAACAATTAACAACTTTAGTAAAATTTCAAGATACAAAATAAATCTACATAAAGCATCAGTATGTTTATATACTACCAATAAAACCCAGTCAGAAGAGATATAACTGCAGATAATATAAAATACTTGGGAGTCTACCTATCAAGACAGATCCAGGGACTATTTTTACACAGTTACAAAACACTCTTCACATAAATAAAGTCATATCTAAACAATCGGAGAAATATTAATTGCTCATGGGTAGGCCAAGCCAATATAATAAAAATGATTCTACCTAAGTTAATTTGTTTATTCAGTGCCATATCATTCAAACTACCAAAGAATTGTCTTATAGATCTAGAAAAAATAATAAATTCATCTAGAAGAACTAAACGTCATGAATATCAAGTGAATCAATGAAAAAAAGTGAAGAAAGGCAACTCGGCATACCAGATTTCAAACTAAATTATAAAGTGATAACCATCAAAATAATCTAGTATTCACTAAGAGAATGGTAGATGAGTGGGACACATTAGTTATACAACAAACAGTAATAGATGACCATAGTAACCTAGTATTTAGTAACCCAAATATTCAAGCTTTGGGGGTAAGAACTCATCATTTAACAAAAATTACTGGAAAACTGGTAAGTATTTTGGAAGAAACCAAGAATAGACCAACATTTCATACCATATACCAAGATAACATCAAAATGGATTAATAATTTAGACATAAAGTATAATATCAGTAAATTAGGGAAGCATGTGAAAATGTACCTGTTAGATCTATGCATAAAGGAAATATGACCAAATAAAAGAGAGGCTCAAAGGAAGCAAAATGTATAATTCTGATTACATTGATTAAAAGGTTTTTGCACAAACAAAACTAACATAGCCAAAATTAGAAGAAAAACAAAACTGGAGGGAAATTGTATAGCAAGTTTCTCTTATTTACAGGTCTCATTTCTCATATAAAACCAAATTTATAAAAATGTGAGCCACTCCCCAACTAATCAATGGTCAAAGAATATGAGCAGGCAGTTTTAAGAATAAATGTGCATATGTATAGATAAATAGACTAAACCTTATCTAAACATATAATGCAAATATATCATATGAATATATAATGTATCTATCCTAAATATATAATGTATATATGAAGCCATGGGAAGTAAATGAGATTGCCAGGGAAAGGGTTATATAGAAACAATAGGGTAGAAAGCAATGGTTGGCAATACCAAATGTTTCAGAGAAATTTTGGAGGATAATAACTAAAAAAAAGGATGTGGTAATTAATGCATCCCTAGTGATGTTTCAGAGAGCAATTTCAACATAGTCATGGCAATAGAAACAATATTACAAGAGAATGGCGCATATGGAAATAGAAGAATTAGGTGTTGACAACTTTTTAAGTTCATGAGTAAAGGAAAGGAGAGAGGCAAAATGTAACTAAAAAGAGCAGAACGGGTGAGGAAAGATCTTTTTGACCTGGGCAGATTTGATCATGATCATGATCAATCATGGCGAAGTGTCAAGGATTTAGGAAATATTGGTGAAGAATGAGGGAAGGAAAATTAATGATTGCTGTAGCAAGGTCTTAGAAGGCCCTGGAAGGACTGGGATAAAGGACAGAGACATTAGATTTAATGAATAGTAAGGATATGTCTACTTCTGTGACAAGGAAAAAATATGAAGGAATGAATGATGAAAATAATGAGTGCTGAGAAAATCTAAGTAATGGAAGAAGGGAGTTGAAGAAGTACTTTTTTGGATAGGGTCATCTACCTATTTATGCAGGGAAATGTGATATAGTTGGAGGATGAAGCAAAGACGAAAGGATTTAGAACATTCACTTTGGGAAATGAAAGGAAAATTTGTGTAAGGTCTGCCCCTCTATGTTTTTTCAAAAGCTTAGGAAGACACAGCCTTAAAAGCTATGCTAAAATGACCATATGTCTGCTTTCATGCTATAATTTATAGTTATTTTCTATAAATCACTGCTTTTCTACATCACTTCTCTAAGTGGTGAGAGGAAGTATAATACAGTTTATAAAGCACTAGATTTGTGGTCAAAAGACCTAAGCTTGAATCCAAGCTCTGCTACATATTGCATGACCTTGGGAAAGTCATCTAGCCTCTCTGGGCCTCGGTTTACTCATCTGCAAAATTAAATGATTGGACTAGATGACTTCTAAAGTCTCTTTCATCTCTACATCATATAAGCCTCAAAATTTTTCTCATAATTTAAAGGATAGTATAGAGCATGTACTGGTATCTGTTCAACAAAATAAGAAACAATTTTAAGAACAATTATATATGTGTATATGTGTTATATACACGCACAATATTTGAATTACAGGTTCTAGAGAAGAAACTATGAAAAATAATTTTTTCTTCATTTTTATAATGGTACATTTCAAATTTGAACTTGACCTTAACTTCTTCACCTAATGTGCTCCTGCCTTAGGTGATATGTGTATAGGTAAATATGTTACTGTATGGAATATAAATTTCTATAAACTCTTCTAAGTCAATTGAAAAAATTGTCAAGTTTCATCTTCAGTGCTCTGCTTTCTTTTCCATTAATCTTTTTCTCTCTCTTCTTCTCTTTTTTTTCCTCCTCCCTCTCCTTCTCCATGTTCCACCAGTAGCCACTCAGGGACCCATGTTGCCTCCTAGATTCCCAGAAACCCCCACTTGAGTTTTCTACTCCATTCTGCTCATTCCTAGAAAACCCATTCTCAGCTAGCTGTAACAAAAGAAAAAGGTATGATTATCTGCAGATGAGCTACTGCTAACTGATAATGGCTGGACACCAGGAATACATTTTATGTCTTAACCAAAATGAATGAATTTCTAATGTTAGAATTGTTGAAAATATGGTGAATTCATTAAAAAAAGAAAAAAAAATGTTGCTCCCCCAACAATCATCATACCTGAGAGATGGCTGCTTATTCTGTGTATGCCTAAAGGCAAGCCCTATATCAAGAAAGAATCCATTTCTTTGTAAGACCTATCTCCCTTTATAACCATTGTAACTCAGTTGATTTCCTCAAAAAGCTCTTTATCCAGGAACTGCTGATATAGGAAAAAGATTGTAATCAGTTCTCCAGCAGAGAACAACCACATCAAAAACTTGAATTCTGTCATAAGGATTGACAATCCAATCTTTTCTATGTGCTACAAAGAAGGTGAAGACTTTGTTTTGGTTAGACTATTTGCCCAATCTTTACTGTATTACAAAATACTTTACAGATTTCTTCCTTCTGTATAATAGCTAAGAAAAGCTCCCCTTAGCTTTCCTATTTCATTTCTGAGAAATCACCGAGTCAGAGAAACTAATAGAATGAGGATTAGAATTATTTGTTTTAAATTCTAATTTAACTTTTCCATCCACCTAGCCCAAACTATGTCTCAAGAGAATGAAGCAGGGGCAAGAGCAGACCCATTTTTTTTCTGTTGTTGATATATTTGTTTAGAAACTTAGAGAATAAAGTTACTAGAGTGAAAACTTGGGTTTAGGAGCTTTGCATGAAATTGTCATTCAAATTACGGCAATCATATTACAAAAAATATTTTAGGAGCTCTTTTCATAGTAGCAAAAAAAAACTAGAAACTAAGGTGTTGCCCATTTATTGGGAAATGGCTAAACAAGTTGTTATAGGAACATAGTGGAATATTATTTCTCCACTAGAAATTAACAGATAAAAACTAGGAAGACCTGTATGAACTAACATAGAGTGAAATGAGCAGAATCAGAAGAGCAAGTTATATAATTACAAAAAACATTCTAAAGAAAAGCAACTTTGAAAGACCTGAGAACTAGGATCTATTCCATAACAAACTGGGTTCCAGAAGATTGGTGACAAAGTATGATACCTATTTCCTGACAGAGGTGATGAACCTGAAATGAAGAATATGAGACATCCCTTCCTGGACTTGGCCAGCCAGAATCTGCTTCAATTCACTTTGGACAGTTGGTATAACTTTTTTTTTCTTTTCTTTTTTATTCAATTGGGAGGGTATTACAAGGTGAAAAATAAATGCTTCTTAGTTGGAAAAAAATAAAACAGTAAGACTTGTTGTAGGGAGTTTTAATATTTTTTGTGTCATGGATCTTTCTGGCAATCTGATGAAGTCTAAGGACCCCTTTTCAGAATAAAGTGTGAAGTGCATGAATAAAATACATAATATTACAAAGGAAATATTCAGGTATAGTTATCAAAATATTTTTAAGTTGATGAACCCCAGTGTGAACTCCTACAGTATATTAAAACCCAAGGCAAGAGATTTGTCTTCCTCTATTTCCTCCCATCCCATCCACCCATGATTATAAAAGACCCAACTCTGCTTATAACCAAAGAAAACAAGACTTCCCCTCTCCCTCTTAAGCCAAGAGTTTTCCCTCCCTGGAAAAGCTAAGCAGGATGTCTTGACCTCTGTCCAAGGTGCCAAATGCTGGAGGCCTCCTGTTTGGAACCAAGCCTGATTATGAAGCACAATATCAGATAGTGAAACCCACTAAGGTAACTGGGACACAACCTTGAGGTAAGGGAAACTTGTCAGCATCCATTTTTTTAAATTCAGCAGAAACTGTTGTCAGACAAATTAAGCCACAGTGATAAACTGATTTAGATAAAATGTGATAGGAGTCAAGCAGTTGAAATCAGTACCGATTATACTCTGGCAACAGAAGAACCAACTTGCACATGTGTGCATATGCTCCCACTGAATAAACAACCTGTCATGGGGAAGTTGGGACTCTGTGGTGACATAAAATATAAATCTCAGCTGTGTTATTAAGAGGCTTTACATATTTTCCAGCTGCTACCGTATTGTTTTCTAGGTTTAAAAGAGCAGAGATCATATTGCAAATAAGCTGACGCTCAGCATAACTTTAAGTAACCCTGAACTTTCAGAGAATGGCCAAATGCTACCTTTAGCCATCAAGAGTCAACAACTAAGGCATTTATTGGAGCAGCAAAAACAGCAAACTAGCAACACACTCCTCACTGTGACCTAGATGCTACTTATGGAAAACGTGCATGTGTATATATACATATATATAGTGTGCAGAGAGAGCGATAGATAGATAGATAGATAGATAGATAGATAGATAGATAGATAGATACACACCCAATATACAAATATACTTTTGCATGTATGTGTATTATGTGCATTGTGTATATATGTTAGTGGAATCTTGACTCAATATTTGCTAAATGACTCACTGCTCCCAAATGACCTGAAATCTGTCCAGATGTGTGTACTTATGTTTAATATGCAATTTACCTGCTTTTATGTGCTTCCTTATAAATCTTGCTGGAAAGTAAGATAAGCTAGAAGCATTACTGGAATCTAATGCATTAAACTTGGAGGCAATTCCAGACTTCTGGCCTTAGAATACAATTATACATTGGCATCTTGAGATTTGTCATACGACCTTACCGTATATTCACAAATTCATGACAGAACAGTTAGATTTTCTGAGTATGGCAGGTAGAGAAATAAGGTAAGTCATGTTTAAACAAACTTATAAAATGATATTTTGGTTAAAAACTTGGGGGGGAAAGAGATTTTAGAAGAAATTTATCTTTTAAAAGATAAGTTATATTAGACAAGTATAAAATTGTAGAATAATTTTTCATATTCATATTTGAGGATAGAATTATGGGTTTATAGAAACAAACTTTGGAATAACTGTAACAATGTAAGGCACTATGCTAGGTACTCAAGATAGAAAAAAATTATATGTATGATGGTCTCTGCTCCCTCACAATTTACAATTTAGTTGATGAGAAATATATTATTATGTTATGTTATGTTAAATATATTATATTATATTATTTATATCATTTAAATAATACATGGTATTCACTAAATCATATTGACTTCAGATTCAGGAAGACCAGGATTTTAGTCCTGCCTCTGACATACATGGACTATGAGACCATAGAGAACTCACTTAAACTCTTAATGTTCCACAAAACTCACTATAATTTGCAGAACATAGGCAAATTTTCATCAACGGAGGAAATTTCTCACCTGGAGCTCCCTAAATTGATGAAATCACAGGTTTGATTTTTTAAATACATGAATACAAATACATAACGTGGCCAGTGTGGGATATGCATAATAAATACTAATAGAGTTGAAAGGAGGGAGATCATAGATCATTAATGGGCCGATAAAATCAAGCAATGCACCAGTCAAAATTAAGGCAAGAGCTGAGCCTTAAAGGAAAGCTAAAACTTGGATAGGCAAAAGGTGCCTAACAGGCAGAGCCTATGTCTGTTCAGGAAATCATGAGTAGAACAGCTTGGCTAAGTCAGAAGGTACATGTAAGGAAGCAGTAAGTAGAAGATGATTGAAGAATTAGGGCCCAAAACATGAAGTGTTTTAAAAGCTGAACTAATGAGTTTTTTTCTTTGTCTTGGATATAACTGAAGTTTTTAATTGCTTTGCTTGATTTTGTGAGATGAAAGAAAAGTGATGTGAGCAAAGAGAAGTTTTGGGAAGATTTGTTTACCTGGCAACAATGTCTAGGATAGACAGACAGGATAGCTTGAGAACAGGAATACTGGCGGGGGAGTTTAGGGCTAAACAAGAAGAGTATCTGTATGAATTGGAAAAGAACAAAATAGTGGCTAAGATATGCTTTTATTTGACTTGTTAGTTCTTTCTTAACTGTGAATTTAAATCAAGGCAAATATTAAGAAAGTATACTCTGGTAACCTCTCAGGCTATAACCATGCCCAGCTCAGCAATTTCTTCACTTTTTCAATTGATTTCCTACCTCATTTCTCACTGCAGCTAACTGTGCCAAACTTTTGTAGTCTTTCTTGAAGCCTCCAACCTCAAATCCAACCCCCACATTTACGGTAGATGACTTAGTCTCTGAATGCTTGGAGAATCTGAGACCGTCCATAGGTTATTCTCTCAACTCCCTCAAATTATCTCCCATGTTAAGAATCTTGATGTTATCTTTGATTCTTTCCTCTCATTCAATTAGTTTTTTAGACTCATTAGTTTTACTTCTACAATGTCTCTGGATCATTTTCCTCCTCTGTCTTCCTACTGCCAACCTACCCAGTGTAGACCCTTACTACTATACACTTGGGTGATAATACTAGTCTGTATTGATCTTACTGTCTCAACTCTCCTCCTCCACCCTTTCTTCTCAAGATCATGGGACTTTAAGGTTAGAAGAGACATTAGAGAAAGTCTAATTTCAACCTCCATATACTACAGATAGGGAAACTGAGATACCGAGAGGTGAGGTGATTTGCCTAAAGTTATGCAGATAGTAAGTGTTGGAAGTGGGACTTATATCCAAATTCAGTGCTCAATGCTATTTCTAATTGACAAAAGTCAAATTCCTTATCCTGACATAATCTTTGTCCATGGCATTGCTCAACTTTTGAAGACATCACATATTGCTCACTTTATTCTCCTTGACATTCACCATGGACCTCTTGTCCATTTTCTTCACTTTCCTGCCTCTCTAGCTATGCTCAAGCTATTCCCTACCCCTCTAATGTCTTCTATTCTTTGTTGAAATTCTATGTATACTTTAAAATCTAGTTAAAATCCCACTTCTTCCATGATTTGAATCTCACACATTTATTATGCACTATTTTGTGTGATAGTTACTCTTAAATGTATAGTTCCTAATAATCCCTTTTTGTAACCTAAACTCCATGAAGGCAAACATCATGTCTTCACTAACTTTGTGCCTCTTCTAGCACCTGGGGTAATGCTCTATACAAAGTAGGTACTTAATAATTTTTTGTTGGATTGAATCATAATTATTAAAATCACTTTTATAGGTGAAAGAAATAGTGCATATACATTAAGTAGAGTAAGTTTTAAGTGGAGTATATTTTCAATATATTTTATGTGTATGTGTATAAAATCTAAGGAAACATAAATTTTGTCAATTAACTTGTAAATGATCAATTAACCTGAGTATCAGTGATCTCATTGATCCATTTTTCAAGTATTTGAAAATATAAAATTTCAGTTTTTCATATAAGCATTGTTTTATGCTTTTGACAAAGGCCTAGGGGAAAATAATAGAAGTTTTAATTAGTGTGACATTACATTTTATTCATTACATAAGTGTCATGCATGTAATTATATAAGACCATCAGTTACCCAAGCCATAATCCTCCGTTTCTAACTGATAGTAAAAGTAGTCAGAAACTAGAGCATCAATATTTAAAGCTATTGCTAACTATTTCATGGGAGATGAAAACAAATTAACATATTTTCAAAATCCACAAGGGAATGAATTCTAAAACTTGAAAGAGAATAGTTATCAATTGTTTTCTCTGAGGATATTTGCAGTTTCCAGGAAAGAAGAGGTTATTGCTGAGACAACAACAACAATGAAAACAAGTAGATTGGGCAACTACTTGGATTTGGCCAACTCTGATTAGAGCAGTAGCAGAATAAGAGGGCTAAAACATCAAAGAAAAAGTAATTGCCATCAAAAGGAAAGACAGGGAGGAAGAGACTTTAATTAATTATCTCATTCAGGCTTGTGAACTTGGTTTGTTTTTCCAAAGCTAAAACCACACATTTAAAAAGTACAAAATTCAATCGATCTGGTTTTTGATCTTTACAATGCCAACAAAGCCCGATGGTTAGCCCAAAATTCTAGGAGTTTAGCGTTACAGAACACCAAAGAAAGTCATTACAATTTGTCATTTTCACCTATAAAACCTAGAAATTACAATATTTGCAAACTCATCAGAACATTGAATAATTGTACTTTTAGAACACCTGGGAATATGACCCAAGAGTAAAGTACCCTATTTCTATTGAAGCAAAGTTGAGAGTTTACAATGAATGCTATGATGACCCAAAGTTGAAAATATCTATGAAACACTAATTGCTTGTATAATATGATTCCAGATACTTTCCAAAATACATTTTAATATGATGCATCATCACACTTTTTTGAATGCTAAATTTGTAAACTTTTAAAATATTTTTAATCTTTGAAAAATATTCAAAAAGAGTACAACAAATGTTGTGACCATCGTGTCATGTAAGTAGCCTTGTACTATTCCCAGCCACTCAACTATGCACTACATGGAAGAGGGGCTTAGTAAGGTCTTTTTTCTTTGAATGATTGAATGAATAAATGAACCAGCTGTTCATAATGACAAATTTTCATTTCTGCCCAGACAGGTCATGAAATGGGTTATAGGTTATTTATACAATCAGTTCTCATTTTAAAAATTGAATTCTTGAGAATGATATGCCCTTTCAATTTACTGTAATTAGGTTTCTGTTAGTGATTATATCAAAGTAAAATTAAGGTTCAATTAAAGAGGGGATCATTTGGGTTCATCAAATTTTAGGCACACTCCTCAATTTTTACAATTTAATATATTTTGGCTATATCGATCCCATTTAAACAAGGTCAGAAATGACCCTCACAGCTGTTTTATTATCAGGCCATACTGACATAATCATAGAAATGAAGTGCATATATTGTACAAATGTCATTAACACAGATTCCATCTTGCTGTAATTAAACTCTGAATAGATGAAGCATAACATACAGCTTAATCCTGAAACAAGGGAAAGCAGAAGTATTCGGTATGATCAAACAACAGGTTTAAGTTAAAGAAAGGCCAGTCCCAAGGCAGATGTCTTTGTGAAAACTGTGACTGATCGATTTTTACCAAGTGCTAATCACATATTGTCATTCTGTAATGGTCCTTCTACATTTGGTCAATCAAGGCCATTAATTACTGCATATAAAAATGAAAATTTCAAAAGGAAAGAGCCTAGACGATACTGTTGTTTCTCCTTTTTTAAGATTTATTGATCTGTTTTGTTTTTATATCACAGTTACTTTTCTCTTGAGGATGTAGAATCTAACCCCTCCTGCTGAATACTTTTATCAAGATAGAGTCAACTCTCAATTATTTATGCCACTACAAAGGGATTTTAGCATAGAAAAGTAATTCCCAAACTTTTTGTGGAACTCTTCACTTTAAACAAAACTTCAATGAGATTCTTTTAGAATTAACTTTTTAACTTTTGCTTTAAACAAAACTTTAAAGGAATCTTTGTAGTGAAATCTTTTCACACAGTTTTCTTTCAATTATGACTCAGTGATCTAACAATGTGGTTGATCTTTAATTCTATGTTTTAAGATCAATTTTATTCCAAAGATAATAGTACACAAAACTTACTGAAAAGATGTATTTGCTATTAATTAGAAATGCAATGAATCAGTAATTTTTTTAAAAAAATTTTGTTGTTTGTTACATCAAATATGTGTTAAGCTTCCCTCTATAGAAAGAACTCTGTATTAAGTAAAGAATACAATAAAAAACTAAGGAAAAGTTTATCAATATTATATGAAACCTTAAGACCTAATTATTTACTTATTATTTTAGTACTCTTCCCCCATATTTGACATAATATCTTGGATAGACAGCTCACAGAGTAGGACAGACAGGATGGCAGAGGACCTTGAATCAGGCTACATGAGGAGAAGTTGGAAGAAGTGGATAAATTGTATCTAGAGGAGGGAAGAATTAAAAGACATAACTTTTATCTTTAAATATTTCTAGGGCTGTCATAGGAAATACAAATATTTTCTGTTTGCTTCTATAGCGCAAACTTAGAGTAGTGAGGAGATATTTCATGCACACAAAAAATAAATTTCTTTTATATAAAGGAGAGCATCCTAACAATTTAAAGATATTAAAAATTGGAAAATGGCTGCTTCAGGAAGTAGTAGGACCCTGCTCACTGGAAATCTTCAAGTAAAGGCTAAAAGACCACTTGTTAAATATGTTATAGAGAGGATTCCTGTTTAGGCATAGGTTGGACTAAATGGTCTCTGAGCTCCAGTCCATCTCGGAGATTCTGTGATTCTAGAAATTAGTTTTGTGACTAGATACAATATTGGATGCAATTGTTCTTTGTGAGATTCTTTACAATAAGTTTCATTTCAACCTCTTCTTAAGCTGGTAATTTTTTTTAGTGTTTCAACTCAGATTTTGTTTTTAAAACCACTATATTTTGCTTGTAAGTACCTTTCCAAGTTTGTTGTGACCATGGAGCAGTTGCATTCTTTTTTTTTTAATTTATTTTTAATATGTTTGGTTTTCAGCATTGATTTTCACAGGCGTTTGAATTACAAATTTTCTCCCCATTTCCTCCCCCCCCACTCCGAGATGGCGTACACTCAGGTTGCCCTGTTCCCCAGTCTGCCCTCCCCTCCGTCCCCCCATTCCCCTCCCATCCCCCTTTCCCTTCCTTTCTTTAGGGCAAGATAAATCTCTCTGCCCCATTGCCTGTGCATCTTA
>CM053622.1:211863763-211886998 GCA_028646595.1 Phalanger gymnotis | reverse complement strand
AAAGAAAGCGATAATAGTACTAGAGTGAAAAATTGAGAAAAGAAATGAGAGTGAGGGAAGAAAATTATGAAAAGAGAATTTACAGCTTGGTAAAAGAGGCATAAAATACTAAAGAAAATAACTTTGAAAGCAACATGGTTAGTCTCTTGTACCCTTTTGAAAAAACAAGCTGTACATAACAGATATTAGTATTTTCACTTATAATCTTCTCATTCTGTTCTGTTTTGTAGATGGAAATGTTCTCTCTGTCTATCTCTCTCTTACTCCGTTTATCTCTCTCATTTGTTATATTCAGAATTTTTTTTAAAACTCTGCTCAGTGTGGTACGCTATACTGCAAAAGCCCATAATAGTTAGCATAAGCTAACTATAAGTTACCTCCTTCCTGCATTCCTAAGTCCTAGAGAAGTTCAAAAAACACACAGATTTGGACCAGATGAACAGAATCCCATCTCTCCCATGGTCACCCTGGGTGGGTCCATCCAGGTCCAAGATGATCCTTTAGGAAGTCAGGTTGGTTCTGAAACTCCTGGTAGCCTTTCCCTTCCTCAGAAGTTCCCCTGTTTATATTTGTCCAAGACCAAAGAAGTAGCAGACAAAAACCAAATATAGGATTATCAGCAGGACAAACACCAAGGATGAAAAAATGACCCAGCTATTGCTGTGTCCTTAAATGTATCTGACTATAATGCATTCTCTTCTCCTAGGACACTCACCACTTTAGAGGATTCTAGTTTATGGCACTGGAAACATTTCTCAAAAATGACTGCCTTTCCACCTGGGAAAACAATATATCCTAAAAGCAGAAGTTTATTCCATCTTGGTCAGCATGTTTCAAAGCTAGGATTGTGTCTATTCCTGAGAACAACTCCCCTGATACTTAGATAATGGACTTAGCCTGAGAATGACTCCCCTGATATTTAGATACTTAGATAGAGGGAAATGTCCAGAGAAGATATCCTGGGGTGAGGTCTAGACTATTCGGAGTTTATGAAGGTTAATTATCTGAACCTTCACCCCTTTAGATGGGTATAGATGTTGGATTTTTAAGGAGAAAATCAAGTTGCTTCAAACTACTTAATATCTTCCTTCATTTTGGCTATATTAACCTTGGTATATCAGCCATGGAGCCATAGAATGTTAGAGCTCAAAAGGATCTTAGAGATGATCTAGTCCAATCATGTTATTCTAGAAATGAAAAAAAAACTGAGACTAAGAAAAGTTAAGGTTACTTGCCAAAGATCATGTAGCTAGTTAGTGACACAGCAGGTCTCCTGGCTCTCAGTCCTGTGCTTTTTTTCAGTACCCACATTACCTCCTGACTTTCAAGCCCCCATTAGATTTTAAGCTCTTTGAGAGCACAGATTGTCTTTTGCCTCTTTTTGTATCCCCAGTGCTTAGCACAGTGCCTGACACATAGTAGGTGCTTAATAAATGTTTATTGATTGATTGACTTTCCAACTAGCTATTCCCATTCCAGTCCTTAGCACAAGCATCTCTATCACTATACGGAATGTTATTCACAAAAAGGACTACAACGGTCTCCTATATATTTCCCATACAAGTTCCTATGAATATCTACCTCCTTCAAAGACTCCTAGAAACATATCAATTAATTGACATAAAACCCAGTTACCTTCAGCCCCAATTGTAGAAATTGCCAAATTCATGTAATACCTCAAGATACCACTATTAAATCAGTTTAAATTTATGCTCGAAATTATCATTCAGTGTTTGATCATAGAATGTTATCTAATAAAAGATCCAAGATCTTTCAGGAAAAAAAAATAAAGCCCTGGAAACAGCATGTGACACAATGCTCTCACTGTCAACATGTTGTAAAGGACAATCAGCTTCCTAAAGTCAAGGTCTCACTTGTGCCCTTTACTATTGTGTTCAAATGAATTGTTTGGAAGCCATGCCCATTGGAATAACTATGGGGAGGGAGGAAATAAAAGTGCAGAATAGAAAGAAACTTCTTTCTCATTATCAGTCAAAAAGCAAATATTAAGCACATATCAGCCAGTATGCCAAGCACTGAGGACACAAAGAAAGGTAAAAGTTTCCTAGGAGCTCACAGCTTAATGGAAGAGTATGCATGCAAACAACTATATACAAACAATATATATTCTACAAACATGACATTATACCTTTTGGCTCTGGGAATTTTCTCTGGCTGTTCCCTATGTCTGCAAAGCTTTCCGTATTCTGCTCAGACTGCTGATCTCCCAGTCCATTTTTAAGTCCCAGCTAAAATCCCACCTTCCACAGGAAGCCTTCCCCAACCCCTCTTAATTCCAGTACCTTCCCTCTTTTAATTATTTTCAATTTATCCAGTATATAATTTGTTCTGTATAACTGCATATTTGTTTATATGTTGTCTCCCCATTAGATTGTAAGCTGTCTGATGGAAGGGACTGTCTTATGCCTTTTCATATTCCTAGCACTTAGCACATTGTCTGGCATATAGTAGGCATTTAATAAATGTGTTTTGATTGATTGTTACATATACAGACTAAATTGGAGAAAATCAACAGAGGGAAGACTAGCATTGAGGAGACTAAGTGAGTCATGATGATTAAATGTGGTGGAAAAAGTTTAAGTTCCCAGAATAGAGATGCTTATATAGTATACTTTCTCTTTTCCTCTTTTG
Source organism: Phalanger gymnotis (assembly GCA_028646595.1). Lineage (NCBI taxonomy): Eukaryota > Metazoa > Chordata > Mammalia > Diprotodontia > Phalangeridae > Phalanger > Phalanger gymnotis. The sequence continues at coordinate 211,884,346 of CM053622.1, read as the reverse complement.
TCTTTTGTGAAGTTGAAGAATGGAAGCCACTGCCAGTGCTTGGAAAACAAAGAGATGTTGAAGAGAGGAGCTAATGTCTTCCTCTGACTTTATATACCCAGGTTCAGCAACTTAGTCTATTTGTACTGAGTAGGCACTTATTAAATGTTTATTGACAAACAGTCAAAGGACATGAACAGGAAGTTTTCAGATGAAGTAATGAAAGTTATATATAGTCATATGGAAAAATCTATCTAGTCATATGGAAAAAGCTGTCTATAGGCATATGGAAAAATCTAAATCAGTATTGATCAGAGAAATGCAAATTAAAACAACTCTGAGTTACCACTTCACATCTATCAGATGGGCTAATATGAGAGAAAAGGAAAATAATAAATGTTGGAGAGGATGTGGGAAAATTGGGATGCTAATGTACTGCTAGTGGAGTTGTGAACTGATCCAATCATCCTGGAGAGCAATTTGGAACTATGCCCAAAGGGCTATAAAACTGTGCATACCCTTTGATCCAGCAATACTAGGTCTGTATCCTATAGAGATCATTAAAAACGGGAGAAAGGATCTAAATGTACAAAAATATTATAGCAGTTTTTTTTTTGTAGTGGCAAAGAATTGGAAATTGAGGGGATGCCCATCAATTGAAGAATGGCTGAACAAGTTGTGGTATATGAATGTAATGAATACTATTGTTGCTATAACAAATGATGAGCAGGTAGATTTCAGAAAAACCTGAAAAGACTTATATGAACTGATGCTGAGTGAAGTGAGCAGAACCAGGAAAACATTGTATACAATAACGACATTGTGAGATGATCAGCTATGACTGACTTAGCTCTTCACAACAATAAAATGATCCAAGACAACTTCTTGTTTTATTTTTTGGGAGGGGAGAAGGTAAGGCAATGGGGGTTAAGTGATTTGCCCAAGGTCACACCACTAGTAAGTGTGTCACATGTCTGAGGCTGGATTTGAACTCAGGTCCTCTTGACTCCAAGGCTGGTGCTCTACTCATGCGCCACCTAGCTGCCACAATCCAAAACAATTCCAAAGGACTCACGATGGAAAAATACTATAAAAATGAATGGTAAAAATTGTCTTTACATGTATTTAGAAAAAATAAAATACTCTTTAAAAGAAAAAAAGTTTACTAACTGACTGACTTGAAGGAGGGATCATTATTTGTTATATTGTTCAAGTTCCCATTGGGCCAAAATACACACAACAGAAAAGAAGTCCCCATGCAACCACTGGCAAAAACGATTCCCACCACATAATTACAAACAGCATGATCTTGCTGTCAAACATGTATCATAGAATCATAAGATTTCAGAATTGGAAAAGACCTTAGATGTCATCTAATCTGACTTATTTTAATAGCTGAGGAAACTGAAACCCAGAGATAAAAAGGACAAATGTGTGGGCATGCAGTGCCAATGAGTCATCATCTCACCTCCCCTGGAATAAGTATTTTAAAAACAAATAAAAAGAAAACATTATTATGGAAACCTCTCTGGTGATATGATTTTCGGGCTCAGGCTAGCTTAGGCAAGTTATTACTTCTTGAAATACCATGTGTGCAGGCTTCCAGGTAATTGATCACTTGTGTAGGATACTATCCTTTGTAGGTATTGTAAGATGCTGATCCATTGCATGAGTTTATGTGCCTCAGATTTTTCCCATTTAGGATTGATCCCAAGCACTCTATCTAGTCCATATGTATCCAGAACAGCAAAGTCACTCGGGAAAGGACTCTGCTAGTCTCCTTGCCTATGGGTAGCAGGATTACAAAATCACAGAATCATACAATACTTGAAGAGAGTTATTGTGTCACCCCATGAGTATCTTCCAACACAAACAAGGCCAGTTCCTTTAACCAATTTTCCTATGTCATGGATTCCAGGCCATTCGTTATTTTAGTAGCCTTCATCTGGACACTCTCTAGTGAATCCATATCTTTCTTAAACTATAGTGCCTGGAAATAACCTCAATACTCAAGATGAGTATGATGATGGCAGGATATAGAGGAACTATTTCCTAGAAACTCTACCTTTCTTTACATAGCTAAGCTATGTTCTTTGTTAAATATATTTGTATATACATATGTTCATAGTTCATTGTTACAACACTGCTGACTCATGTTTTTAGTCTACCAAAACCCCTAGAATTTTGTAAATAAATGTCTAGCCATGTCTCCTTCATCTCACGTTGCTGAAGTTGTTTTTAGTGCATCCAAGTATAGGACTTTTTAATTTTATCCTGTTAGATTCAACTTCTGTCTGTCAAGATCTTTGGATTCTAACTCTGCTATACGTTATATTAGCTTACATCTCATCAGCAAATTTGATGATCATTCCATCCGTGCATTCATCCAAAACCGTTTTAAAAAAGTCAAACAACATATGACCAAACATAGATCCCTGAGGCAATCCATCAGAGACCTCCTTCCACACGGACATTTAACCATTTATTGCTTATTATTCTTTGAGTCTGATCATTCAACCAGTTCTGAATTCATCTATTTTTATCTAGTCTACATTGCTCCATCTTCTCCACCACAATTACATGAAATTTTATCAAAAGTTTGCCAAATGTAGATAAACTATGTCTATGACATCATTTTCATCAATTCATTTAATAGCCTTTTCAAAAAAAGAAAGAATAAGCTCATATGCCTTGTTTTTAATGAAGTCACTCTGACTCTGAAATCATGGCTTCCTTTTCTAGATTTTCATCAACTATCTTTTTAATGATTCATCATCCTAGGGTTTTCCCAGAAATCAAAGTCAAGCTCACTGGCCTTTAATTTGAGCAATCTACACTCTCTTCTTTTGAAAGTTGGGCATTTTCCCTTCTCCAGTGTGTAATGGCAAGCAAAGTAGGACTTTCTGTTGTCTTTTGTTTTGGAGTGCTTCTTAGCACTAAGGCAATCAAGTGCCTTTGATTGAGTCTTGCCTTTGTTTGTAGGAAGGCCTGCCCCCTTTTGCTAGTTAGGTCAGGAGAGGTGTGAAACTCTCAAGAAGTGTGAAACCCTTGAGAGGTGTGAAGCCCTCAAGAGGTGTTAAGCCTTCAAGAGGTGTGAAGGGCTCTGACCCTGAAGAAGTGTATACATACTCTGAGGTCAGCATTTTGTCTGGGGCTCACTCATTGGAAGACTGTTACTGTGGAGACTCTGGGTAGCCATTAAGGAGACGCTCAGCTTTGAAAACCCAGATGTTGGTGCTTCTCTCTCTGGTAACTATGTACATATAGCTTTGATCAGATGGCTAGAAGCCTGTCTGTTGATTTGTGTTATTTGCTCTGTTTATATTTTCTCTGCTTGTAATTTCTGTTTGTGTTTCCTCTAAAGTTTAGGGGGCTCACTTTTTCCCTTGAACTAAGTGAATGATATATGTATGTTTAATTAAAGTGAGATTGTAAACCCCTTAAAGTTGCTTTCTTTAGAAAAGCAAATCAAAAAATCTGTGCTAGCAACCCTCTTGTGTGCTGCTGTTATTGGCCTAGCACAGCCACAGTAATGGCAAGTAGCATTGTTGTTACACAGTGTTCTGGTACCTCTCCTATTTCTCATAAACTGTCGATCTGTCACTCAGCACTCACACCTGTCGTTTCATTCAATACCCAAGGATGTAGTTTACCTGTGATTACAAAGTGAATTTGTTAAGGCAACCACTATCAGTTCATTCCCCTGTAACAAATGAACAGCTTAGTCTTCTACATTTTTCCTGATTCTCCTTTTTAGATTGATAACTATTTTTTTAATTTAATTTCCCTTACCCTATTTTTCATTTTCCTTATTTTTACAGGATTGAGTCATGTTCTTATATACATCTTCTTCTCCCTGATCTTGTTTCTACTATACATTTTTAAAATCTAAGTTAGTTATTGAATTCCCTGTGTATCCATAGTAGTTTCTTCAGACACTTTACATTTTTCTTTCTTATTGGAACTTTTTTTCCTTGTGATGGTCAGTTCTGAGCAATTCCTTTATCTCCTGGGATGACTTCCCCTAAAGCACCTTAATCCATTTGGATCTTCTTCAGAAACCCTTGAGATCTGCTTTCCCAAATGTTTGGTTGAATGGCAGACTATGTTTAAATTTCCTCTCCTTTTCTGCCCTAAAATCTAGGTGGGAGTGGTCTCATCCCCACCCCAGGATTCTCATCATTTCTACCCCAACAACCAAGTCCTTATTAGTGAGAATTTAGAACCAGAATAGAATTTCTCTTTGTTGTTTCACCTTTTAAAGGATTAAATTATCGCTAAGATTATGTGAATTCATGTTCCCATAGCACCATAATAGAAACAGTACCATATGGTAGATAGAGAGCTGGCTTTGAAATTTGGAAGGCCGAGTTTCAAGTCCTTCCTTAGACACAAACTTGGCTATGACTATGTATCTCCTAGGTGAGTCACTTATCCTCTCTAGACAACTGTCTAAGACTGAATTGCAGAGGAGATATCCATCTACAAAAGTGGAGGAAGTTTTCTCACCTGTAAGTTCCCTACAGCAATGAAATCGCAGACCCACTTCTTATCTCTATATCACTACAGCATACCAAGAGCTGTCATCACAGCAGCCGTATGAGGGTATGTAATAAAAAATTATTGTTCCCTTTTTACAGATGAGGAAAGAAAGGCACAGAGAAGTTAATTGACTTGTAACTAGTAAGTATTACAGTCTGGATTCAAACCCATGTCCAGTATATTTTGGGCATTTAGATGGAACAGTGGATAAAGTGCTAGGCTTGGAGTCAAAAAGATTCATCTTCTTTTTTCCCCACCTAATAGTATTTTATTTTTTCCAGTTATATGTAAAGATAGTTTACAACATTTGCTTTGCTAAGGTTTTGAGTTCCAAATTTTTTTCTCCCCTTCCTCCCCCGTTCTCAAGATGGCATGTAATCTGATATAGACAATACATGTACAATCATAGCAAACATATTTCCACAATAGTCATGTTGTGAAAGAAGAATCGGAATAAAAGGGGAAAACCATGAGAAAGGAAAAACCAAAAAAAAGAGAGAAAATAGTATGCTTTGATCTGCATTCAGACTCTATAGTTCTTTCCCTGGATGTGGACAGCATTTTCCGTCATGATTCTTTTGGAGTTGTCTTAGGTCCTTGCATTGCTAAGAAGAGCTAAATCTATCAAAGCTGATCATTGCACAGTGTCGCTATTACTGTGTACCATATTCTTCTGGTTTTGCTGAACAAAATTCATCTTCTTTAGTTCAGTCCAGCCTCAGACACTTACTAGCTATGTGACCCTGGGTAAGTCAGTTAACCCTGTTTGTCTCAGTTTCCACATCTTTGAAAGGAATTGGAGAAGGAAATGGCAAACCACTCAAGTATCTTTGCAAAAAAACCTCAAATGGGGTTACAAAGATGAAACAACTGAACAGCAACAAACAGCATACTTTCCTATACTACACCATGCTACCTGTAATGAAAGTTAAGAGAAAAAATAACTTCACAGAGCCTGCTTTCCTGACATTCATTGTATAGAATAAGAGATAGATATTGCACGTTTGCAAGTGAATCCTCCCATTAATGTCATCCTTAGGAACCACACCTTGAAATTAATTTAGGTAAGACTATTGGAATGAGAATTCACAACCAATCTCACAAGTTCACTGTGAGGAAACTGCTTTTGTAGAATCATAAAATATTGTAGAAATGCAGTTTTTATTGTTATCATGCTATTTCTGGTAACTAATCCCCCTTAGATAAAATCTTTGACTTATTTTCATAAAAAGAGAAGTTACACCAAGTTCCATGTTGTAGTAGTTCGTACAATCATGTGGTTTGAGAATTATGTCAATTACAGCTAAATTCAATTTGATATCCATTTATGAAGCACCAACTCTTTGCCAGGCACTGTGGCAAGCAGAAGAAATCCAATCCACAGACAAAAACAAAACAGTCCCTTCCTTTAAGAGGTTTACTCTCTGTCAGGGAGAAAGCCTATAGTATTTATAAACAGGGGAATAACATTAGCACATCAGGTAGGCACACAGAGAAAGTCCTGTTTCTGATGCCCCGGTGGAGGATAATTACTTGTAATATCCACAGAAGGCTTTGGGTGAGTTTCTGTCCTTGTTAGGAAATGTGAAACCTTTGAAATTAATATATGCTTATGAAATATCAGGATTTTTTTCCATAGGACATCAATTCAGAACCAGAAGAGACCTTTCATATTATCTATCCCAACCCCCATTTAGACCCAGAGGCTTTAAGTATCTTGCCCAAGGCCACACAAGTAGTAAATAATAGACCTAGAAGATTTGAACCGAAGCCCTCTGATTCCAAATCTGTCTCTCTGTTTGCCCTTCACATTTTGACAAACAAATTGAAAACATGGCAACAGTGAGTGAGATGCAATTTGTGAAGATAAAAGCAATATAATTATAGACATCCTTTTTGCTAATAACTTTTCGTGTTAGTTGTCCATGTTTAGAGATAATAATATAAATCTTTAGCCATGACATATATATATAGGAGGCCTGTTGTCATTGTCCAGTAGTTCCAGTTGTGCCCGACAATTTGTGACCCCATTTGGGGTTTTCTTGGCAAATATGCTGGAGTGGTTTGCCATTTCCTTCCCCAGCTCATTTTACAAATGAAGAAACTGAGGCAAACAGAGTTAAGTGACTTGCTCAGGGTCACACAGCTAGTAAAAGAATTATTGCTCCCCCTTTTACAGATGAGGGAAAATAGGCATGGAGAAGTTAATTGACTCGTAACTAGTAAGTACTAGTCCAGATGTCTGTCTGAGGCCAGATTTGAACTAATGAAAATGAATCTTCCTGACTCCAGGCCCAGCACTTTATCCACTGCGCCACCTAGCTGCCCATGGAGGCCTGCAGGTAGCTATAAAATATATTGAACATCACCACACAGCTCACACACATAGACACATGATTTATAATAACTTCAAGGCAATCTTCTAACTGTAGCTAATTGCCCTGAAGGATGGCTAGGAAATGATGATATTGTCCAAAGATATTTGATCTCTAGTATCCTTATGAGCAAAAGTATTCCCTTTTCCCCTCTCTACCTATTAGGAGACTATCCTATGTGTAATTATTGCCAATTACCTGTATGACTTTAGGCAAGCAATCTTGCTTCTCTAGACCTTTCTTTATCTGTAAATGAGAAAGTAAAACTAAATGATCTCTAAGGTCCTTTTTAGATCTAAATCCTATGATCCTATGTTTAAAAAATGTAATAAAAGCTTGAATGTGTACTTGAGAATTTCTTTATCTCTTGAATTTTTTTTCTAACTTTATGTTTCCATATCTATCTGAATCTTTATATCCAATTAAAAAAATGGTTGCTGGCTTAGAAAGCTGGACATGAAATTATCCTTTAACGGGTGGGTTTATGTTATGTGTATGATAAACCATTTTAAAAGTAATTTGTTTAAATAAGTATGGTTACCTAAGCCAAGGCACAGAATTCTTTATGATAAGGATATATCAGGTTCAGTGGCATGATTTCTTGCTGCTGCCAAAAGAACAGACCTGTGTTATACATCACGGGGACCTTGACAGTCAGAGGTCTTAGGACTTTTACTTTTGGGGAGCACAAACCTCTGATAATATCTAATCTTCCCTTCAGTTGACATGAACGAGGCACAACCACCAATTAGGGACCACCACCAGAGTCAAATCAGCACATCCTGAATAGCCAAGGGAAGCATGGGCACACGAACAGGATAATCTGAAAACAGCCACATCAATAAGAAGGATCCACATTTCTCCTCAGTTGCCTCCCCCCCCAGAAGTACTAAATAAACCTGATAATACATAAACCATTGTCAGTGATTTATTCAACACAGAGTATCTCATTTCTCCCCACCACCTTCCCAACTTTCTGAGGAAAATAATTTCATAGGGAAAATTCTGTGATTCCACAGCTAGGATACTACTCTCGTAAGACCTCATACCTTGAGGATCTCCTTCCCTGCAATACCCCAATATTCCTTCCTCTTTACTCAGTTGTGTGTGTCTGTGTGTGTGTGTGTGTGTGTGTGTGTGTGTGTGTGTGTGCTCCCTATGGGACAAGAACTTACGTACTGACATGACAAAAAGTGCCTTGCCTTATGCTTTTGGGAGAGTGATGCCTGAGGGTACCTCATTTGTCTGTAGTTGCCTATGGATGGCAAAGAATTAATAAGGTTATTGGTTGTAGAACCTTTTGATGAGAACTGTCTTCAGGTTAGGCTGATTAATTTCTTTTCTGAGACTAAGGCCTTGAGGCACAATTCATATCTATAGCCAAGACTTGGAAAAAAAAAAGTTGTATCTCTCACAAAGACAAAACCATCATCACCATCACACATGTACTAAGCACCCACAACATACATAGACGAAGCCAAAAAAATAAATAAATAAAGTTAATGTCATCATGGATTACATTGAGAGAGACAAAGCTTCCAGTAGACTGGAATGGTTTACCATTTCCTTCTCCAGCTCATTTGATAGATGAGGAAACTAAGGCTAACAGGGTCACATAGCTAGTGGGTGTCTGAGACCAGATTTGAACTCATGAACATGAGTCTTCCCGACTCCAGGCCCAGCATTCTATCCACTGTTCCACCTAGCTGCCCAAGGAAGTGATAGTCCCACTGCATTCTGCCCTAGTCAGAAGACTTCTGCAATGTTATGTTCAGTTCTGGCACCACAATTTAGAAAAGACATTAATGAGCTAGATCCCAGAGTGGTAAAGTCCCTTGGGTCCAACAATATATGAGAAATCAAAGGGTTAGAGATTTAAAAGAACCAGGAATGTTTAGCCTGAAGAAAAGACTCAGGAGGAACATGATCAATGTCTTCAAGTAACTGAAGGGCTGTTATGGGGAAGAGAAATTAGAAATCTCCTGTTTGGAGCAGAATCAAGAACAACAGAAACTGCAAAAGAAGTAAATTTAGGCTTAACACCAACAGGAAAATCTTCTGATAATTGGAGTTATACCAAAATATAGTGAGCCATCTCATGAAGTAATGAATTCTTCATTGGAAGAAGGGGCTAGATAAATACTTATCAGGTATAGTGTAGAAGGGTTATGGTATAGGTTGGACTCTAAGGGGTTCTTAAAATTTTTTTTGTCATGGACTCTTTCGGTAATCTGGTGAAACCTATAGACCCCTCTCTCCAGATCATGTTTTTAAATGTATAAAATAAAATACATATCAAAAAATTTAAGTTCATGGACCCCAGGTTAAGAAGCCCTGAATGGCAGTTGAGGTATCTCCAACTCTCAAATTCTTTAATTTTACTGTTCCCTGAAGCATATATACCATAGAAAGCATGAAAAGGTTTATAGATTTTATGTTTTACCTATAAGTTACAGTTTGGAAATTTGGCTATTTGCATATGAATTTTAATAATATGTATTCTCATGCTTAAAATGGAAATAAGATCATTTGATAATTCTAATGTTACTTCACTCTAAAAGTAATAGGTATATAGAGTCTAATCACATTTACCTACACGAGGAAAGATCTACAACTTAAACACTGCAGTAATAAAATTATGTTAAAAATCAAGGTATATTCTAGAACTAATGTATGAAACAAAAAAGAAATAGAAAGGAAAAAGAAGGAAGGAGGGAGGGAGAAAAGAAGGAAGAGAGAGAGGGATGAAGGAAGGAAGAAAATGAAGGAAGGAGGGAAGAAAGAAAGGAAAAGGAAAAGAGAGAAAGGAAGGAAGGAAGAAAAGGAAGGAAGGAAGGAAGGAAGGAAGGAAGGAAGGAAGGAAGGAAGGAAGGAAGGAAGGAAGGAAGGAAGGAAGGAAGGAAGGAAACAAGAAAGGAAGGGAGGGAGGGAGGGAGGGAGGAAAAGATTTTAAGAGAATTTTGTTTTAAAGAAGAAAAAGAAAAATGTTACATGGAGATTTCTCTTTAACCTCATTTGAAAGTTGCTAAGAAAAATGGTCTGATAAGGCTCATTGTATTGTATTCAACTGTTGTTTTCACAAGGAATTTGTTTCTTCTTTAAATTATGTTTCTCTGTTATCTGTGTATTGTCCCTCTAGTCTTTGTCTCGGTGATATTAAGGTAATAATGACCTTCCTCTCCAGGAGCAGCTTGCTTAGTATCTCAGGACTATTTATATCAATCATCATTAGAAATGGAAAGTAAATCTATTACACATTTCTTTACTGCAGAGTACTTGACAGGATGGCTTAAAACAATGCTAAATAAACCTTCATTCACATCTAATGATGAATGAATGTATGCCTAAACGGTCTGTTTTTAACACTGAAGGAAATGTCTCAGTGAATCTGTGATTTCATCAATTCCAGCAACCTATTTAAGCTTTCTGCTCCCATGTGATTCCCATCCATATCTTTGCAGAGATCTTCCCTTGATGTTACAGATAATGCGATGGAGATCTTCCTTTGGTTCTTTCAATATTCACAGTTAGTGGAGAAACAAGCAGTCTGATCAGCTATCATCTCCTAATCTTGCCACATGACTAATCCACTTCCTTCTCCAATCATGGATGTCATTGATGACATCTTTAACACCACTTGTTATATCATTATCCTTTATAACGTACTGCAAATTGCTTACATATACCATATACACACATGTACACGCACAGTGCATCTTTGATCTCTGGGTCACATGCAATTGTGATTCTTCCAAGATCATATTTCATGATTTATAGCTATGGAGCATTTCATTGACAATCCTTTGTTCTTTGTTCTCCTACTCTTAAAATTTTTCATGATAGCAAGATGACTTTTGTGTCTCAATTGACATTTTCTGCATCTAGATTTGAGTTGTCCCCCCATTAGTATTTATTTTCACAATAAATAATATCAAAATTCTGTGGAAACCTTTGGTAATTCATCTTAGTTTTGAATCCCATAGTGCCAACCATGAAAGTATCATGGTCATGGATTCCTGCTCTTTTCCAGGGGTTAAATTTAATGGTGCAATTCAAGGGATGGGGAAGAGAACAAGCCTGTATCAAGTACCTACTAAGTGCCAGGCACCATGCTAAGTGCTTTACAAATATTCTTCCACTTAATCACAACAAACGAAGTGGGTGATATTATTATTCCCATTTCAGAGTTGAAGAAATTAGAGCAGACAATGGTTAAGTGGCTTGCCCAGGGTCCCACAACTAATAATTATATAAGGCTGTATTTGAACTCAATTCCTCTTGACCCCAGGCTCAGTGCTCTTTCCAATGCACAACTTAAGAAGTTATACTTTTATAAGGTGTAGCATTACTTTTATAAAGTGTAGCATTTCTTAGAAGGTAGTTTTGTTTTGCTGTCACAAATAGTTTTAATTTTTGAAATATGTTTAAAATGTTCCCAGTGTTCATGCCCCAAGATTATATTAGACATAGGACTATTTGTCAAAAATCAAATAAATAACAAATAGATAGAAAAATCTGTCTCACAATGGATTGACAAATAAATAAGTTAAAATGTTCCCATTAAACTTGGGCCTGCTGAGTTCTTCCATGTTTTTTTTTCCAAGTTTTACCCCATTTATTGTGGCTTTATGCCATTTCATTGCTCTTAATAAAACGCCCTTTATTCTCATTCTTCTTGCCTTCCCCCGTTCTTTCCAATCTCAGACCCCATAGTTCCCTTACCTTACCTTCTAATCACTAGAGAAGAGAAGATACAGTACATGGCAGTCCACACTAAACCAAAGTGTACTTCTGAAATCATTTATTTTTCTTTTTGGCAAGAAAACAAGCTCATTCCTACCTAAAGAGAAGCCTGGAGCTGGGGAAAGAGCATTGCACTGCTCTGTTACCTATATCTCCCCCTCCTTTTTTCTTTTCCATATCTCTGACTCTCTGGCATTTTTCTCTGGTATTTTTTCCCCTCAAGTCTCTCATACATTTACCTTCTTATGTGAGTTCATCCCTGATGCTTCTGCATTTGTTGCTCTGAGAAACACTCAACACCCAGTGTCCTAGATGTGCTACATGAGGAGTTTGAAGTGGCATTTAAGAAGAAAAAGTCAGAAATAGTAGCTGGACAAGACAAGACAGGGACAAGTAGATTCTTAGGAAATCTGGCCCTTTGCCCTCACAACTTTAAATGTTTTGAGATCTTATTGCACAAGAAATCTTAGGAAGGAAAAACTATCATAAGCATTAAAAGAATCAGTGATTGTATTATTACTCCTCAAGGAAATGAAGTGAGTTTAATCAATCCATCAAAAAGACAAACATTTTTATAGTGCCTGGTAGATTGATAGTCAGTCCCTCCTACTTACTAGGCACTGTTCTAGGTATGCAGGTAAAAAGAGTGAAATAATCTCAGCTCTCTGGGACCTTACATTTTTTTTCCTGTTATATGGAAAATTTTGTGTTACATTAAGATTAATTCAGTAGTAACAAAATTGCCTTGTTTGTGTACCATTCTGAACTTGTTTTTGTTTTCTTCTATATATTTTTTATTTCATTTTTAATTTATGGAATAAAACATGTACTTCCATAACATAGTATATAAAAAGGTGATTGCACATGAAACTACGAATCCATTATGTACAACTTGCTGAACAAGTTGTGGCATATGATTGTGATGGAATAGGGCCTTATACTCTAATGGAGAAGATGATCAGTACATATCAATACATATATATAAATATACATATACATATATATATATATACACATTGGGCATGAATAAACACAAATGTGAAGTAGCTAAATACAAGATAGTTGGCTAAGAAAAGCATTAAAAGTTGGATCAGAAAAACTTCATGTTAAAAACAGCTTGAGCTATTTCAAAGGAAGAGAGGAATTCACTGAGTCAGAAGAATGAAGTAAGTTCACTCTGGTCATGTGGGACATCCATTGCAATGACATGAAAATGGGAAATGGCACATTGTATGTGAGGAACAGAGAGTAGATGAGTATGACTCGATCACAAAGTATGGGAGGGGGAGTAGTATCCAGTGAGTCTGAAAAGGTGTTGTATAGAGCTTTAGATGTTAAACAGAAGGGTTTATATTTTACCCCGGAGGCAATAGAAAGTCACTTGTGTTGATTGAGTAAGTGGGTTACAGGGTCAGATATGCACTCAAGGAAAATACTTTTGGCAGCAATGTGTAAGATAGAGATGGAATGTCTTATGTGAGCTTGGTGTCAATGGACCACTAGGCATGTGGAAGGAAGTAAGGCATAAGAAGACTGGAAAGACAGGAAGGGGCCAGTTGACAAAGGGCTCTAAAAGCCAAACGGAGAATTTTATTCTTGATTCTAGAAGTAATAGGAAGTCACTGCAATTTGACTGAATTGGAAGAGGGTATGACATGGTCGGATCTATGTTTTAGAACAACCAATTCATATTGCTGAGTGAAGGATGGATTGGAGTGGGAATAGGTAGACCCACCAGCCAGATATTTTAATAGTCTAGGTATAAGGTGATGAGGGTCTGTACCAGAATAATAGCAGTGTCAGGAGAGAGATGAGAGCACAAGAGATGATACGGAGGTAAAAAACAATAGGATTTGATGACCAATTCAATATGAGAGATGAGAGAGAGTGAAGAGTTCAGGTTGACACCTAAGTTTTGAGCCCACATGACTGGAAGGATGGTGGCACCCTTGAGAATAATATAAGTAAGAAGAGTTGAGGACTGGGGTGGGGTGAGGAAACACAGAATATCGAGTTCAGTTTTAGATATGTTGAATTTTAGATATATATGGAGCATCCAGTTAAGTGTGTCTAATAAGCAATTAGAGATGCCAAGATGGAAATGAAGATGGTAAACTGGAATTTTTTGTACTTTATTTTCCCATTGTATATCGATATCAACTTACTTATCAAGAGGCCTTTTCATGTGTTATTGAAACAGAACAAAGATAAGGTAAAGACTCAGAGAGAAGAGAGCTCCACATTAGCTGTTAAATTTGATTTCCACACCATTTCTCCTACTGAAGGAGCAATCCCCCTCAGCTGGTAAGCAACATTAGCGCCTATTGGGAAACTGCCTAAAGCCCAGAGCATAGATAAGGTCATTACTGATAACACAACTTCTAATGATGAGGCCACCATCCTTGAATTTTAGGTCCTGATATTGTTCATTATGCATGAAAGACTTAAGCAAATGTTACCAAATTTCAGAATGCCAAGAAATCTAAATCTCAATAACTCCTTGATATGGGAATAAGTAAACATATCAACATAGTCACAGATCCTTGAAATGCTGATGTATGTTATACAAATAAACATATATATATATGTTTATGTGTGTGTTTAATACATAAATATAACTCTACATATTTATGTATAGTGTCCAGTTATAGTTTTGACCTTTGGAACAGATATTTCAATAACAGTGGAAATATTTGTGATTAGAAAAAGAAATAGTCTAGTCATGCAATAATAGCATTTATATAGCACTTTTAGATTTGCAAAGCATTTTACAAGTACCATTTCATTTGATTCTCATAACAAACCTGGGAGGAAGGTGCTATTATTATCCCATTTTACAGACAAGTAAATTGTATCACTAAGCTTCTAAAATATTCTCTGAGCTCCATCTTATACTATATGACAGAATAATCATTGCTGGTATCTCCTCTCATAAGGGAATTTCAAAATAATTATAGGACTGGTGTTTTCAGAGAGCAAGGAAGAGTATTTTCACCTTTTAGAAATCCGTTGCCCTTAATCACCACAAAACTAGACTAGAAGGATTTCCAGGATGCTATGCCACTAAGTACTTTCCAGAGCTGCTCTCTCACTGCCCTCAAAAAATGCCCGCAATGTAGTTCTCTGCACAGTAACCACCAGGAAATTACCTGATGATTCTCTAAGCTCATCCTAATAGAGCAGGTAGGCAGTGTACTGAATAACATGCTGAGCCTTGGAGTCAGGAAGGTCTAAGTTCAGTTCTGGCCTCAGACACTTAGCTGTGTGACTTACCATAACCCCCGTCTACCTGTTTCCTCAACTGGAAAATGGGAATACAAGAGCACCTACCTCCCCCTGTTATGAGGATCAAATGAGATCACATTTGTAAAGCACTTAGCCCAGCACCTGGCATGCAGTGTTTAATAAATGATTGTTCCCTTCCCCTTCCATAGCTCTGACTCCTTAAATAATCAGCATTTACTGAAATAACAACATAGTCCCAGGTATTATTTGTATATGCAATTTATAATTGAATTAGTAACCTACTCAATAATATATGCAATTGTGTCAGTAAGGCAGAATGGGCTCCTTAGCACTTGAGGAGTTTGGCTTTTGTTTACTTTGAGTGAAAGTACTTTCAGCTGTTAAGTGCTAAGCCCCAAGTCCAAAGCCCTATCAGGTGTGAAACCTGTGTGGGTGTAGATTGATGACTTAAGAGGGGCCAACTCAGGAACCGATGGCCTCTGGTCATTCAGGCAGAGCTTGAGGACGCCAGAGGCTCGAGGAGAGGCGAGCTAAGAGACAACTACAGCGGAAGCTGAAAAAAGCCAAAGCAGGAGCTGCAGAAGCAGAGCCAACCTGTGTGAACCTAGGAGTACGAGCAAGGACTTGAGGCCAGTAAATATGAATTGGTTAAATACCATCTTGTTTTTATGTGGCCTCCTGGTTACTCTTGTGAGGTGGGCTTATTGGTCCTGGGGTTTTTTGGTCAAGATATCAGAATGGGGTGGCTGGTTTGTGAATCTGTTGCTGTGGGGCCTAAATAAATGTTTTGTTGCTTTCTACTTAGAGAATCCCTCATACCTTGCGGTTTCGAACCATTCAAATATATATATAAAATTATATTTGAGATCATAAATTCGGCCTTCCTACTACAGCAATGTACCATATAATCTTGCTAGTTGTCCCCCTCCCCTTGCCTCCCATCAATATCAATAAACCCAAATACAGATTCATTCACCCACACTGGGGTTTCGTGTTCTTGCTGCACCTGGTACCCAAACTTCAGTTCCCCTAAAGGGAGAAGAGCCCAGGGTGTTGTATGTTGGAGGCTGGTTGTTTGTTTGTTTTTTCCCATCACCTACCACTTTCTAAAACCCTGATAACAGCGCTCTAATCTTAGGTTTTTAGAGCAGATTTATAATGAAGCACTCTCTACAGTATGTGGTCAGGGCAGGGTAGCACAGGTGTGCTGAGGCCAACTCAGGCCTTACAGTGTAAGCATTTATACCTTGAAATTGGCAAACAATACAAATCAGAGTTAGATTTATTGTTTTATTCATTCCCTAGATTTAGGAAAGTGGTGGGGAAAATGTTAATAATACAAGTGAAAATTTAAAATGTGTTGTGGGAATTTTTGGTTTGGTTTGATTTGGTTCAGAGAGCCAGTTGTTAAAAGTTTACTAGCATATTCCTGAATTCAGGGAAAAGTATAGTAAAATGAAGAAAAGGAAGAAGTCTATAGCCTAGAATGCATAAAAGTTCTTAAAGTTTAATCCTGATCCCTCCACAACTATATAACATTGTTCCCTATTCTTAGTTCCCTTGCACTGCTAAATTCTTCTTTTTGGTCTGGACCTTTTATGCCTGACCTCATCAGAAGACATTTGTTGCTTCTTTTCATCCATCACTCCATCCTGACTAGTACCTGAAGCAGGAAGCAGCTAGGTAGTATAGCACATATAGCCTTTAGCCTGGAGTCAGGAAGACCTGAGTTCAAATTCAGCCTCAGATGCTTCCTAGCTGTGTTACCCTGGGCAAGTCATTTAACCCTGTTTGTTTCAGTTTTCTCATCTGTCAAATGAGTTGGAGAAGGAAATGGCAAACCACTCCAGCAAACAGTAATTTAATTTACCCACCATCTATAAATAGAAGCATGGATTTTGTAGTCACGTTTGGTCAATGTAAGGAAAAGAGTATCTAATGATTTTTTTGGTGTTCAGTTGCTTTCGATCGTGTCTGACTCTTCATTGCCACATTTGGGGTTTTCTTGGCGAAGATCATGGAGTGGTTTGCCGTCTCCTTCTCCAGCCCATTTTACAGATGAAGAAATTGAGGCAAACAAGGTGAAGTGAGTTGCCTGGCATCACATAGCTATTGTCTGAAGCCAAATCAGGAAGAGGAGTCATCCTGACTCCAAGCCTGGTACACTATCCACTGTGTCACCTACCTGCCCATGGACCAACATCATTATCAATCAATCAATAAACATTTATTAAGCACTTACCATGTGCCAAGTACTGTGCTGAACCCCAGGGATACAAAAAGAGGAAAAAGATAGTCCTTAAGGAGTTTACAATCTAATAGATTGAAGTATATTTTCTCCTAGTTCTTTCTTTTTTTTGGAACATGGCTAATACGAAATTTGGTTTGCATAACTATACATATTTGTAATGGGTTTTATTTTTCTTTCCTTCTCAGTGGTCAGGAGTGGAGGACAGGGAGGGAGACAATTTGGAACTGAAAATTAAATTTTAAAAAATGGAGACCTTCATAACCTAACAAAAATTTTTTTTTTAAATCATGATTAAGGAAGGCTACTGGAAAGGTTAGGAAAGAAAAAAATCCGAGAAACAAACCATTACAGCAAGATAATCAACATAAAAGCAAAGAATGATATTTAATTTTTTTCCTCTCTCAGCTCCTCCCCAAAAGTACTCAATGTTATTCTATAGAAAATAATTCTAAATCTTTAGGTTTTATTCAGATATGAACCAAAAGAAGATTTTATGAGGCTCACTAAAGTATATTACATTTCTTAGCCTCCTCCCACAAACTGTGACAACACTAATTGCTTATAAAATATCAGAGTATTTTAATCTCTGGGCTGAGTAAGCAAAGAATTTTTCCCCCTCATTAAGAGAACACTTGTTATTGTGTCTCAGTGATTCCAACTATATAGTTTGCCCTTTGAAAAATGACTAATGGCATGTTAGACATGTTGCCCTATAAACATTAGCCCTTGGAATGAGACACCAGACTTTTCACTCATTGGGAAGGCGCCCTGACTGACTTCTGAGTAATATTATCTCAAATCTAATGAAAATAAATCAAATTTAGTATCCCTCTCCAAACTATAATCTTGCATATTATTTTCCAGGACACACCATATTGGTAAACAAAATGGCAGTGACAGGGAAGGAAGAAAATTAAACTGTGATCTGCGTGATCCCAGGCCCTTCAGATTATTTTGAAAAACCTCTGTTTTATGCAATTATTGCTTCTCCATAAGACTTTTTTACTAGCATTGCAGACCTGGCTTTCTGCATATATGGAAGGCATCTTTAAATCCATATTACATTCTTTCCCATGAATGACCTTTGGAAATGATTTCCAATAACTTCAGCTGAGTTTAAGCTCAAGGCTTCATAGTGAAAGGTCACTCTCCATTTAGAATAAATGTAGATAGATTTGTACGCCCTCCAGCAAGGTATTGCTTTAGGATTCTGTCTTGTATTTGACCCAGTCTTCATTCCAACCCAGTCTTTCAGACAAGTTTCATTTGGATTTTGTTTAAGCCTTGATTTTTCAACTCTCTGTACAAATTAAATGACATTATGACTAAAGGAAGGGTTTTTTCCCTTAGAATTGAACTTTTTGGGGGGAGAATGAGGAGGTAGACTGGAATTTTAAATGACTAGAATATGACAAGTGAAGTGAAATTTTTAGAATGAGAGACAGTATCCTTTATGAAATGACACTTAATGGTCTTTTTGCATACCTTTGTATAGAAGCATATTGATTAGACATCACTAACATATATTAAGGAGGTGTCTTTACTCCCTCTTATTCTCCTTTCCAAATAGGACTTTTCCCTGTAAAAGGACTAATTCTAGCCCATACAATATTTGGAATATTAAAGGCACATCTGTAAAAAGAAGAGAAATATCCTCAGCTCAAATAAGTGCATCTTTCCTGTCCCCACCCCCACCTGGTGGCATGCTGTAGCAGAGTTGTCAGAAAAGAGAGTTGTTGCTGCTTCAATGGTCTCAGGAAAAATGCCCACATCTCCATCTCCAAACCATTGTCTCTGCCCCCTCCTCTCTGGTGGCTTTGTTCATAGCTACATCAGTCAAAGATCGGTCAACAATCATTTATCAAGTACCTACTATGTGCTACGGATACAACACGCCAAAGGAAGCTAAAAAGGGGAGAAGGGGAAAGAGGGTCATGATGAAGATGTTCAAAGTAATACAGCCAGGTGGGAAATGGAGAGACGGCTGGCCTGAGGGTCCTCCTTAAATGAGTCTCAGTCATAAAAGGTTTACAGGGGCAGAGCTACATAAATGACTAAATCCTCCTTCAATATCAAACAGGAACCAGTAGTTGCATTGTTGTCATAGAATGAGGGGAAAAGTTCTGGTACATTGGAAGACATACATAAATAGTCATAATCACTTTACTGTCAAGCCATAAGACTTTCCTGGACTGAGTCATCTTATCACCAGTGGTGTGTTTCTGAAAGCGTAGCAGTGATGTGGTGCTGGTGTTTGTTTAGCAGTTTTTTCACTCATGTTCAGTCATGGTTCCATTTGGGGTTTCCTTGGCAAAGAGGAGTTTGCCATTTCCTTCTCTAGTTCATTTTACAGATTTTTTTCTCATCTGTGAGACAAACAAAGTTAAGTGAATTGCCCAGGCTGGATTTGAACTCAGGAAGAGTAGTCTTCCTGACTCCAGGCCCGGCTCTATCCACTGAGCATTTAACTGCTCCTCCCCATGTGGTGATGTGCCTCTAGGCTATGCATATAGACTCAGTCCTCACTCCATCTTATTCTTTTTCTTCCACTCTACTGTGGGCAGAGCTACTCCTCCTCTTAGGTTTGACTTTCTCTCCAAGATACTCTCTGCCAAAAGATTGAACTTTCGAATGAGGTAGGGAAACAATGGGGATAGAAAATGAAGATGGCCCCACTTCCAATATCAGCCCACCTGGTCATAATAGCTCTGTCCTACCACAGCTAACTCCTTAATTACCTAGAAATCAGTGATGTTAAAATCAAATAAAAACTGATCCCTGGAGCTGCATACTGACTCAGAAATCCACAAATTAGCATTATCTATGTTGTATTTTTATTTTTAAAATACTTCCTAATTAGATTTTAATCCGGTTCTTGTGAACAAGTTTGATACCTCTGGCCTAGAAGGATCAGATATAATCTCTGCCCTTCCTTGGGACATTGTAAAAGGAAATAATGATTCTCTTTTCTAACTTAGAACTTCTCTGGAATGTCCCAATCATACCCTTTGTTTTTGTATTCCCAATACTTACTATAGGGACTGTAATATAGTAGGTGCTTAATAAATGCCCATTGATTGATTGAACCTAATTTGCTATTGCTATCCACAGCTAGAGGTATAAAGCCAGAGAATATTGTTTTAGGAAAGAAACTTAGAGGTCTTCTAGATCAGAAGTATCAAACACCTATGCCACATTCTTCCAACACTCTCAAGTGTTCTCCAATCCAGATTAAAATGTAAACTGGGGGGGGGCGGAGCCAAGATGGCGGCTGGGAAGCAGTGACTGGCGTGAGCTCCCCACCAAGTTCCTCCAAAAACCTATAAAACAATGGCTCTGAACCAATTTTAGAGCTGCAGAACCCACAAAGTGGCAGAGGGAAGCAGGGCTCCACCGCAGGACAGCCTGGATGGTCTCTGGGCAAGGTCGGTCCCACACGGACCTCCC
>CM053622.1:211843112-211863263 GCA_028646595.1 Phalanger gymnotis | reverse complement strand
CAATATGAATAGTTATTTTTGCATGCAACTGGGAAATAAGATATACAGGCAATGGGGCATAGAAATCTATCTTGCCCTACAAGAAATAAGGGAAAAGGGGATGGGGGGGAGGGGTGACAGAAGGGAGGGTTAACTGAGGAACGGGGCAATCAGAATATATGCCATCTTGGAGTGGGGGGGAAGGGTAGAAATGGGGAGAAAATTTGTAATTCACAATCTTGTGAAAATCAATGCTGAAAACTGAAAATATTAAATAAATAATAAAAAGAGCAATATGGCTACCAAATCAGAGCTTCTATTTACAGATGATAGGTAAGTTAAATTACTGTCTACTATCCTTTTGTTTAAAACAGCTGGGAAACCTCAGGCTTAGGGAAACTTCACTTATCAATTTTTTTAACCTAGTCCCTTTCTTTCAAGAAAGATAAAGCAATCTATGCAGTGAAAAGATGCAATACAATGTTAACGCACTTATTCGGCAAACAATTTTTTTTTATTTGCTGCTATAGAGTCTTTGCTTGTATGTCTGTGTGTCCTATTTGTCTGGGAGACAGAGACTGTGCCACTGAATTCACTCCCAGCAACACCATGGGCAGAAAGATACTTTATAAATAAATGCTGGGTAGAGATTAAGATGTGATTAACTCCAGGCTATATATTAGCTTCATGCACAAAATGCTGATATTCCCATTTTCACTCTTCACTCCAAGGGTTAGCAACATGATACATCCTTTTAAAGACCCACTCACCCCTTACCCTCAGCTCCAGCTTCCCCGGGAAATATTTACATATGAAAATAGTATTTCAATACTAATACACATTAATGGGGTTGATTCTAATTTACAGTAAAGTGAAGTTCATTGATTACTTTTATTCAGATTTTGAGTTGTGCCATCTTAACCTATATTTAGTAAAGGCAGAAGTAAACAGGGTTTGTCATCCTTTTATAAAAGTGAAATTACTTCTCTAACTCTGTGTCTCTAAAAGCAAACTCAAGGCAGTCCTTTTGTGCTAAAGGGAGTTGAACGGACATAGAAAACATGTTCCATGACCTTCAGGAGTTTAAACGACTATTTTCTCATCAGTTATTGCTTTTAGAGGCTTTCTTCTGATGGCAAAGGAAACAAAATACTCAAGGCTTCATTTTTTTAACCATTACCTTGTTATTTATCTGCAACATTTCCCTCGCTAGATCTTATCCTTACAAACTTTACACATATATTCCATTCTTAACTGTTCTTATGTGTTCCTCCTCTCACACACACTGGCTTTGTTACCCTGGGCATGTCACTTTCCCTCTCAGTTCCACAGGCATCTTTCTGACGCTAATATGTGTGTGTATTATATATATTATACATATTATATATACATATATATACACTATACATATATACAATATACATGTATACTATACATATACACACATACATACTGTACAAATAATACACACATACATATATATACTAATATGTGTGTATATTATATATATACATATATATAGCTTCACTGCAGAGATTTAACCTCTTGCCATATAATAGGAAAAAAAGCTTTTTTCTATAAGCAAAATGAAAGTTGGTTGAGCCATTAAAAGAATACATATATATGTATATATGTATATATGTATGTGCATACATGTATGTGTATTATGTATATGTCTGTATAGATACATTTCAGAGAAAGTACATTGGTAAAGGAAATTACCTAGGAGACCCCTATACCAAGGAAATCCTAATTCCAGTCTCTATCTCTAACCCTATCTGTTCTCATGATCCACATCTCTCACTGATACCCTCTAAGTGGGGCAGCAACATTATGATGCTATACTCTGCAAACCCACACTCACATCATTCCTACTCCTTTCTCTTGTTTTTTTTCTCTCTTGTACTATTTAGTGACCAGAGATAATTAGACCCAGGCATGGGGGCTGAACTAAATTTTAAAAATTAATCATCAGTCCTTCAGAAATTAGGATAAAGCTTTCCTGACTCCCAGACCTTTGCTCCGATTACCATGATACATACTTAGTGTTTTGAAACTAGAGGAGCACCTGAGCACCAGACTCTGTAAGAGAAAAGCAGATTGTTCAGATGCTGTAACATTCTGATTTAGCAACCTCCACTGAGAATACTGGCCCCTATTTCCCTGCCAGGATTTCACCTCTAGCCACATAACAGACCAAAAAAAGAGCTTTTTTTTAACAAGCAAGATGAAGATTGGTTGATCCATTAAAAGAATACATTAGAGCCAGAGTATATTTGAAAGAAAAAATGAGGAATAATGACAACCTAGATATTGAAATCTATGGTCATCAAGGTCACAAGGGTGGATCTACAAATGAGAAATATTCAGCTGCAATAGCTAGGAGGAAGAAGAAAACACCTTGGTGCATATCTGAGTAATAGAATAGGATAAAAGATTTAGATCTGGAAGGTACTTTAGGGGTCATCTACCCCATTTATACCACAGATGTGGGAACTGAGGTCACAGAAGCTAACTGACTGGCCATGTCACAGGTAATTCCTATAAGAACTAAGATTTAAATAGAAGTCCTCCAGCTTCAAAGTTGCTGAACTTCCTACTATGCCATACTTTCTCTAGGCAGTGTGAATGATGGCCTTAGAAGAGAACTATTTGAGGGCATTTTAAGCTTTGCCATTTTTAGGTTATTTACTCAGATTTCCTTGTCCTATTCTAATAAAGGCATCCTTCTGCCACCTAGCTCCAGTTATAGTTCAAAAACTCTCAAATTGCATTTTTGGAAGTATCTCTCAGATCTTTCTTGTTATCATTTCAGTGAGCTGATCCGAGTTTATTCAATACTTTACAAGTTAAATAGATCAATAGACAAATCAACCAATAAAGATAGGTAGAGGGATCGAGAGATATAGAGAGAATAGGGTGGAGAGACAGAGAGAGATAGGGTGGAGAGACAGAGAGAGAGAGACGGAGACACAGAGACAGAGAGACAGAGAGAGACAGAGACAGAGAGACAGGGACAGAGAGAAAGAGAGAAAGGAGAGAGAAAAGACAGAGAGACAGAGACACAGAGACAGAGAGAGACAGAGACAGAAAGAGACAGAGACAGAGAGACAGAGAGCACGCATAGTGCCTGGCACATTTTTCTTGTTTCTCAATTATTTTCAGTCATGTCTGACTCTCTTTAACCCCATTTGTGGTTTCCTTAGCAAATATTTTGAAGTGGTTTGCCTTCTCCAGCTCATTTTACAGATGAGGAAACTGAGGTAAACAGGGTTAAGTGACTTGTCCACGGTCACACAGCTAGTAAGTGTCTGAGGCCAGATTTGAACTCATGAAGATAACTCTTCCTGACTCCAGGCCTAGCACTCTATCCACTGTACTACATAGCTGCCCCCAGACTGGCACATAGTAAACACAATCAATGCTTATTGATTGATTGATGAATATATATATACACATGTGTATATGTGTTTATACATAAATATACAATGTCAGCCTTAATGGCTTAAGAAACCAAGACTTCAAAAAGTTTGTCATCTGCAGAAACTTCTTCCTCACTTCTGTTTCCCACCATGAGATCCAAGTGAAACTGTATGAGGCACTTGTTATATTTGAAAACTCCATTTATACTATCCCAAAAAGAACAAGAAGGAAGCTAACCATAGATGAATCAAAGCCCGTGCTGCTAGCCAGCTGATGTTGCCCTGAGTTAAGGGGAACACAGAGAGAACAGGATTTATAGACCATCTCACCCAGATGCTGGTATATAGGCTTGGCTAAAAACATTAATATGCCAGTGAGATAAAAGCACATGTAGTAAAAAGTTCTATTTCCAAGGGAACCTAAAATATTCTGGACAAGGTTTTTCTTTTAACAAAGATCTAATTGGAGAGATCAGCATGTGCATTGCAGATACAAGTGCAGCCATAAAGAGACTTTAATGGAAACGCGCTCCATGCAAGGTATCACGCCATAAATAGAAAATATAGCCCTCTGAAATCTGTCCACATTCCCTTGATATTTTACTATTTCATGGCTTTCCCTGGCCATTAAGTGTTATGACAAGTGATGCAGTGTTTAAAGCCAACAGATGTGCCTTTTAAATCATTCCTTGGTATTTCCACACATAAACTGGAAAGAAAATATGAAATCAAGGCCCTGTGACAAAAGAAGAATGACATCGATATATGTTTATGTAGATATATATGTACATATGTGTGACATAGATGTCATATTATATGAGGAATTACAAGTGTTATAAGCTATAATCTAGTAAGGAAAATAAAAACTGACATTCAGATAGTGATTTAAAGTTTTCAAAGTGTTTATGAAGCAGCTAGGTGGCGCAGTGGGTAGAGCACTGGACTTGGAGTCAGGAAAATCTGAATTCAAATCCTGCTTTAGACACTCACTAGTCCTGTGACCCTGGACAAGTCTCTTAAGCTCTGTTTGCCTCAGTTGTTATTGTTCAGTCATTTCAATTGTGTCTAAACCTTCATGACCCACTTTGGGGTTTTCTTGGCAAAAATACTAGAGGGCTTTGCCATTTTCTTTTCCATTGGGTTCATTCTGTCAGGTAATCAGAGTTTAAATGTTTGTCCAGGATCACACAGCTAGGAAGTGTCTGAGGCTGTATTTGAACTCAGGTCTTCCTTCTAGGCCCAGTGTTTTACCCACTGAGCCACCGGCTGCCTCTTGACTCTATTTCATCAACTAAAGAAATGAGGATAATAATCTCCCTGGGTGTGATGAGATCAAATGAGATGAGACTTATAAAAAGGACTTGGTGCAGTGCCTGGCACATAGTAGGCCTTATATAAATGATTATTCTCTTTCCTTCCCTTTCCCTACTATATAAAGTGATAGAGTGGATAGAGAGCTGGCCTTGGGGTCAGGAAGCCCCAAGATTAAATCCTGCTTTAGATAGTGGCCAGCTTTATATCCCATGGAAAGCCATTTACTCTCCATCTACCTCAATTTCCCCAAATATAAAATGGGGATAATAGGAGCAGCTACTTCCCAAGGTGGTTTTGAAGATCCAGTGAGATAATATTTGTGAAAAGCTTTGCAAATCTTAAAGCATTCACTAAATGCTAACAATTATTATTGTCATTATTATTCACACCCTCTCATTTTAACTTTACACAACAACCATAAGAGACAAGATCTAGTTATCATCTCCATCTTACAGAGAAGGAAACTGAGGATCCTAGAGACACAGTGACTTGCTTGAATTAGTAAATATTAGAGGCAGGATTTCAAGCCTGGCCTTCCTGATTTTAAGTCTAGCACTCCATCTGAATGCCTAAAAATAGCTATAGTCCAAAGGCTAGCCCCTTATTGGCAGCTAGCCTTTGAGTAAGGAAGACTGTATTTTAAATCCTGCCTTATTCACTTACTATCTGAGTAGTCCATGGCAAGTCACTTTACCTCTGCCTCCTTCAGTTTCTTCATCTGTGAAATGGGAATAATAATAATAATAATAAACAGTAGCACTTACTTCCCAGTGTTCTTGTGAGAACCAAATGAGATCATATTTATAAGGTGCTTTGCAAACTTTTAAGTGCTATAGAATACTAGTATCATTTTCATTATTACATGCTACTTCATATTATTCGTCTGTGTCTTGTACCTACAACCAGATAGTAAGCCCTTTAAGAGTAGGAATTGTGCTTTGCTACCTTTTAAATTGAGTGTCTGGGAATCCAATGTATATTAATAACTCACAGCCTGCTCTGGAACATTCCTTCCCCTCCTTCACCCTATATTTGCCTGTTGAAATACTACTGATCCTTTAAGTCCAAGTTCAAATGTTATCTCTTGCATAAATTCTTCTCTAATATGTTCCTACTAGGAATTTTCATAGAACCTTTTTAATGTCTCAGATTCTCCTTTCTTCCCCCCTCCCCATACCAGCACCTTAAGTCTTCTCCTGGCTAACCACTCCACGCATTATAGAGGCTCTACACCATTCTGTGCCCTCCTCTGGGTGCTCTCCTATTTGTCAATGTCTTTCCTAAACAATGGTGGTCAGAACTAAATTAAATACTGCAGACATCGTCTGACCAGGGAAAAGTACATTGAGACTATCATCTCTTTTTCTTAGAAGCCATGACTCTCTGAATGCAGCCCAAGGTCACATTATCCACCAATCTATCTATCATCGACCCCTTTGGCAGTCTGCTAAAGCCTTAGGGACTCCTTATCAGGGTAATGTTTTGTTGTCTGCATTCATGATTGAAGAAAAGCTAAATTTCAGTTAGAGGTTAGTGAAAATAATAGTATATTTTCCTTTCCTAAGTTATAGATCCCCTAAATCTCTCCATAGACCACTTAGGGGTCCGTAGATCACAGGTTAAGAAGCCCTGATTGAAAGGAAGAAGACATTTCTTTAAAAACATTTTAGTACCTCCATTTGTCTGGAAGCAGGAAGATTAAGAGTAATTTTTGTTCTTAGAGAAATTTTAGAGGTACAGAGAATGGATGTTCACACACACACACACACACACACACACATACAAACATACACACTTTTAAAACATAGAATTCCACGAGGATCGGGCAATAGTGTCTCTTTGGAAAAACCCTCCTGCAAATATGTGTATTCATACATACATACATACATACATATGTGTGTGTGTATATATGTACGTATACATATAGATACATATCTATATATGTACACAAATATATACACACACATTTCTATTTCACGGGTAGATGACAATTATAAAAGCCAACAGGCAAACACAAGACATCAGACTACTTGAAAACTGGTAAAAAAAAAAAATTTGTGTGTATTCCCAGGATCTTTTGAACCTCCTTAGGCACAGCTCTGAATCTTTATTAGATGCTGACAATTAAAGGCTTGTTTTCATATCACAAGAGATCACCAGCACTTAGCTAAGGAGACCCTGAAATGCTGTAAGAATTCCTAGGTTTGAGGATAGCCAACTTTCCCTCATTGGGTTCAATCAGTATCAAGTGAGGGCTCTTTTCAATGTTGCCAGGGGCAGTGTGAGGACTGGCACCAGGACAACTGAGAAGATCATGCTGTCCAGAGAAGATGGGTGATTAATGTATTACAAGGCCTCCTGAGAACAGACAGTTATATATAGAACCAGAACTTCTTTTGGAAGTTTAAGACTAGTACTGAAACTTTTGGGAGACTTTTGTTTACTGTCTCCAAAGTGTGAAACTCTTGTTAGAATAAGTTTAAGAAAAAGAGAAACTCCTTGATTTTTTTTTTATTTTAGTTTAATTGCATGAAAGCTTCACTAGGCATTTTTCAGATTTTGGCCATATTTCAGAATGCATTGGATTCTTTTTGATCTGCAGTGAGGAGATAGCACTGTATAAAATGCAGCTGGTTTTGATTTTCATATGATTAATGTATTCTTGAAATGCTGTATATGAATAACAATTGTGTAAATTAAATCATATTTTTAATAAATGAAGGGAGTTTGTTCATTCAAATTATAGATTGTTCAGTAATGAATACTAATAAATCTTTTTAGTAACTCTCTCTTTTCCTATAAAGTAAGATTCACCTGTATTTCATCTCTTTTGAGAGCTTTAATATTCTTTCCAAATCCTCTGTTTATGAGCTATGTTATCAGCCATGGCTAATTCTATTCCATGACTCATTTTAACAAATGTTTATTGAGGGAGATTATATAGGGGTTAATCAAATATTCTGATTAACTGAGAGTGACCATATGAACCATAAATAGATTACCAATTTTCAAAAAAAAGATGTGATAAAATATATTTAACAATAAAACTATACTGACTGATTTAATCGTTTTCTTCGGTGACTCAGAAAGCAATTCAAGCTCTTGAGGATCCTCAGGGTGATCACTATAAGCATCAATTATGAGGGCCCTGCAGACATATCGAACCACCAATTCATGGAAAATGCCTGTTGGTGGCATGATAGATACCCCTACCTTCGTAATGTATCTTTGTGTGTAAGAAAGAGACAGAGACCCACATGCAATTACATAAAGCAAAGTATTCTTTACTTTTTCCCCCTCTTTTTAATTTAAATCACATTATAATTACAGTCAAGGCAAGCCTTAAGCAAAATTTTGAAATATTTTGTCTTTGATTCTTTGCCTTTGGCACCTTTTCACCTCCCCTTTAAAAATCCCTCTACTATATTTTGCTCCTTTGTTCCTCTACATAGTCTTAACCTCCAGGTACATATCCTTTTGTCTCATTCCAGCAATATTAGTAGAGTATTAGTTGCTAATAGCTGATAAGACTTAAAATGTTGCCCCTTTTACTATTATAGATATATTTCTTTAGATATTTAGTTCTTTTTCAGTTTTCAGAAATCCTTTTTAAATATGAATGCAATTGGATGAATTCAGTATCTAAAGAAATAAATCTCTACTAGAAATATTTCAAGTTTTATTTGGGATAAGGTATCTATCCCATTATTCCTTAAATAACAGTGTATAGGCAGCAGCCTTTGCCACTTATTTATGAATAGTGAAAATATTAGCCACAGCATTATAATGATCAAACCCACATCTACAGGACTAACTGATATCAAAGTTAATCTCATTAAACAGTGAGCATATTTCCAGGGACAGAGCTAAGTTGGTAAAGTAGAAAAAGCCCTCAGCTGAGCTCTCCTAATCTTCCCCTCCAAACAACTTTAAAATAACACCTCAAATTAATTTCTGGAGTGGCAGCACCAACAGAAGGTCAGGGTTAGAAATTCTTCCAGCCCAAGACAACATGGACAGTCAGAAAGAGAAATCTGTGAGAGAGAAGTGGAAGCTGGCCTAGAGTCCATGTGAATGAAACACCAGTGGGGGAACTAGATGGTGGCAACAGAAGCAGCAGCAGCTTTGGAGCTCTTAAACCATAGATAGTAAGAGGACATGGCAACTGGTCAGAAAAAGATTACAGAGGAACCATATGCTAGCACTGGATGCAGGACAAGATGCCATCTGGGAAATCCATAGCCTAGACCCACACTTCTGGGTCATAATTAAAAGATGGAGAGAAGCAATTTCAGTACAGAGTGAGCATTAGCCCTGAGGAGCATTAACACTTCTGGTCCCAAAGGATCAGGGACCCTGAGGAGAAGTATCAGTTGTAATCCCAAGAGAACAAGGGTACTTCCTGAGTAAGAACCAGAGGGGCAGGTCTGGAGAGCAGTGACCACACCTCTCCCCATATCACACCACCTTGAATGTGCCAAAAAATTCAAACCCCCCAGAACTAAGATTGAAAACAAAAGTACACAAAAAAAAACTGTGAAGCTTAAGACAGTGGCCCTCCCTGTTGTATGCCAGGAACAGAGCCCAACTTTAACAGAAAGTTCAAAATCAAGAAGTAGGGTGAGAAAATGAGCAAATAATAAGAACGACAAAAAGAACCTGACCATAAAAATTAGCTATGGTTACAGAGAAGATCAAGGCACAAACCCAGAAGAAGACAATGAAGTCAAAACAGTTACAAGCAAAGGGTCAAAGAAAATGGGAATTGTATACAAGCCCAACAAGAATTTTTGGAAGAGCTAAAAATTGTTTTCAAACTCAAATAAGAGTAGTAGAGAAAATTTAGGTAAAGAAATGAGAGCAAAGAAGAAAATTATGAAATGAGAATTAAGTTTATTAAAAGAGCCACAAAATTAATAAAGAAAATAACTCCTTAAAGGCAAAATTAATCAAATGAAAAAGAGGTACAAAAGTTCACTGAAGAAAATAATTCCTTAAAAAGTTAGTATTGGGCAAATGGAAGCTAGTGACTCCATCAGACATCAAGAAACGATAAAACAAAGTCAAAAGAATGAAAAAATAGAAGAAAATATGAAATATCTCATTGGAAGAACAACTGACCTGGAAAATAGACTAAGCAGAGATAATTTAAGAATTTTTAAACTATCTGAAAACCATGATCAAAGAAAGAACCCAGACATCATATTTCACAAAGTATCAAGGAAAATTGCCCTGATATCTTAGAACTGGAGTGTAAAATAGAAATTTTAAAAATCTACCAATCACCTCCTAAAAGACATCCCAAAATGAAACTTCCTAGGAATAGTATAGCCAAATTCCAGAGGGTGGAAATCCCAGGTCAAAGAGAAAATACTTCAAGCTGCCAGAAAGAAACCAATCAAATACCATGGAGGCACAGTCAGGATCATACAAGATTTAGCAGCTACCATATTGAAGTGGAGAGCTTGGAAATGATATTATGGAAGGCAAAAGAGCTAGAATTACAGCCAAGAATAATTAACCCAGAAAAATTGAGTATAATCCTTCAAGGGGAAAAAATGGATATTTAAGGAAATAGAAACCTTCTGTGCATTCTGGGCCCAGGGTGGGGGAAGACTGGAGCTGAACAGAAAATTTGACTTTCAAATAGAAGCCTCAAGAGAAGCATAAAACAGTAAATGAACATGAATGAGAAATCATAAGCAACTCAGTAAGGTTAAATTGTTTACCTTTCTATTGGGAAGATGATATATGTAATTTCTAAGAACTTTATTATTATTATTATTAGGTCAGTTAGAAGGATTCTACATAGAAAGAGGGTGCAGGAATGAATTGATTATGTTGGGATAATGTAAAAAACCAGATAGTCAAGAAAGAGGAATGCCCTGGGAAAAGAGAGAAAAAGAATAGGGAAAATTATCTTACAAAGAAAGAGATGCACAAGAAATAGTTTTTACAATAGAGGAAAAAATGAGTGTGGATGGACAACATTCAAATCTAACTCACATCTAAATTGGTTCTATACATACACACACACACACACACATTCTCATTTGGTAATAGAAATCTATTTTACCCAATGGGGAAATAGAAGGGGAAGAGGATAAGGGAAAGAGGGAGGGAAATAAAAAGGAGGACAGTTAAAAGAAGGCAAAGATTAGAAGCAAAATGGATTTTAGAGAAGGGACAGGATGAAGAGAGACAGAGACAGAGAGACAGAGAGAGAGAGAGAGAGAGAGAGAGAGAGAGAGAGAGAGAGAGAGGAAGAAACAAAATAAAAATGTATGGAGGGAAATGCATAGTCAGTAAGCATAACTGTTAATTTGAATGAGATAAACTTGCCCATAAAACAGAAGTAGATAACAGAATGGATTATAAACCAGAATCCAACAATATTTTATTAGAAGTAACACATGTAAAACAAAGAGATATACACAGAGTTAAAATAAAGGGCTAGAGCAGAAACTATTATGCTGCAGCTGAAGTTAAAAAAAACAGGAGTAGAAATCATGATCTCACACAAAGCAAAAACAAAAATTGACCTACTTAAAAAAGATAAGAAGAGAAACTACATCTTGCTAAAAAAAAACACCATAGACAATGAAATAATATCAATACTAAACATATATGCACCAACTAGCACAGCATCTAAATTCTTGAGGTAAAATTTAATGAATTATAGGAAATAGGCAGTAAAATTATATTAGTGGGGGACCTCGATTTTCCCCCTCTCAGAGCCAGATAAATCTAACCATAAAATAAACAAGAAAGAAGTTAAGGAGATGAATAGAATCTTAGAAAAGTTAAATATGATACGCCTCTGGAGAAAACTGAATGGAAATAGAGAGGAGTATACCTTTTTATTATCTATACATGGCACCTTCACCAAAATTGACTGCATTTAGAGCATAAAAACCTCACAACCAAATGTGGAAAAGCAAGAATATTAAATGTACCCTTTTCAGACCATAAAGCAATAAACATTACATTCAGCACCTGAGATTCACAAAACTATTAAGATCTGGTTTGCAAGCTTTAAGGACTCCCTTCCCTATCCACACCTCTAAGTTGTAGAAGACAGCATAGGTAAATTTCTGAGTGATTTTCCTTCTCAGGTTATAGATGACACTACAGAGCAAGGCAAACTTTTCCCAGTCTGCTCTTTAAATAGGACAGGATTGTGGTGGTGTTGTTGTTGCTGTTGTTGTTGTTGTGGTTGTGGTTGTGATTGATTTCCAAACAGCTCTCAGAGCCAGAGCTTTCCTCCTATCATATCAGTCCTCTGTATCAATTTCAGAGGCTGTCTCTCTAGTCATCTGTTCTTAGTTGAGCTCAGATCCAAGCAACTGCTATCTTCTGTTTCTTCTCTACTTCTCCCCTTCCACTGATTCCTCAACCCTACCAACTTCTCAGCTCAGTTGGTGTTTGGCAGCTTTCAACTTCAGCTTATACCTTCTAATTCTCTAACTTCTCATGTTTGTTCCTGCCCCAAATCAGGACCTCCTTGAGTATAGTATCTCATCTCTATCTCAGGTTGAGAAACTCTAAAATTCACATTTCCGTCAGATATGACACAAATAGTAAGCAGAGAATTTTCCCAAAGCCCCAAATAGCCCTCTTATTCAGAGTTTCCCACCTAGCAATGCCATGAAAGCAAAAGTAGTAAATTGATTTATTAGAAAACAATGCACTACAGCCACCTGATTTCCTGATTGGTGATTGTCTTTCTGGGAACACTTTTTCAGAAATTCCCCGGACACTATTCATTGCTTTCACTCCTTTCTATGTACCTCTCTCACAACCTTCTCATACTCACTTCTCGCATTACCAATTGATGCTATTTAATCTTTTTTTTTTGGACTCATGGCCCTCTTCCATAAAGTTAAGATATCAGACTAGATGGTCTCCTACTATAAATCCATGAAGCCATGGTAACAAATGCTCCTTAGGTCAGTAGGCTTCTAGAATTCACAACTGCTTGAGGTCTTTTCTCCCTCGTAGAGTATTCCTTAGGTTATCCTTATAAGTAGCTCTCTAATGGACTTGAAAGGGTGGTGCCTTTGTGAGTCCCTGTCTGGTTAGTGCAATGGATCACGTTCCTTGAAACTGCTTCCTTCCTTGAGTAGCTATTTTTTCCATATCTGTGTCAACAAGTGTATTCGGTGTATCCCAAGTGTGTCTCCCTATGATCCCAGAAGGATTCATTGTCTTGTACTCATTCAATATCTATAATACTTCTGTTTGTTATTATTGGTATTAATAATAACGACAATGATTCTAGCACTGGAAGAGATGATTCTAGGTCTCAGAGGCCATCTAGTCTAACCCTTTCATTTTAAAGATGGGGAAGCTGAGGCACAGGGAGGTTAGATAATTTGCACAGCATCACATAGGTAATATCTGAGGTAAGATTTGAACCTAGTTCCTCTGACTCTAGATGCAATGCTTTTTCTATTATTTCAATCGAGAAATGGCAATGTCTCCAGGGGCTTCTATCTGACCTCCCTGACTGCTGCAGTGGAAGCATGCTATTAACCAAACTCCTGCTTCAGGGTCAGAGCCATCTTAATTAGAATTCTTTTTTTTTTGTTATCATGGATGTTTCAACCCAGAGAGACACTTGGAGGGTTTTTCCTTTATTTTTAATTGGAAAAAAAATCTGGGACTGTGCTGCCTTGGGCTTCCCGAAGTTTTTCAATTGAACAGATGGGGGAGCTTGCAGGCAGCTAATCCTTTCACTTTCTGTGTTCTTGAAAACAGGCCTAACAGCTCCGTAATAAATCCAAACATTAGCTTCTGTGCACGATCCCACAAATGACTTACCGGCAGTGCTTTTTTTACAAAGACTGCTAGAAACTTAGAGACACTGCCCAATCAGACTAATGTCTCTGATCTGAAGGAAGAAAGAGAACACAGTGTGTCTGACAGCAACAGAGCTAGAGTAAACAGTAAAACTGCTTGAGACAGATGAATATGTCTTCTAAAACCAGAATGCTAGCAATAGTGGACATCATCCAGTCCTCTTGGGAAACTTGAAGTCAGGACAACTCCAAGATTGTATGGGAAGCGATACTGGAAGGGTTGAGGCTGCAGTGTTAGGTATAAAATCCAGAATAAAGGAGATGCCAGTGGACCTCATGTGTACTATGCCCTACTCAGAATATATCTGCAGTACTCTGTAGCAACTATGGATGTTCTATTTAAGGAGATTCATCGACTAAGTGGAACATAACAAGAGGACAGACAAGAGGTCAGCACACCCTACTCCAACCTTGGCTTCTGTCCCAAATCCTACTCTAATCGGAAGTCCAGGTCTCCAGGGTGTGCCAGTTCTAGAGGGAACTCTGAGGGGCTGGAATTTCTAGTACCATCATCCATGAGTCCTGACTGCTGTCCTCATCATTGTCCATCAGCCAGTTGAACTACATTAGATTTTAGAAAATGGCTTTACAAAGATGGCATAGTAAGATCAGTAGTTAGAAAAACTCTCCTCCAAAACCAGAGGTGTACTCTTTCCCTGAACACACAAAGTACCTAGAGAGAGTGAGCTAAAACTTGAAGTACAAAGATAATGAAGATCACATGTTAGGGAACATGTGCTACTTGAGGTCTTTTCTCCCTTGTAGAGTATTCCTTAGGTTCTCCTTATAAGTAGCTCTCTAATGGACTTGAAAGGGTGGTGCCTTTGTGAGTCTGGTTAGTGCAATGGATCACATTCCTTGAAACTGCTTCCTTCCTTGAGTAGCTATTTTTCCCATATCTGTGTTAATAAATGTATTCATTGTGTCCCAAGTGGGTCTCCCTATGATCCCAGAAGGATTCATTGTCTTGTACTCATTCAATATCTATAATAACATAGTCAATCAAGGCGTAAAGATTGAGGAGGAAACTATCTCCCTCCCATAAAAGAAGAAGCTTTTCAAGGTTTGTCTGGAACTGTAATCCCTGGCTTCAAAATTGAAATCTCTTAGACTCCTCTGGATTGTGAAATTGCTGAAATCCCTCTAATATTTAAAGCTCCTTGAGAAATGATTACCTTGTTTGATTAACCATTTTTTTCCCTCTTCTCAATTCAATGTAAGAGGTTCCCACCTCAGGGTAGAATGAGAAGCAATGGTAGGAAGTCACAGAGACATAGTCTGGTACAATGTGACAAATAACTTCCTAAGTTCCCTAAGTGGAATGGGAGTACTGAAAAGTGGTACTGTCCTCCTCACTAGAAGCCTTCCAGCCAAGGATAACAAATCTAGAACCAAAAGGGACCTCAGAGACCCTCCAGTTCAATCCCTTCATTTTACAGATGAGGAAACTAAGGCTGGGAAGTTGACTGCCTTTCTCAAGGTCAGTCAGGTTGTAAGTATCAGAAGTGGAATCTGAATCTACATAGTTTACTCTGAAGATAGTAACTTGTCAAGGATATTATAGGGAGGGATTTCTGCTTCATATATCCATTTAAAGTTTATTGTAGTCTATGGTATAAGATGTTCATCTAAAGCTAATTCTATTTAAGTGCTTTCCAATTTGCCCAGCAATTCTTTTCAAGTAGAGAGCTCTTCCCATAATCAATTTGTTTTACCCCAAGAAAGGCTGTGGACAATTGGCGGGGGTGTGGATTTGTATGAATATATCTTATAAGGCTCTGACATCCAAGATATATATATTTGGCAAGTAACACAAGAATAAGACCAATAGCCATTCTTCAACGAATAAGTGGTCAAAGGATAAGAACAATTCTCAACCTAAGAACGTCAAATTATTAACAATGACATGAAAGATTGCTCCAAATTATTTAAGAGAAAATATTTAAAAATTTCAACAATAAGAGAAATGTAAATCACCTCATACCCAGAAAAATCACAAAAAAATAACGAAAGATAAGAAGATCGGAGGGGTTGTAAAAAGACAAGCACACTGATACATTGTTGATGGAGTTGTGAAATAGTCTAACCATTCCAGAAAGCCATTTGGAATTGTACTATGAAAATGACTAAAATGGTCATACCCTTTGAGCTAAAAATTTCACTGTTAGACATGTACCCCAAGTAGATTAAGGATAAAAAGAGAGGTCCAATATACACCAAAATTTTTATAGCACCTTTTCTAATATCAAAGAACTAGAAAAAAGTAGGTACTCTTCAGATGAAGAATGCCTAAATAAATTGTGTCACATGAAAGCAATATCATATTATATTTCTGTGCGTTATGAAATAATGAATATAATGAATTTGGAGAAGCATAGGGAGACATATGAACTAATGCAAAGTGAAGTAAGCAGAAATGGGCAAACAATATATACAATAAACAAAACAATGTGAATAGAAAGAGTAACAACAAAGCAATCAAAACTAGACACTTTGACATTATAATGATTGACCCCAAAGAAGAGATAATAAGTCAGTCAGTCAATAAACATTTATTAAGCACCTACTATATGTCAGATACTGGACTAAGTGCTAGGGATACAAATACAAAAAAGAAAGCACCTGCACTCAAGGAGAAACAGAATAGCTCCTCTCAAACCTTCTACTTAAGAAAAGGCCTAGGTCAGCTGTCTTTTCATTTTCCACTTGGCTACACTTATTTGGACTCTTCCACCATGCCCTGACACTGGCTTTATAGTTGATGTAAAAATTATTTAAATCAAGAATTTTAAGAAGAGATAATAAATATGGTTAGAATTTAAGGCATATGAAGATAAAGGAGGGGAATCTAGTAGGGGTAATATTATAAATAAATTCGTAGACATAAGAAAGCATGAGGGTTTAATAGAGCACAAAATTAGTAATCCAGTTTTGCTGGAGCGTGGGATACTGTTAGCTGAGCCATCAGAGATAAAGCTAAAAAGGTAAGTTGTGGTCAGTATGTGTAGAACCTTGAATGTCAGATTTATGAGTGTAAATTTAATTCAGTAGACCAAGGGGAAGCATTGAGCTTTGCTTTAGGAAGATTAATCTGGCAGTTGTGTGTACAATGGATTAGGGAGACGTACTGGAGGCTAGAAGAGCAATTAAGAAGTTATTGCAGTAGTTTGAGAAGTAAGGATGAGGAGCTGCAATGAGATCCAAAGGAATGGAAGTGAGGCTATATATTTAAAAAATATTTTAGAGATCAATCTGATAGAATTTAGCAATTCACTGGATGAGGAAGAGGGAAGAGTCAGAGATAATACCAAGGCATCCATGCTAAATGATTGGAAATCATCAATGGAAATAACACATGTTAGAGAAAGAGCTGCTTTGAGATGTGGGAGAGAACAGGGAAAATTATGGGTTTCATTTTGAACATCAATAAAAAATTATTAAGTGCCTAATCTGGATGGAATGTACCAGGATGGAAATGTATATTGAGTTTGAGGTATATTACCAGTGGGGTATTCAAGTGAAGATGTTCAGAAGGCAGCTACAAATACTGGAATGGAGATCAGAAAGGAGGTGAGTACCAAATATATAAATTTAGACATAGTCTAATTAGTCATTTGTTGGGAGAGTGAAGTCCTAGATGAGGCTGCTAGAGGCAGATACAACAACAATGGAAAAGAAATGATAGCTAACAACTTTTTATTGAGGGAAGAAACATAAAAAATATATAAAAAGCAGACATGAAATTAAAACATTCATTCATTATTTTTAAGGACCTCATTAGTATAGAAAAGAATAATAAGTGATATCCATAAAGAAGTTAGATGATTGATTATAAAGAAAACCTTAAATTCTATCTAGTATACTTTGGAAAAGATACACAATCAAAAGGATTGAATTTTTAAGGTGTAATGCTTAGATAGGTAAGCTTCGATTATCTGGAAAGTCCACTGCACTTGAAAATGCCAGATACAAACAAGTTGTAGTATATGATTTGAAGGAATATCATTGTGTTAAGGGAAGTAACAAAGACGGGGGTGGGGGTAGTTTCAGAAAAACCTAGGAAGACTTCTATGAACAATGCAAAGTGAAGTAAACAGAACCAGGAGAACATTGCATACAAAACAACAATATTGCAGCAATGATCAACTATAAAAAACTTAGCTACCCTAATCAAGACAATGATCTAAAAAAGTTCCAAGGGAATCATTATGAAAAATTCTGTCCATCTCCTGAGGGAGAACTGATTAACTCTTGAGTGCAAATTGAGGCATACTTTTTCACTTACTTTATTTTTCTACTTTTTTGCGACATGGCTAATATGGAAATAGGTTTTGCATGACTTCATATGTATAATTAATATCATATCGCTAGCTTTCTCAACGGGTAGGGAGGATCTGCAGGGAGGGAGAGAATTTGGAACTCAAAAATTTTTAAATTAATTTTAAAATCATTTTAAAAAAGAAAATGCCACATATATTTATACAGTCATAAATAAATGAATAACATGTCATAAATATTCTTCACACTGCTACACTTCATCTTCCACCTTTGACCTAGTACTCTAGCTCCCATCCTGGGACCTTGTGATCCTAACTGGCAAAAGTCCATTATATCTACCTAGTCCTGGACCCACCATACTGCTCTCAAGTCGTCTTCCTACCATACTATCTGATGTACACAGGACTATCTTTTTTTGTTTATACCTCCAGTGTTTGGTACAGTGCCTGGAATACAGTAAGTGCTTAATAATTGGTTTTTTATTCATGAATATACAAGTATGCTTCTTTATATAAGCACTAATAAGTGTGGAGCAGTAAATCCTAGAGATTTTTGATTTTCCATACCCAAAGTTTTACCCAACTAATGGCTGTGCCAACCAAAACTGCTTCCTTCCCCCCCCAAAAAAAAATTATCCAGTGACGGTAGCAAAGATAAAGACAGAGTATAAAGAACAAACTGAACTGCCTCTTTACGACATGCCTTAAAACCTCCAATCATGACAGGAATGTCATAGCCAGTAATGTGTGCAAATCTTTGGGATCCTGGCGCCAAGTTCTGCATCTTTCCTTGGGCATTTCCATAATTTGCAGCCTAATTTTCCAGATTCATGGATTCCTGCTGTTCCCTGTCTCCAGTTAAACTCTCTACAAAGCCACCTAACTTGCTGATTCAAGGCAGGTTACCCGTGCCTTCTTTCAGCAGTAAAATGTCTGCATTATTTAGGATGAGGACTGCTGATTTAATTCTGTATAGTTATTTGCTGCTTAACATGCCCAAACAAAAGCAATGGTTTCAGATCCAATAAATGTCCTGCTCTGTATAACAGAAGACTTTAAAACTTAAAAGTGGTGTCCTCCCCCTGCTTTCTGGAATAGAAATGCAGAATTATGATGGTGACAGGAAAGAGTCTTTCCAAAGTCATTGGGCATCCGGCTCTGGAAAAAAGAGAAACAGCATCAAGCTATTATGACTCCCCTTCCATAGAACTAACATTTCTTGCTCCAAACCTCTGTAAATAGTGAGGTTGAATCCCAGTTGAGCAAGAAGCATTTTCCAACTGGATGGGATTGTAGTAGGTGGTTCAAAACAACCTATGAAATTCCTAATCCATACTTCATTGGGGTAGAGAGAGGGACAGGAGGAGGAAGAAGAGATGGGCCATCAGAGATATCTTTTTCACATAAATTGTGCATACCTGAAGAATCCCAGTAATGAGCTCCATCATGATAACCCCTCTCTGAAACTAGTAACCTTCACTCACATTTAAAATGAGGGGTTTTAATCTTTACTTACACCAATACAAAGGTTTTATGTTTTCACTTTAGGAAAAAAATAAGTAGTTTAATGGGAGAGTTTTAAACAGAAAATGGCATAACTATTAATGTATTAAAATGCCCTGGACTTCATAAAATTGAGTAATTTGTTCAAGTTATTGCATTCATATCAACAACTAAATTTGGCCGGAGGGGATAGATTTTTCTTCAAGATAGCAAATAAAACCCAAAATGGAATTCACTCATTTACCCATCATGAAAAATGTAAAATGACAGAAGTTGCTTCCTGCTTAGTGGAAAAAAAGCTACTCTTTGCAAACCACATCAAATACAGTAGGATCATAGCACCTAGAGCTTCATAGGACCTTAGAGCTCATTTAATCCAATCTCCTTATTTTAAGGAGGAGGAAAATGAGAATAGGAGAGGTAAAATTACTTGACCTATGTCCTACAATGTATAAGTTACAGAGACAGGATTTGAACACAAATCCTCATCTACCAAATGAGTGGGTTAGTCTAGAGCAGTGATGTCAACTTCAAGTAGAAAGGGGGCCATTAAACCATGCATAAAGAGCCCTTTGGGGTGTATATTGATTTAGAAAAATCACATATTAACATGACCTGTGTTCTACTGTATTTTTATTTTGTTAAATATTTCCAATTACACTTTCATCTGGTTCCTTCTCATTCTGGAGTACTGTAAGCTACATGTTTGACACCTCTGGTCTAGAGAGAATTTAAGATCCCTTCTAACTCTGAATTTGTGATCCTATGTAGGAGGGAACCTGTAACTGAGACCAC